>BLSH010373764.1:248673-265905 GCA_018402905.1 Glandirana rugosa | reverse complement strand
AAGGGGTTAACCAGCAGGGGGCAGTGTAGGGGTTAAATATGTTCCCTAGGTGTGTTCTAACTGTGGGGGGGGCAGGGCTGGTCGGGACATAACAGATCTAACTGATCCCAGTGACAGGGATCAGTAGATCTGCTATGTCCCCTGTCAAAGAACGGGGAACCGCCGTGTTTACAACAGCGGTTCCCCGTTCTGAGGCTCCTGAAAGTGATCGCGGGTCTCGGGCGGGCATCGAGTCCGCCCGACCCGCGGGCACGCTCGCGCAGCGCGAGGCGCGCGAGCGCCGCCGCTGCCTCCAGGGGGCGCGCGGGAGCATGCGCAGTGGAGGACGTCCATGGACGTCCTCCGGGCATTTCAGGTCCGCGCTGGAGCCGTATTTCGGCAATAGCGCGGACCTGGAGGGGTTAATGTGCCACAAACAGGAAGTTAATATCACCAACCATTACCATTTTATTAAGGTGTATCCATATAAATGGCCCACCCTGTATATTTGTATATGTCAAATTGTAGCATATAGAACAAGCTGTATGTTCTACTTACAAAAGCACATAAAGGAATATTGAATGTGGATGGTGCAAGAGCGGTCAGTTGTCAGCTGGAAAGAGCAACAAACTCTGCAGTACCCATGGATGTGAGATAATGGGGGTGCAGAGGGAGGAGACCATTAGGCTGCACACACAGGGAAACAAAGATCCTGCCAAAAGGTGCTGGCCAGACTGAGTCTAGGTAGATAGCATATTTATCTGTATGGTCTAAATGGAAATAATAAACGGAGGTCCATATCAAAAGATATACAAGAGAAATTAGGTAAAAATGTTATAAAAATTATGAGTATAAAGTTAAAGTGATTGAGGCTGACCAACATACTCTGTTGCACCAAAAATATCACATAAGGGAGTAAAAGCCAATTGCTAGTGTACTCATATCTCTTGTTAAGTTCATATCCTCATGTCCATCCATTTCCACATCTGTGCTGCAATAATAGACAGCACAGGCTAAGATATAAATACCTGTAGGTTGGTCAATCAATCATTAAAATTATTGAAGACAGCTGGTCAGCTTTCTAGATGGAACTCTGGCACTCAAGTAGTGGCGTCCAGGATCCCTCTGCGCAGTGGCACACAGTCCTGCGTCATCGCACCACCGACGCACATGCGGCCACCTGTCTGCGCCTCTTACCTATTGACCTATTTCTTTATATATCAATAGACAACCTCCACGCAGAGCTCCTGATGAGTGGTATTGACCACGAAACGCGTCGAGCCGATGACACCATCATCATGCGTTTGTACACAGTATTTTATACTGTACAGATTTTAGATCTTCATTATATTTTTACCTATATTACCTATAATAGATATTGCTAGGCCCTGTAAACCATGGTGTACATACATGAACTCATCATTAATATTTCTATATTGCTGTATCATGACATTGTGATTTATTTATGTTGCAAAGATATCCATGAATTTATTGACTTATTATGTGCAATCATGTACTGCGATACTGTGATTCAATCAGATGTGATATGTTATCTTAAATAAATCTATTTTCATTATATTTGCTGTGTCACATGCCTCCAGGGTGCTTGCTTCATTTGAAGTCCCAACCCCTTCCTTTGTTGCTCCAATAATAGAGATGGAGTATACCATTGACCTCTTTGTCATGGCCCTTGGGTTAGCCTTTGTTTTCTTTTGTTCTCACTAACAAATTCAGGATGTGTGCCAAGGAACATGTGTCAAGTGCCCCTGTCGGAGGGCAGAGAGAAGGTTGGTGCCATTGTTGCATATGACCATTCCTGGCTCAAGCTGCGATGGCGTCAACCACCTCTGAGCCTGCCCCCACAGAGCTGACAAAATCTCTGCCCCTGTGTGGCTCCTGTCCCCTAGATAGACCAACTGAAGCACCACATGGCATCTTTTAGCCTGACTGCTTGCGTCGCCCCTTGAACACTTAGGGAGCACTGCTGGTTCAGAGGACACTTCTGCAAAAGAAGCCACAGATGAAGAAGAGGAGGAGGGGGGTGGAGGAAGCAGATGTGGCAGAATCACCACAATTTTTTTGGAGGCGTGGTGGCTGAATTAGCTCCACCACTGAACCCTGTACTGCATCCTTCTCAGCTGCCAGCAGACTTACCCAGTGCGCCATTTTTAGAAAAAGCACCATTTTTGTAGTTTTTGGCTGCCTGTGCGTGTTCGCACGCATGCGCGCCAATGGCGCCAAACAGCCTATTTAAGCTGACGGCTCCCTGCAGCGGATGCTGTCCATTGTACAGCATTCCGGTGACCCCGTGTGTGACTTTTCCTGTACCTGTGACCCCGGATTTACTTTACTTGGACTTTGCTGATTTCTGCCTGCCCTGACCCCTGGCCTGTCTACGACTACTCTTTTGCCTGATCCCCCTATACCTTGCTGCCCGCACGTTGCCGACCCTGCCGACCCAAGAAACATCCTATGGTCGTCCGGCTAGCAGATGGATCAAATATCAAATCAGACACGGTCACCCAGGAGACCACCCTTGTGTTCACCACCACCAAGGGGGGACATGCCGAGTTTCTGCTGCTGGATTCCATTGCTTCCCCACTGTTCCCAGTCCTTTTGGGCCTCCCATGGCTCGGGGCCCATAACCCCCAGATTGACTGGGCAATTGGCGAAGTGGCGTTCTCCTCCCTCTATTGCTCCCAGCACTGCCTGCCCCTCAGCGGTGCTCAGCGTGGACACAGACATTGATCAGGAGTCCCGCTTGGCTGTCCCGCACCATACCATGAGTTCCTGGATGTCTTTAGTAAAAAGGGGGCTGATGTCCTCCCTCCGCATCGGTCCTATGATTGCCGTTTGGACCTCCTACCTGGAGCAGAGGTCCCGTTTGGTCAGATATTTCCCCTATCTGAGGTGGAATTAGCCGCCCTCAAAACTTACTTGGATGAAAACCTGAAGAAGAGCTTGATCAGGCCATTCACCTCACCGGTCGGAGCCGGTATCTTTTTTGTAGAATCTTTTGTGTAGATTCACTCCGGCCCTGTATAGATTATCGAGAGCTCAACCGGATCACCATCAAAAACCGGTACCCACTGCCCTTGGTCCCAGATCTCCTTCAGAGGCTAGGTACTGCAACTGTCTACACCAAGCTGGACATACGCGGGGCATACAACCTCATCCGCATCAGTGAATGGGATGAGTGGAAGACCACCTTCCGGACGCAGTTCGGACACTATGAGTATCTTGTAATGCCCTTCGGGCTGTGCAACGCCCCAGCGACCTTTCAGCATTTAGTGAACGACATCTTCCGGGACTTTTTGGATCAGTTCCTAGTCATGTACCTGAACGATATCCTAATCTTCTCCCCCTCTCTGGAAAAGCATCGCAGGAATGTCAAGAGTGTACATACCCGTCTCCGACTGCATGGCCTCTATGCTAAGGCAGAAAAATGCACCTTTGAATGTGCCAGTATCTCCTTCCTGGGTTTCCACATTTCAACTGCCGGAATTACCATCGACCCCCAAAAGGTCTCGGCCATCCTGGACTGGCCTGCTCCAGTTGATAAGAAGGGAGTCCAGCAATTTGTTGGGTTTGCAAACTTTTACCGGAAGTTTATCAAGGGTTCTCAGCAGTCATCGCCCCAATAACCCAATTCACTAAGGACTCATGATTCTGCTGGATTCCCGAGGCCCAAGACGCCTTCTCCCGGCTCAAGGAGCTGTTCACATCCACATCCTCAAACACCCAGACCCCGCACTACCATATATCTTGGAGGTAGACGCTTCCGAAACTGCAGTGGGAGATGTTCTCTCACAGAGATGAGGCCCAAAGGCTTCACTCCACCCCATTGCTTTTTTCTCCAGGAAATGATCCCTTCCAGAAATAAACTACGATGTTGGCGACAAGGAATTACTGGCAATCAAGTCGGCTCTGGAGGAGAGGTGGTACCTCCTGGAAGGGGCTGCTCACCCTGTATTGGTTTTCACTGACCACAAAAACCTTGAGTACCTGGGGACGGCCAAGAGACTGAAAACCCGACAGGCAAGGTGGGCACTGTTTTTCTGTCGCTTCCAACTTCACATCACTTACAGGCCCGGGGCTAAAAATTTAAAGCTGGACGCGCTGTCGAGGATGTTCCATGTCCCAGAGGACACTTCCCTGCCAGACACTATCCTTCCAGCTCACAGTTTCCTTCTTACTCAGGAGGACCTTTTGACATGAATCCAAAAATTGTGTACCGGCCTTGGTGAACCACTAGACCCCCGACTTACACTAAAAAATGGACTGTGGTGGTGGGAGAACAGACTGTATATTCCCCAGGAACTCTGCTCAGCAGCCCCATGACACTAAGATGGCCGGGCACTTTGGTGGTTGCAAAACAACAGAGCTACTCTCCCGGTCATTCTGGTGGCCTCGGCTGAAGGAGGATTGCCAGAGTTACGTAACCGCCTGTCCTGTTTGCAACAGAAATAAGATGGAAAAATCTAAAGCCTGGGGACTTCTTAACGACCATGGTCCCAGATTGCTATGGACTAGAGTTGAGCGAACCTGAACTGTAAAGTTCGGGTCCGTACCGAACTTTGGGGTGTCTGTGACCCGGACCCGAACCCGGACATTTGAAAAAAGTTTGGGTTCGGGTATTTGATCACGCATGTTGAATAGCTGCAGGGCAGCCAATCAACAAGCGTTTCACTGGTTTGCCCTTAGAAGCCATCACAGCCATGCCTACTAATGGCATGGCTGTGATTGGCCAGTGCATCATGTTACCCAGCCTCTTTATAAGTTGGAGTCACTTAGTGCTGCATGTCACATACTCTCTGGGTAGTGTAGGGAGAGGATGCTGCCGGCGCTATGAGGGACAGATTGCAGATATAATAACATCTCATCCTGCATTACAGAACGATCTGATTGTGGACTAGGTAGAGATTACTACTACTACTGCTTTTAGAGACAGATTGCAGATCTAATAACATCTCATCCTGCATTACAGAATGATCTGACTGGACTAGGTAGAGTCTACTGCTTAGAGGGACAGATTATTGTTCTAAAATCATCTTCTAGTTCTATAGGGTCAGGTTCCTGCTGTTGCTGTAAGGGACAGATTATTGTTCTAAAATCATTGCCTACTCCTATAGGGTCAGGTTCTTGCTGTTGCTGTAAGGGACAGATTATTGTTCTAAAATCATTTTGCAGCCCTCTAGCACTTTCCATGACTTTTTTACAGTCATTTTTGTGCCGAAAAGTTCGGGTCCCCATTGACTTCAATGGGGTTCGGGGTAAAGTTCGGGTCAAGTTCGGTACCGAACCCAAACTTTTTCGCGAAGTTTGGCCGAACACACTGAACCCGAACATCCAGGTGTTCGCTCAACTCTAGAGTTGAGTGAACCCGAACTGTAAAGTTTAGGTTCGTAACGAACTTTGGGAAGTCCGTTACCTGGACCCGAACCCAGACATTTGAAAAAAGTTTGGGTTCGAGTTCTGGGTTCGGGAATTTGATCACGCATGTTGAATAGCTGCAGGGCAGCCAATCAACAAGCATTTCACTGCTTTGCCCTTAGAAGCCATCACAGCCATGCCTACTAATGGCATGGCTGTGATTGGCCAGTGCATCATGTGACCCAGCCTCTTTATAAGCTGGAGTCACTTAGTGCTGCATGTCACATGCTCTCTGGGTAGTGTAGGGAGATGATGCTGCTGGTGCTGTGAGGGACAGATTGCAGATAGATAGGTAGAGATTACTACTACTACTGCTTTTAGGGACAGATTGCAGATCTAATAACATCTCATCCTGCATTACAGAACGATCTGACTGGACTAGGTAGAGTCTACTGCTTAGAGGGACAGATTATTGTTTTAAAATCATCTTCTAGTTCTATAGGGTTAGGTTCCTGCTGTTGCTGTAAGGGACAGATTATTGTTCTAAAATCATTTTGCAGCCCTCTAGCACTTTCCAGGACTTTTTTACAGTCATTTTTGTGCCGAAAAGTTCGGGTCCCCATTGACTTCAATGGGGTTCGGGGTAAAGTTCGGGTCAAGTTTGGTACCGAACCCAGACTTTTTTCCAAAGTTCGGCCGAACCCACCGAACCCGAACATCCAGGGGTTCGCTCAACTCTACTCAACTCTACTATGGACTTCATAGTTGAATTACCACCGTCCGCAGGATGTAACACAATTATGGTGGTTGTGGACCGGCTTACAAAAATGGCCCATTTCATCCCAATGGAAGGCACGCCCTCAGCTGCGGAAACAGCAGAAACCTTCATAAAGGAGGTGGTCCGCTTACACAGGATTCCGACCAACATCGCGTCGGACCGGGGAATGCAATTCACCTTACGCTTCTGGAGGTCCCTGTCCGCCACTTTGGGCATCGAGTTAGCCTTCTCCTCGGCCTACCGTCCCCAGTCCAATTGGCAGACGGAGAGGACCAACCAGATCCTGGAACAATATTTGCCAGAGGAAAACCTTCATGCAAATGAATTGATCAGAGCCTTCTGGAGGAGACACCCGACTAAGAGAGCCAGTTTGGGCATCCGGAGGCTGCCCCTTGGGGGGGCAATGTTATAAAAAGCACCATTTTTGGCCAATGGCGCCAAACGGCCTATTTAAGCTGACGGCTCCCTGCAGTGCATGCTGTCCATTCTACAGCATTCCGGTGACCCCGTGTTCGACTTTGAGAGACTTTTCCTGTACCTCTGACCCCGACTTTACTTGGACTTTGCTGATTTCTGCCTGCACTGACCCTTGGCCTGTCTACGACTACTCTTTTGCCTGATCCCCTTGCCGCCCGCACGTTGCTGACCCTGCCTGCACCCGACCACCCGTCTGCCTGCTCCATTTGTACTGCATAAGCCAGCCTGTTGCCGACCCGGACCGCACCACTACTCTTCTGCCTAGCACGAGCTCCAGTGGACCTTCACGCACCACCAAGTGACCCAGTACAACCCCCGTGCCCCCTTGTGCTCTTGAACTCCCTGTCTGCACTACAAGGGGTTCTCAAACCAGGGCCACAAGAGAGGTGACCCCCTGTATAAGTCAGACTCATCCACCAGGTACGTGACAGCCATAAAGGAAAGGTAATGTCCCTGACCATGCCTGCTGGACCATGTGTCAGCAGTAATATGAACCTTGTTGCTGACCGCCCTGTCCAAGGAGGCCAAAACATTGCCTTTCACATGACAGTAGAGAGGTGGTAAGGCCTTACATGAAATTACATTTCTTTTGGGTACCTGCCACTGTGGTACAGCACATTCCACAAATTCACGAAAGGGGGGCAAAGTCTACCAGCTGAAAAGGCAGCCATTGCTATACCTTCATTCCTCTCAGTGCAAGATTTTGAGAGGACTGGAGGTATAGTAGGGGTTGAGGTTACAGATGAGGAGCAAGGGGAAGTCCGCCTTGTTTTATGATGTGGGTCTTTGAGGTGCTGTTGCCAACGGACCTCATGGCAAGTCGTCATATGACTTGTCAAGCATGTGTTGCACAAGCGGCTGCTTTTCTGGCCACGCTTCATCCACTTCAGACATAGATTGCAAACAGCAACGGTGCGATCTACTGCACAAGTGTTGAAAAAAGCCCACACCATTGAACTTTAGGAAATCAGCAAGAAATCAACAGCGCCCTGCACCTGTGGAGCTTTGTGGTGTGATGCAATAGGGTGGCTGCCCTTAAGCTGTCCCCTGGAGGACATCCTGACTCATTAGAGTTGTGCCTCCTGCTCCTCCTTCTTCGCACTTTCCTCCTCTCTTCTCCACAAGACATTGTTCCAGTAATCCATGCCCTTAGTCTGTTTGTCTTCAGCAAACAGTTTGCAGGCTTTCTTGTGCATCATCTTTAGAAGAGGCTTCCTTCTGGGACAACAGCCATGCAGACCAATTTGATGCAGTGTGCGGCGTATGGTCTGAGCACTGATAGTCTAACCCCCCACCACTTCAACCTCTGCAGCAATGCTGGCAGCACCCATACACCTATATCCCAAAGACAACCTCTGGATATGACGCTGAGCACATGCACTCAACTTCTTTGGTCGCCCATGGCGAGGCCTGTTCTGAGTGGAACCTGTCCTGTTAAACCGCTGTATGGTCTTGCCCACAGTGCTGCAGCTCAGTTTCAAGGTCTTGGCAATCTTCTTATAGCCTAGGCCATCTTTATGTAGAGCAACAATTCTTTTTTTCAGATCCTTAGAGAGTTCTTTGCCATGAGGTGCCATATTGAACTTCCAGTGACCAGTATGAGAGAGTGAGAGCGATAACACCAAATTTAACACACCTGCTCCCCATTCACATCTGAAACCTTGTAACACCAAAGAGTCACATGACTAATTTTAAAATTTACACTGTTATACAAGCTGTACACTCACTACTTTACATTGCAGCAAAGTGTCATTTCTTCAGTATTGTCACAAGAAAATGTATAATAAAATATTTACAAAACTGAGAAGGGTGTACTCACTTTTGTGATATACTGTATATTGCTTTACACTCCTGCTTATTTATGTACTTTCAATGTGATTATAGAATAAAATACAATTTTTACTATATATATTGGTCTGTCTATTCAAGTCCATGATTTTTGAGTGCTACCAGCACCAATTTTTTGTGAGTCAAACATTCACAGTCATAATCCTCCACTAATTCACTAACTCTAACTACAGGCTGTGTGCTGGCCCAACATATCTGGAAAGGTAGTATTCATGCAATACAAAGTCCATCAAAGGCATTCCTCCAGGGCTGGTGTCTTCGGGGGGAACCCCAGGTTTAAAGGTGAAGAAAGCACCTCCACCTGGATGGCTTAACCCACGGGTCCTAGAAGAGTTAAGCTCTGTTATTTCTAAGCCATTGTTTCTAATTTTTAGAAACTTTAATGACTGGCATTGTACCACTGGATTGGCGTAAGGCCAATGTGGTGTCTATATTTAAAAATGTATCAAAGTCTTTACCAAGTAACTACAAACCAGTTAATTATTTTTTTATAGTGGGGAAGTTACTTGAGAGTTTCATAAAATACCACATTGAAGAGTTTTATTTTGAAAAAAAAACAAACATTTTAAGCAATAGTCAGCATGGATTCACAAAAGGCTTAGGTTTTTAAACAAATATGTTTTTTTATGAGGTGGTAAGCAAAAAACTTAGACAAAGGAGTGGCTGTGGATAAAGTATGCTTGGATTTTGGGGAAACAGTTGACATAGATCTTCACATATGGCTAATATAAGGTAAGATCTACAAGCTTAGAAAATTCAGATTGTAAATGGGTAGAAAACTGTCTCAAAGACCGGATTCAGAGAGTAGAGATTAATGATTCAAACTCTGAATGGTCTAAAGTTATAAGTAGTTTACCCAAAGGTTCAGTGTTGGGACACTTACTTTTACTATATTTATAAATGATATAGTGTTTGGGATTAAAAATACCATTTCAATGTTTGCAGATGACACCAAGCTATGCAGTGGAATAACGTCTTTACAGGACGTCTCCAACTTGCATGCCAGCCTCAATGATCTATTTCATTGGGAAACTATGAGGCAAATGAGGTTTAATGTTGACAAATTTAAAGTTATGCAATTGGGGACTAAAAACATGCATGCATCATACATTCTAAGGGGAGTACAACAGGGGGAGTCATTGGTTCAGAAAGATCTGAGTGTTCTGTTAGATCATAAACTTAATAATACCATGCAATGCCAAACTGCAGTTTCTAAACATAGCAAAATACTTTTTTGTATTAAAGAGTGTGATATGGGGGTTGTTAGCTTTGTCCAGTTAATCCATGTCAGAAAGAAACTATATTTAAGGGCTTGGTAGCCCACTTTTATCAAACAAAAATTAAAGTTCCATCCAGGATTCCCATGCAGGAGTTTCAATGTCACTCAGCAACAATGTTAACATAAAATATCAAGCCACCTAGCTCCCTGGTCAGTAGTATCTCTGCTTTGTTTGGTCTCCAAGACCATTGGCTATTCAGATTCTCTCAGCCTAGGTGGCAGCACCCTGCTGTACAAGCCTATGCATGGCCTCTTGACAGGGTTTTCCCAGCACTAGTTCACAAAAAGGATATCAGAGAAATGATGAAAGTGCACAAAAGGGCAACCAAACTGATAAGAAGCATGGATGAGCTCAGTTATGAGGAAAGATTAACTGAACTGAATTAATTCTTTCTTGAGAAGAGGTAGCTAATGGGGGATATGATCACCACGTATAAATACATAAGTTGTCCATAGAGTGAACTTGGTGTTGAGCTATTTGCTCTGGCCAGTGCAGGCCAGTGCAGACAGGAACCATCAGCTGCCTGTGACATTCAGATTTTTAATAATCACAAACCTGTGAAAAAGTGTCCACCATGGTAATGTGAGCCCTCATCAACCAAATCTAATCCTATTCAAATGTTACGCTAACTAGTGTAACAACCCTTTTTTCCCCATATGCATTACAGTATATAATCTAAAGCGGAATAAAGTTCTCCTAAGGTAAAATACATACATTCATTTTCCGCTTTATCATTTTGCTACATATATTTTTATCAGTATACTTGTTTGATTATAGTTTGCAGACACACTTTTGCAGCAGCAGCAAAATTAATAAGGGATTAAAAATGACTGCTGACCACAAATCAACCAAAAAACAAAAGTAAAAATGCCCCGATAACAAGAAAAAAGGACAGCAAAAAGGTTGCTTACACAAGGAGCTTAGAATTGAATTATAATTTACTAATTGAACCTGGATTTCTCCATATGCAGTTTGACATTTTTCCCTATTCTTCCAATTTCCCTAATTTTTATAGTGTGGCGAGGGGCAGACAGCCAAAACAAATTACTGACCATTCTAAAGTAGCTGACCAAAGCCCAAAGCAGCGGCAACACCGCCCCAAAATCCATGCACCCGGCCCCTAATTTGCATGCAGTGCGCATGAATTCCAATGGGAAGGGTTTTTTTTAGAATCACATGATTAGAGCCGGAGGCTCTAACTGCCTTCAAAAAAGGGTGGGCTTGGGACGCAGTGCTCAGCCCACCCAGTTGTGTGACAATAGCAAACTAATATTCGCTATTGTCTTCTTGTTTCTCCTCCCGGCCAATCCCAGCTCAGCAAGCAATCCTCAAAAGATCCCTCACCGCTCTGGATGTTCTTGGACAAGATCAAAGGATCAGCTGTGTGCATCGCTAAACAGGTGCAGGCTGATGAGTGCACATGGAACATGAAGAAAAGGCTGGACAGCCGCACTCTGAATCCAATGTGTTATTTGTAGCAAGGTACAGGTAAAGGTGCAGATACAAAATAGGGGTGAACCACAAGTCCCAACTTACGTGTTTCGCACCATGGGCTGGTGCTTACTCATAGCATGACTTTACAAGGCGAATGCCAAGTATAAAGTGGGATCCCACACAGTGCTGGGGGAGATCAGGGGATTTCCTGAATGCAGCTTCGCCAGCCTTCCCTCTCATCTCCGGCCCCCTCCACAGCAACTCAACACATTCTTCATAAAGATGCAGCGTGATGATCAGTGACAACATGGCACAGCAGGGGGGGCACTCCGGGAAGACAAGCAGAATGTGCTGAGGGTAGGAGCCAGCCGAGAATCTGACGAGAGCCCAGCCATTCAAAAGAGGCATCTGGAAAGTTCTCTGTGGAAGAGGTAGAGAAGATTTTCCTGACGTTTGCATGGTAAAATGTCTGTTGGCAGGAATCTTCTGAAGAAGTCAAACTTCGCAAGAGTTTAATTGCTTCAAAAACAACAATCCATGCAGAGATTGGAAGTATCTGCACAAAAGGTGGTTTACTTTTCCGTTTGCATCAAGTTTTCTGCCATACTGAGTGATATTTAGCTGCTGGGCTCATTATTGGCCACCTGCTGGTGAGTCTCTCCACATAGGGGGGTATCCCCCTGTTGCGCACAAGGAGGTCAGAACATATTGACCCAATAAAGGATGAGGAAGGGAATCTGGTTACAAAAGATGGAGAGATGGCAAGGTTTTGAATTTATTCTTCTCTACAGTCTACACAAGGGAAACGGGGGGCTTTAGTAACCAAGACTGTAATATTAATCTTCATAACACGTCGCAGGAAGCACCCTCATGGCTAACAGAGGACAGAATTAGAAATAGACTTGATAAACTCAACATTAATAAGTCACTGGGACCACATGGCTTGCACCCGAGGCTCCTTAAGGAACTTGGTCAAGTGATAGCCAGACCATTTTTCCTAATTTTTATATACAGTCTACTGACTTTAATGGTACCAGCTGATTGGAGAAAAGCCAATGTAGCACCAATTTTTAAAAAAGGGCCGAAATACATATCTGGGAACTACAAGCTTAAGGTCAATTGTCTGCAAGCTCTTGGAGAGGATGATAAGGGACTATATACAAGATTTTAGTAATCAAAACCATATCATTAGCAGTAATAAGCATGGATTCGTGCAGAATCGTTCTTGCCAGACCAATCTATTAACCTTCTATGAGGACGTGAGCTGCCATCTAGATAAAGGAAAGCTGGTAGATGTGGGGTTCCTGGATTTTGTAAAGCCATTTGATACAGTTCCCCATAAACGTTTACTGTACAAAAAAAATGTCTGTCGGCATGGATCAAAGGGTGAGTACATGGATTGAAAACTGGCTACAAGGGCGAGTCCAGAGGGTGGTGATAAGAGTCACCAGAGTCTGGTGTGAAATATGGGGCCCCCCAGCATTCTGTCCTGGCACCAATCCTATTTAATTTATTGATAAAGGATCTGGAGGTTGGGATAAACAGCTCAATTACAGTATTTGTGGACGATACAAAGCTAAGCAGGGCAATATTTTTCACACAAGATGTGGAAACCTTGCAAGAAGATCTAAACTAATTAATGGAGTGGGCAACTACATGGCAAATGAGGTTTAATGTTGGAAAATGTAAAATAATGCATTATGGTGCCAAAAATATGAATCCAGTATACTCGCTGGGGGAATCTAGCATGGAAAAGGACCGGGAGGTCCTAGTATATGACAGGCTTAGCAATGGAATGGAATAACAGGCTGCTGCAAGCAGAGCCAACAGAATATTGGCATGCATTAAAAGGGGATTAATTCCAGAGATAAAACAATAATTCTTCCACTATACAAGACTCTAGTCCGGCCGCATCTTGAGTATGCCGTCCAATTCTGGGTACCAGTCCTCAGGAGGGATGTGCTGGAACTGGAGAGGTTCCAGAGAAGGGCAACAAAATTAATAAAGGGACTGGAGGATATGGGAATAGACCACAAGCATTGAACTTATTCTCTCTGGAGAAAAGACACTTGAGAGGGGATATGATTTCAATGTACAAATACTGTATTGGTGACCCCACTATAGGGAAAAAGCTTTTCTGTGAAAGGGAATTTAAAAAGACACACGGCCATTCACTAAAATTAGAAGAGAGGCGGTTTAACCTTAAACTGCATAGAGGGTTCTTTACTGTAAGAGCGGTAAGGATGTGGAACTCTCTTCAACAAGCAGTGGTTTCAGCTGGGAGCATCAATAATTTCAAAAAATTATTAGATGGGCACCATAACAACCACAATATACAGGGGTATACAATGTACTATTAACATATAAGTACACACACAGGTTCGACTGGATGGACTTGTGTCTTTTTTCCAATCTTACCAACTATGTAGTCATGCCCATTGAAAGAAAAACATGGGTCTATGGGTGTGGCATGCACACTTTAAAAAGTAAAACAGAACTGGATCAAATTCATGAACAGGGCAAGTGCATTTCACAAATAATTTAGCACAATATCATCTAAAACCCTACCTTTAAGTCTTTCACTTCTTAGTGTATGCTGATGCCTTTTCCAGCTGGTGGTGCCTTATGCTTCTTATAATTTTTAAAGAGATTCTTGGACATTTTTTCTTAATGTCCTTTTTAATTATATTTTGATTTTGGTCTATGTGAAATGGGTATATATTTGCTATTGTTTTGTTACATGTCTTCCTTACATTCCGCTGTAGATCATGGATTTGGGGACTACGGGTCTGTGATATCTGGGGGAATGTATTGAGGTTGTGTGGGTCTGTTTATGATCCTGGTCGCCCGGAGGTCGGTCCCGATTTAATATGCATCGATTCCTATTGTTGAAGCCGAGCGGGCCTTCATTGTCCATAATGCAGCACGGTGGACGATGACGCGAAGGAGAGCCGGCCCAAAGATGGGCACGGACGTGGGATGCGTAGTGCGCGTGCACTAATTCGCGCATGCGCATTGTGCATAGAGCCTCCATCTGGTTACAACGTCCTTTGCAGACACCAGATTCAATAGGGAAGCCATGCCTCCCTTGTGACCGCCACGTTGCCGTGCAGAGGTAATAAGTTAAGGGACTTCATTGGATGACCAGGATTTGGCAGTAACCTATAGGAATGTGGATATTACTATTTAATAGCGGTGGAGACAGGTAGCCTTCATGCTCCGGAAGAAGTCCATTCTGACTAAATCGATCGGGCAGAAGTGCTGCTCTGGTTCCCACCGCTTTATCTCATATTGTTCATCTGAATTTATGGCGCCTTTCTTTTGGAATTCCTGTAAGTGCAATTTATTTTAATAAACTTGCACATTTTTAAGAGGTTATTACACTATTGTGGCCTTTCTTTCATGCCTATATCGTGATGGTATGGACCCCATGGTGAAATACTGACGTTTGAAGCCGGGACATTCAACATCAAGGGCTGAGTGGAGGCCTAGTGTCCACACAGGCATTCCCTGACCCCCTGTAATAGAGGGTCACGGGCTCTGGTAAGTGCATTCTTTTGTTGTTGTCTGCTGGAGGAATTAGACACACACAGATCGGTGTGGTGGAAGATTTCTTCAAATGATTATTCACATTGTCCCTACACTTGGAATATTTTTTGGACTTTGCTGAACTTTATTATTTTTGGATATTTTTTATTCTCAACACACTTTTATATATGTCTATATCATTTTTGTCACTTATGGTTATATATGGTTTAAGCACAATTGACATATATTGTTTTTGAGTTCATGGCACTAGCGCCGATATCTGTTTAGTTATTGTTTACCAGTGGTGAATCCCCCACTTATTACTCTGAAGCTGTGTCCCGACCGGAATTTTGATGTAACTAAGGTTAGCGCAGTTTGTCTATGTATTAAAAATGTACCACCTAATTTGTCCATGACTGGAAATAGTCCTTTGTATTGACAATTTTATACAAAATTGCCACAGAAAGATCAGGGTGAACACTTTTCCTGAATCTTAAATTTGTCTAGTTGGTCAGTACCTTTATAAGTACTTGGTAGTATGATAAAATTTAAATGTATGTACCTTGCACCTTAGGCTGCATTCACACAGGGGCATCCGACTTCGGCGTGACTTTGCTAGGTGACTTACAACGTGACTTCGGCGTGACTTTGCTAGGTGACTTACAACGTGACTTCAGCGCGACTTTGGGCAACTTACAACGCGACTCCATGCCAGGCGACTTTGCCTGTGACCAGAGAAGGGAGGGAGGGGGTTGCCTGGGTAATTTGGGGGGAGTAACTGTGTAAATTATTTTCTTTTTTCTGTAAGTCGCTTCAATGTAGATGGGGAGGTAATGTCCATTGAATTCTATGGGCACAAGTCAGATAGAATTTGCCTTAATTTGGTACAGGAACCTTTTTTTTGAATTTGGAGCGACTTCAATAGTGTACAGTAAGACGGCTCCCATTCATTTCAATGGGATTTAAGATGTCAAGTGACTTGGGGCGACTTGAGGCGACATAAGTCGGCGCGCAAGTCCCCCTGTGTGAACCGAGCCTTATGGTACTATGTTGTTTTGAAGTGTTTTGGTGCATTACAATAGCATTTACATGTAAGCTGAAAATGGTAAGACAGTTCTTTTTAACTTCTTCATATGGGAGTTTCACTAAACTATACAAACACATCTGAATGATTTTCTTTTAACAAATTGTATCTACAGTTGTAATTGCTAAAGCTTAATGTAGATAAAGTTTGGTCCAGGGAATTATTCCAACTGCTTTTATACAATGGACATGTTTTGCTTCTCTTAAGTTAACTAAGTAAATGTGGAATTGTGCAGCAACATTATAGGCAAGACAAGAAACAAGGAAAGAAAAAAAAACTGATTTGAAAAATGTTAATTCCTTTTTAACAGCAGATTAGATGGTGTAGCTATGCAATACCTATTAGATAAAAGAACATGTATCTAAAATACAGTGATGGCTTTGGAAGTGAGAGAAAAAAGCATCTTCTTTGGGCATTATCCTTCAGAAACCAGATTGACTTGTTTTTTTACAGGACATTAAAACCCTAGCCAAAAAATAGAAAAAAAAATATTTTTTCATAAATGCACCACTATCTCTACAAATGAAAATGTATCAATAGATAAACAGAATTTATGAAAAATTAAGAGAGTACATTTCAACTGCCTTTCAGGGCCTCATGATAAGATATAAGCAGGACAATATTCATATATAAGAATATTAGTACGACCATAAAGGGCTGCCGAATATTAGAGGAAGGTGATGGAGAAATATGGTTTTGAAAGCTCACTGCTTAACAGTAGAAGTAATAAAGAAGCAATGAACAAGATCCCTGTGGTAAAAACTATTAGAGGCGGTGAATTATAAAACTATTAACCCAAATGTACTGTAACTCACAATTAAAAGATGATTTAAAAGAGGAATCTGATGCATGAATTTTGATTAAATAGAGTGTTATTAAGAGCCCTGGGAAACTAAGTTATTTTGTCCCTTCTAAAAGTTAAAAGGCAGTTTAGTATAAAAAATTATAAATTAGGGTTAATAACTATACAATATGCCTTCTAGTGATAAAAAAGAATGTTAAATGTTTAATGGGAATGGGGTAAAAAAAGACAATCATGGACACCCTCAGCAATAAAATACCATACAAAATGAAATTTGGAGATAATAGAATAATTTTTCATAGAATCTACAAACATTTATTGAACATTTTTTTATACTTACAATGTACTGTACATGTCTGTACTTTATTCTTTTGGGTGTATAATTCCTGGTGCGAGCATTCTGGGCGTCCGGTTCCTCCGTCCCATGCAGTCTGCGCTCCATTGGCATGTAGGTATCCTTATTGTTAGGAGTGGTACGTTCCCTCCTTCTAACTTGCCACCACTTATCAATAGTGTTGAGCGAACCCGGACTGTAACGTTCGGGTCCGTACCGAACTTTCGGGTGTCCGTGGCACGGACCCGGACATTTCAAAAATCGTTCGGGTTCGGTCCGGCCACCGTTCAATCTTCCTCCCTTGCATGGTGAGGA
>BLSH010373764.1:230383-241189 GCA_018402905.1 Glandirana rugosa | reverse complement strand
AGAAATGCACCGCTGGCCGCAAATGTAGTATTTAGAATTTTTTATTTTTAAACCAGCAATGTAGACACACTTTTTATTTTTGTGCAAGAAATGCACCGCTGGCAGCAAATGTAGTATTAAGAATATATATATATTTTTTAAACCAGCAATGTAGATGCACTTTTTATTTTTGTGCAAGAAATGCACCACTGGCCGCAAATGTAGTATTTTGAATATTTTCTTTTTAAACCAGCAATGTAGACGCACTTTTTATTTTTGTGCAAGAAATGCACTGCTGGCCGCAAATGTAGTATTTCGAATATTTTTTTTTTAAACCAGCAATGTAGATGCACTTTTTATTTTTGTGGAAGAAATGCACCGCTGGCCGCAAATGTAGTATTTAGAATATATTTTTTTAAACCAGCAATGTAGACGCACTTTTTATTCTTGTGCAAGAAAAGCACCGTTGGCCGCAAATGTAGTATTCAGATTTTTTTTTAAACCAGCAATGTAGACGCACTTTTTATTTTTGTGCAAGAAATGCACCGCTGGCCGCAAATGTAGTATATAGAATATATATTTTTTTTAAACCAGCAATGTAGATGCACTTTTTATTTTTGTGCAAGAAATGCACCGCTGGCCGCAAATGTAGTATTTAGAATATTTTTTTTAAACCAGCAATGTAGATGCACTTTTTATTTTTGTGCAAGAAATGCACCGCTGGCCGCAAATGTAGTATTTAGAATTTTTTATTTTTAAACCAGCAATGTAGACGCAATTTTTAATTTTGTGCAAGAAATAAACAATATTTAAATATGTCAAAATGTTGCCAACTGAACTAACAGAACACGATTAAAGTAGTGTCCCTGACACACAAGCAGTTGCAAGTGCACTGCACTTGCAAAAATGGCTGCAAACGCCCACCTAACAAACAGAAAAATTGCTTAGGTTTTATATGAGGCACTTTGCTTAGCAAACAAAATGTACTCTAGCAAACAAAAATCTCCTCTAGCACACACCCACCAATAAATCACTATTTTTAACAGATTTTCTAAAGCTAATCTGTCCCTCACAGCAGCAGCAGCATCCTCTCCCTACACTAGTATGAGATGATTTTCTAAATTTAATCTGTCCCTCACAGCAGCAGCAGCATCCTCTCCTTACACTCGTATGAGATGATGTGACATGCAGCACTGCGTGACTCCAGCTTATATAGAGGCTGGTTCACATGATGCACTGGCAAATCACAGCTACGCCATTAGTAGGCAGGGCTGTGATGGCTTCTAAGGGCAAATGAGTGAAACGCTTGTTGATTGGCTGCCCTGCAGCTATTCAACAGGCGCAAAAAAATACCTGAACCGGGACTTTTTCTCAAATGTCCGGGTTCGGGACACGGACACCCTAAAGTCCGGTACAAACCCGAACTATACAGTTCGGGTTTGCTCAACTCTACTCAGGACCATTGGTTTGCACCCCTTTTGGGGTATCCTATTGTCTATACCGTTATCATTGTCTTCTCATGTTTAGCCCACATTATTGGGCATCATTTAGTGACTATGTATATATGCTATGAATAACGTTTTTATGGGAATACATTTTGACTGTTCCTTTAGCCTTGCAAGTCCATCTCATTTAAAGTCTCAAAACCCTCTCTTTTGTTATTGCCAATAACAGGGATGGAGATGTGTGCAAGCACGTCTCATTTAGAGTCCCAAACCTTTCTCTTTTCCATATAATTCCAATATTGCTTCTAACTTTCCTTGTGTTGACCCTGCCTCTTCTTTGTCTCTCTTTTGCATGGTCATATAATTTCAAAAGATGTTTTCAATATGTTTTGAATCTGCAATCATTTTTAACTCTGCATAATAGTAATATTGAGTGTTCCTGCCATGAAGGCCCTTGTTTATACACCTGTTTTTGGGTGACATCATTCTGTCCCTGTCTCCCAACTGCTATCATATGGGCATCTGATGGAGACTGCAAGTGAGACCACTTCAACACGCATAATGCAGACATGATCCATTGTTGTCACCATTAGAAAACATAGCCATCACTGTAGTGCATGTATGCAGACAGGAACTGTAGTACTGACATTCAATAAAGAATGAAAAAAGGTAAA
The DNA here is from genome assembly GCA_018402905.1 of Glandirana rugosa. NCBI lineage: Eukaryota > Metazoa > Chordata > Amphibia > Anura > Ranidae > Glandirana > Glandirana rugosa. Next base: position 239,091 of record BLSH010373764.1, on the reverse strand, counting down.
AACAAAAATTGAAATTAAAAAATATAAATTACTCACAATATACTGTACTAAATTACATGTACTTTACATCTATTTTAAAATCGCAATAGGAGATTACAATTTCATTATGAGATTATGTGGATTAAACTCATTTTTTTCATACAAAGTACATGAATGTTTGTCACCACACAAATCTAGTTAGGAGGAACAGTATGATCATTCTATAGGAGCATATCACTGAAATCTGATTCTCCTGTTATGGCAATTGTCATAAGACAGGTGGAAGCAAAGATAACAGCAAATTAGTAAAGCATCTTTATAGAATAAGTACTTCATTAACCTCTGACAGGTTTTTCTTTCTTATGGGCAGGCAGCCAGCGAGACAAAACTACAGGAAACCTGTACTGAGAGATACTGCATATGAAGGCTATTATGACTGTCCACCTTCTAAAAATGCATGCTACCTGTCTTTGGTTCTAATATCTTTTAAAACATTTTTGAATTACTGACCAGGAACAAGTACACAGACAGTGAAGTCAAAATCGGCTACTTGGTAATGATGCTTAAGATGTGAGCGTCTAATGTGAATAGAGGTGTGTCGAGGTGTGCTCCAGCTCTACCATCCTGCTGAACATTTAGGCTGATTGCCCTGATTACCTCCCTGGATCTACACCTTGTATGTCGGATGACTTTACAACCGGTCGGCTGTTTTTGGTCTGGATGGTAGCCTGCTTGATAGCCTGGGTCTCCTAGTGAGACAGAATAGTAGACTGAACATCTCCCCCTTTATTTCAACGCTGGGATTCATTTTGCCAATTCACTATTTTGCTGCCTTCAAACTCACCATAGACTGATCACATCTCTTGGATCTCTCACACCGCTCCTAGATGGGCAACCCCAGTCCTGGTTTCTCTCCGCTGCCTGGATCAGAGGTCGTGGGTGATGGACAGGAGGTGCACCGGAGGCCCTGTGGCTTGGCGGGGATTGCCTGGAGTCCGCAGCAGTTGGGCCAGCCATCGGGAGCCCTTGGAACTTGCAGTGACAGTGGCTTGCTCTGTCATGCGGCTCTTCTTGTGGGCTCGGGGACACTCGGGAACAGCCGGGAGTGCTCGGGAGTGCTCGGGCTGACTCAGAGGTGTTCGGGAGCGCTCGGAGTTGGTGGCACTCGGGGAGGCCTGAGCTGTTTCACTGCGCTTGCAGCGGCCCGGCGGAGACAGGTCAAGAGCCGAGCGGAGAGCTGAAAGCTGGGAATGATTTTTCCAAAGGGTGAGTGAAAGCTGAATACAAAATAGTTGAATATAAAAACGAACTATGAAGTGAACTGTGGATTGTGACCTGGGAACTGTGAACTGTATGCTATAGAATAGAATTTGACAGAAAGAGTTTTTTGAACAAATAAAATAATAAAAATGATAAAACCAGAAAATCTGCAAAACAGCAAAAGAAAGTAAGAAAGGGGAGAAGGGAGAGAGGAGAGAGAGAAAGAGAAAAACAGCAAAATAAATTGGTAAAAGGTAAAGAGAGGAGGGAGGGGGGGGAGGAAGGAAGAAAGAAAAGAAAAAGTGGAGCAAAGACTGTTAAAAGACTGTTAAATGGGAAGGAGGAAAGAGGCAAAAAGAAAAAGGAAAAGAGAGGAACAGAAATCTGAAACGCTCTCTAAGAAATATGACAAGAAGAAAAGATATGCAGGGGACATTCAATACTAATATCATGGCATCTACACAGGATACTAGTGAACCTCCTCAACAAACACAAAGTGGCAAATCTGGAGAAAGCTAAGGAATCTGCAACTACCAAACTTGCAAAATTTGCAGCAATACCCAAAGAAAACGAAAGTGAACCTACTCAGCATGCTTCTAGTGAACCTATTCAGCATGCTTCTAGTGAAGTATTGAACCAACACTGCAATAAGACAGATATTACTACTTTAGATACACACGTGGTCCAAAATAGAGCTGAAAACAAAGAAATAGAGGAAAAGGTGGAGCTTGGTATTGATAAACAGTATAATAGTCTACGTATATCATCATCACCTCCATCATCCTCATTGTCTTCAGGACCTACCTTGTTGGATGTGTTAAAAGCAGGACAGCAATGTCAAAACTCCTTATGTAATCCAACAGGGCAAATGCAAGGAATTTTAGAGGAATTTGTCTTGCTTCGTCAAGATATGCAGAAAATACGGGAAAGAACACCCGCATTGGAAGATCGAGCCAAGAAACTAGGAGATATGTCTCAGATTTTAAATAAAGATGTCAAAGAAAGAAAAAAAAATCTAATACTAGTGTTCATAAATTTGAGGACTTGGAAAACTGTTTTCGACTCAATAATGTAAGATTGGTGGGGCTTCCAGAGCACGCAGAAGGTGCTAATCCAACAGGGTTTGCAGAAAGATGGCTGTGGGAAACTATAGGGAAAGACCATCTTACTATGACCTTTTCGGTGGAAAGAGCACTTCGGGTACTCTCTAGGCCCCTACCACCTGGAGCCCCACCATGACCATTCTTAGTGTGATTACTTAATTAAAGGGATAGAGATCTTATTCTGCGAAGAGCTAGACTGTTAAAAGAAGTTCTTTTCAATGGGACCAAAGTTATGTTTTTTCCCAGTTTTTCTCCAAAAATTCAGAAACAGCGATCTAAATTTCAGGATGTGAAGAAAAAACTACAGAGATTGCAATTTTCATACTCAATGTTATACCCTGCCAAACTCAGAGTGGTAGTGGGTGATGTTGTTAATTGTTTTAAATTATTATACATTATAAATAAATAAAAATAAATTTGAATGGAGGATATAGAACGGGTTGCTTCCCCTGCCTACTATATATATATTTGGATATATGCAGATTGGGAGATTATTTTTTTTTTCTTTAAATAATAACTTTTTTTTTCTCCATTTTCCCAGCTTGGGAAAGGACTGTGGCTGGGGCAGCACTACAGGTCGAAATTAAGTATATTGCAAACCCTACTATAGAAAACCAACAGCTGTGGATGCAAAAACAACAATAATATGCAGATATTTCACGTAAAAAAGCAGAGCAGAAATGTTTTTCCTTCCAGCAACCATATTTTGAAGATGGGAAAAATAGAGGCCATCTTTTAGCAACAATAATAAAGGCCCAAAGGCTAATGACACAAGTGATGGAAATGAAAGTATCTTCAACTAAAAAAGTATGAACTACAATAGAGATATCTGCAGGATTTTTGGAATTTTTTAAGAACCTGTATAGTAGTAAAGTATTTTATAAAATTACAGAACTGAAATACTTTCTTAATTCTATCACATTAAAAGAGATCCCTGTAGCTGATAAAGAGATGTTAGATGGGTCTCTGACTCTAGAGGAATTACAAGCTGTTTCTGCTAATATGGCTAACAATAAAAATCCAGGTTGGGTTACCAAGTGAGGTCTATAAAGTTGACAGTGCTAAATTGTGGCCAGAACTATTGGAGGTATTTAATTCAGCTTTGCAGTGTGGTCATCTTCCTCCTTCTATGAATTAGGCAATCATTATAGTCCTGCTAAAACCTGATAAGAATCCTGAAGATCCAGAATCATATCGTCCAATATCCTTGCTTACATCGGATGTGAAGCTATTGGCAAAAGTACTAGCTAATAGGCTAGCAAAGATTATAGCTAAGATAGTGCACCCAGACCAAGCTGGTTTTATTCCAGACAGGTCTAGTACAATGAATATAAGATGGTTGTTTTTGAATTTGCAGGTTCCATCTGAAAATACAGGAAATAGGGCTATATTGTTGCTTGATGCGGCAAAAGCCTTTCATAGTATAGAGTGGGGCTTCTTATAGTACTGTTTAGAGAGGTTTGGATTTGGACCTCAATTTATAAAATGGATACAACTCCTCTATACTGATCCAGTAGCACGGGTCCAAGTAAACAGATATGTATCAGTCCCTTTCTCCTTAAATCGAGGTACAAGACAAGGTTGTCCACTGTCACCCTTACTTTTTGCTTTAGCTTTAGAACCTCTGGCCGCTGCGATACGTCAATCATCAAGCATTGTTGGGTTTTGTAGACCTCTGGGTGAGGATAAGATTGCTCTGTATGCAGATGATATGCTTTTATTTTTGGGTGATACAACATCCTCCTTAGTAGCAGTAATGTCTTTGATTAATATATATGGGTCCTTTTCAGGATTCAAAATAAACTGTGACAAGTCCGTCCTTTTACCTGTAGAGCCATTGCTAAATAATTTGCCAATATTAGCATCTCAAATAACTGTAGTATCCTCATTTAAATATCTAGGGGTTCAAATTACATCACAAGTGAATACATATGTAGAAAGGAATTTTACCCCACTGCTTAAACGCTTTAAACAAGTAGGGAAAACATGGGGCAGATTACCGTTAACGGTAATTGGTAGAGCCAATTTGATAAAGATGGCATGGATGCCACAATTACTATATTTCTTACATAACTGCCCTATATGGTTGCCTCAGAAATTCTTTAGACAAGTAGATGCTTTGTTTAGAGACTTGATCAGGAAATATAAACACGCACGGATTAGTCTGGGAACACTGCTGTTACCTAAAGATAAAGGTGGACTGGCTGTCCCTAACACCAGACAGTACTATTTAGCATCACAATTACAGCAATTATATGGTTGGAACGTTATAAATCAAGAAGACTCTATACAGCAAATATATTCTCTCAACTTCCAATAGAACCACATGTACAGCTAATAGTGGCTCACCATTTCCATGATAAACAATATTTTCCTACATTTCAATTGATTCATAAAATATGGAACGCTGTTCAACGAGAGTCTTTACAGGAGGGATATACTCAGTATATGCCTATATGGGAAAATCCATAATTACCAGAGATATGGAAACTGAAAATTGTGGCTCATGGAAAAGAGCTGGAATAGTGTTACTGTATCAACTCTTTGACAACAAGGTTTTGAAACCATTTGATAAACTAGCAAGGGAATACCAGCTGCCCAATAAATTATTTTTTCAATATTTACAGTTACGACATGCCGTGCAGATTCAGGCTAAAACCTTTCAACTTAAGTATAGTCCATCACTAATACTAGCATTGGCAGTAACTGTAAGTCATTCTAAACAGGGACTTAGTAGAGACATATATTCTTCCTTACAAAGGATAGAGGTAATAAAAACACAAGGGGGCAGTTTGGGGTGATGGCGTAGAGACTTGGATACTCTTAGCGAGGAAGAGTGGGATCAAGCTTTGAAGAATCTATTTAGAGTATCCTTGTGCTCATCACAATGTCTGACTCAATTATTTATTATCCACAGATCCTATTATACACCTTTAAAGTTATACTCTTGGGGCAAGGCAACTACATTAAATTTCCCAAGATGTATCAATGATACGGGTACACTCATACATATGCTGTGGCGTTGTCCCAAACTATTTTTTCATTGGGAGAGTATATTTGATATGCTAAATGCACTATGCTCTACACAAGTACAGCCAAATCCAAAAATAGCATTTCTGGGAATTATGCCAGAGGATATCCTTCCAATAAAAATGCATGAGATGTGGATAAGATCAATGTATATGGCTCGTAAATTAATATTACAAAAATGGAAATCAAACTCCCCACCAACATTAACACAATGGACTAAAGCTATTGAGCTTAATCTTAGCCGGGATAAACTAGCATATACTGTAGACATAGGAGAAGCCCCAAAAAGTTCCAAAAAATTTGGTTTTGGTGGTTAGCATCTAATCCTGGTATTCAATCGAGCAACTAGGCGAATAAGTAGAAGAAATAAAGACCAATAATAAACGAGATGAACTCTTGTGGGGGGAAAGTAGGGAAAAAAAGGGAAGTAAAAATACTAAAGATGTGTGTATACATACATTTTTATGATACGTCTAAATTGATATAGCTAAGCTAAAAATGTGTATCATTAATAGAACCAAGTAGGGAAGAGGATGAATATTAAGTCTGAAGTGACAGGGGGTTATAAGTAACAGTTAAAAGAACAATTTGGGAAAGATACATTATTATGTGCATATATGGTTAGGAAAAAGGTGTGTGGTTTTTTTTTTATATTTTGGTGTTTAGTATTTTTGTATGATTTTTGTATGTTATGATATTTGCTGTTTGTGATGATTGTGTTGTTATGGAAAAAAGGGAAAATAATAAAGATTATTTGATTTAAAAAAAAAAAAAAAGAAGTCAAAATCAGAATGCTTGAACTCCTTTTTCCAGGCCAGACCACTCAGCATTGAAGCCAATGAATTTGCGTGATCCTTTTTCAACAAGAATTTTCAAAAGGAGTGGTCAACAGGAAAATAACAGTGTCTTTAAAAAAAAGTAACCAGTTTGTGACCTTGGCCAGATTGTGCATAATATTCAAAGTTCCTAATTTCTAAGTGCCATGTTAACATTATATCCTAAAGAGCATCCTCATCATGAATTAAAGTGATTGTAAAGACATTAAGATAAAAAGCCTTCTGTGTGCAGCAGCCCCCCTCAGCACCACTAATACTTATCTGAGGTCCCTCTAGTTCCAGCGATGTTGCACGAGTGTCTCAGTTGCCCGGGACCCCCCTCCTCCTTGGCTGAGACAGCAGCACGGCACCATTGGCTCCTACTGCTGTCAATTAAAGTCAGTCGGACAATGAGGAGAGAAAGGGGGTGGGGCTGGGCCATGGCTCCATGTCTGAGTGGACACAGCGAGCTGTGGCTCGGCTTGGGTGCCCACATAGCAAGCTGCTTGCTGTGGGGGCACTTAACAGAAGGGAGGGGCCAGGAGCACCGATAAGGGACCCGAAAAGAGGAGGAACTGGGCTGCTCTGTGCAAAACCACTGCACAGAGCAGGTAAGTATAACATGTTTGTTATTTTTAACAAAAAAAAAAAAAAAACAAGACTTTACAATCACTTTAAAGTATATGTGAACTCTCACCTTGTAAAAAAACCCATTCTGTTGGGGAAATGAAAGGTTTGAAAGGCAAAACATTTGTGTATACACATAAAGAAATATAAATATATATTTTTTCTTTTTATAAGGGATTATATACCCTCTGTTCTCAGCTGCATAATGAGCTCAGAGAGCTAGGGGAGGAGAAACATCAGTACACTGATCTTCCCAGTGAATGGCTGTGCAGGGGGGGGGGGGTGCATGTCAGGACAAGTCTGATCATTGGAGGAGAGCAGGCTGAGTTCTCAGCACAGCCAGAAAACTGACCATGATGTGCTCTCATGCCTAGTGTGTTCAGCTTTAATAGGAAAGCAGGGAGACTGGCATTAACACCAGGTATTTAACAAAAAGGAAGCAATACAAACAGAACAAGATAATTTTTCATACAAGCACAAGATACATCAGGCACATATCAGGAATACGAAATGTTGGGGTAACATATTGTTTAAATCAGCTGCAGACTATTTTTCCCTGCTGATACTTCTTCTAGCTTAAAGTGAAACTCCAGCAAATTGTTAAATATATAGTTTAAATGCATATTTGATATTTATTACCTTCTGAAGGACTTCTAACTCTGTTCAACAAGTATTGTGATTGAGACATTTCTAGCCTACTGTGCAGTATGCTGCAAGTCCTAACCTCACCCTTACTTTCCACCTACAAGTCTGAGACACAGTTCAACACAATATTAACAGCATCCTAAAATTGTGTTTGCTTCAAATGTCTATCAGGGGAAAAAAAAAATACATCTCTGCAACACATGCAAATGTATACATATTTTGCCATTCTAGTTGTATTTTTGTGTACTTGCAGTGTTTTTAAAGGGTCAAAATGAAATTTGTGTGTATTGAGGGGAATGTGTGTGTATTGAAGAGACAGGATGTATTTTTTTTTGTGCCCTGGCATACACTTTTACTCTGCAACCCAGTCTTTCTTCCCAGACCTCTCATCTGTTTCCCCTGTAATATAGTTCACTTCCTTAGCAGAACAAATATTTTCAGTCCCTACCCTACAGCTACATCCCTGTCACACTCACATCATTGCCGATATTTGAACTAAGCCATAATATGTGAAATGATGTAATAGGGAACTCCATCCTCAGAGTTTACTGGGCAATTTTTATTGCTCCAGAGGCTTCCTATAAGGCTCTCATAAGGTTCCTATAAGGTGCTCATATAAGGTTTCAGCAATGACGAAGATGGGACTTATGCTCCCTTTTCCTCAAACCTGCCAATGCTGGAGGGACAATGAGGGATACTTTCAGATACAGTATTGCTGAACCCCCGACAGGTAAATACTAGAAAAAAAAATATTTAATGAAAGCTTAGTCTTTAATGTTGTGTGCTTTGTAATGTTTTAAGCACTTGAAATCATTACTGAGAAGTAGTGTTGAGCGAACCCGGACTGTAACGTTCGGGTCCGTACCGAACTTTCGGGTGTCTGTGGCACGGACCCGGACCCGGACATTTCAAAAATCGTTCGGGTTCAGTCCGGGGTTCTGCTATTTTACTCCACGTGTTGAGAAGCTGCAGGGCAGCCAATCAACAAGTGTTTCACTGGTTTGCCCTTAGAAGCCATCACTGCCATGCCTACTAATGGCATGGCTGTGATTGGCCAGTGCATCATGTGACCCAGCCTCTTTATAAGCTGGAGTCACAGTGCTGCAGTCACATGCTCCTTGGGTTAGTGTAGGGAAAGGAAGCTGAAAGCTTGAGGGAGAGATTTGAGACATTTTAAGACCTGATCCTGCATCCTGAGATAGATTACTTTACTACTGCTGGCTGTGCTGTTGCTCTGAGGACAGATAGC
>BLSH010373764.1:188724-211670 GCA_018402905.1 Glandirana rugosa | reverse complement strand
ACACATACACAGTCTTCTCTTCTCCTGTCACAGTCATCCCATCTCTGTCCACAGTCATCAAATAAAAATAAATTAACATATATAAAATAATAAAAAATGTTATAATATAAGACAATAAAAAATCCCCAGATTTGTCTCTTTCTCTTTCTCTGACTCCCGTCAGGGAAAGAGACGGTGGTCCGTCGTCCCCCTTAGACGTGTCATGTCCCACTAATCCCACACGGGTCCGTCTGGAAGGTGGGATACACACGTGCAGATACGAGGGTCGAGAAGAGAGAGATGTCGACAGTGAAGATAAGGTTGAAATGACAAGTCAAATCCTCAAATGACGTGGTTGGGGGGGGGGGGGTTGACAACACAGTGACACAGGAAGACTACTAGAATACTAATAGGGTCCCCGGACACAGTGACACAACAGTTGGGGGGGGGGGGGTTGGTGCAGTAAACTCCTAAACTGAACAGTAAAGTTGGAATAGAAGTGACAGCTGTAGAGAGAGAAGAGCTGGGAGCATAGACGTGCACACATAGGGTGGAAGGTCTGCCTGGGCACACCCTAATCACCCTGTACTGTGCAGATTCCCCCTGCTGCCTGGTGGCAGAGAAAGGGACTGCCCTCAGTCTCTTTCTCTTTCTCTGTTTAGACCCCTAAAAAATAACAGAATATAATATTGTAAAAAATAATAAAATATATACAATTAAATAAAAATAAACTACTGACACCTGTCTCTACCCTACTGACACTGTCCTCTTCTCTTCTGACACATACACACACACACTCATGTTTGTTTGCGCTTTGTGGTCCACACCCTAATGCAATAGGCTGCGCACACCTATGGCTGGGAGGAAGTGTAGGCACTGCTGTGCTCTTCCTCCTCCATCTCCTCTCTCCTGTACTGTATTGTACATTGCTGCACCCTAAACTGTGCCCTCCTGACCTCTCCTGTACTGTGCCCTCCTCCTTACTGACATACTGTGACCTCCTGCACTCCCCCATTCTGTGCTCTGTCCACCCCCATACTGTGCCCTCCTGCCCTCCCACATTCTGTGCCCTCCTGCCACCCCCATACTGTGCCCTCCTATCTGCCCCCATACTGTGCCTTCCTGCCCTCCCCTGCATTTTTCCCCCCTGCCCGCCCCCGTACTCTGCTCTTCTGTCAGCCCCCATACTGTACCCTCCTACCCTCCCCTGTACTTGCCCTTCTGCCCTCCCCTGTACTGTGCTCTCCTGCCTGCCCCTGTACTGTGCCATCCTGACCTCCCCCATACTCTGCTCTGCTGACCTCTCTCATACTGTGCCCTCCTGACCTCTCCCATATTGTGCCCTCCTGACCTCTCCTGTACTGTGCTTTCCTGCCAACCCCTGTACTGTGCCTTCCCCTGTACTGTGCTCACCTGCCTGCCCCTGTACTGTGCCCTCCTGACCTCTCCCATACTGTTCTCTCCTGACCTCTCCAATTCTATGCTCTCCTGCCCATCCCCCTAACTATGCCCTCCCCTGTACTGTGCTCTCCTGCCTGCCACTGTACTGTGCCCTACTGACCTCTCCCATACTGTGCCCTCCTGAACTCTCCCGTACTGTGCTCTCCTACCCGCCCCCATACTGTGCCCTCCTGCCCGCCCCTGTACTGTGCCTGCCTGCCGGCCCCCATACTGTGACCACCTGCCCTCCCCTGTACTGTGCCCTCCTGCTCTCCCCCATACTGTGCCCTCCTGCCCTCCCCTGTACTGTGCTCTCCTCCCTGCCCCATACTGTGCCCTCCTGACCTCTCCCATACCATGCTCTCTCCCACCCCCGTGCTCTCTCCCACCTCTGTGCTCTCCAGCTCTTGTGGTCTCCCTGGGCTCCTGTGCTGTCTCCCGCCCCCATGCTCTCTCCAGGTTCTTGTGGGCTCTCTCCTGCCCCGTGCTCTCACAAGGCCCCTGTACTCTCTCCGGGCCCCCCTGCAGTGCTGCCAGTTTCTCCCCTCCCCACTCCCACCAGCTGCTGAGGGGGATGATGTCAGAATGGAGCAGCAGGGAAGGGGCCTGTAAATGTGTCATTTACCAGCCCCTTCCTTGTCTGAATGAATAGCGAGTCAGTGATGTACCAATCACCGACTCTGTCTATTCATAACTAAAGCATAGTAAACTGTGTTTGAACAGAAAGCCTCTTCACAGAGCTATTCCTGTCCATTCATTCTATGCTGAGGCTGCAGAGAAGGAGATTGAGGGCTGTGTCCTCAATTTCCTTTCTCTGCCTTAAAGGTGAAACATCAGAGGTCTGTTTAGACCCCTGATATTTCACCTAAGCCCTCCAACGGTGCTCCTTAAAAATATTTTAAAAATAATATTATAACTAAAAATCAAAATAGAATGGTAAAAATTCTAAAGAAAATAAAATAAAAATTACAAAAAATGACTGACACCAGTGGCGGAACTACCAGGGTCGCAAAGGTTGCATATGCAGCTGGGCCCTGGCATTCTGTCAACAGGCTCGGAGGGAAGAGCCATGAAGGTTCTAGTTACGCCTCTAGCTCCTTATAGACTTACCACTTTAACAATCAATTTACTTCCTAACTATTAACCAGAAATTATTGTCTGAATATATGCATTCCACCAGTTTTTCCCAAGGTCCAGTCCAAAGCAAGAGGATGCCATCCATGTACCCGTTAAAAAAAGGGTGTACCTACATTGAGATCTCTTCATGCCCAAAGGTGTGTACTTCATGGCATGGATATATCACAGTTAATATACGAAAGAAGCAGAGGATGTTCACTTTACAAAGTGAATTTTCACCTAGCTTACTGAATGAGTGAAGCTAGATTAAAAATCCAAATTGCAAAGAAGACCCACATATGTGCAAAGAATGTGAATATTCTTTATCCTGTTAAAATATCAGCCCCATTGCACCATGTGTTATGTTACAAGTGTCTTTGGCTTGGACGCAAGGAGAGACTGGTGGATTCTGTGGATAGGTTAAATCAATTAATTCCTATAATTTACTACTTACATTAACATAAACTGTTGTTCAGTGACAATGTAACATTTAAAATTAAAACTAAAAAAAATAGATGGAATCTATTCTACAGGGTTATTTTAGAAACAAACAAAGTGTAACAGAATCCTGAATGCTGACAGTTTTCATCAACTGTTTCTGATTTGAAATCTTCTAGTTCAGGGATATGCAATTAGCGGACCTCCAGCTGTTGCACAACTACAAGTCCCATCATGCCTCTGCCTCTGGGTGTCATACTTGTGGCTGTCAAAGTCTTGCAATGCCTCATGGGATTTGTAGTTCTGCAACATCTGGAGGTCCGCTAATTGCATACCTCTGTTCTAGTTGAACAATACCTAAAAATGATAACATATGTTGAGGTTTTGAGTCTGAGGCCATGTGCTTACAGAGGAGGCTTTATCATGATGATATAAAAACAGACAAAAAGGAGTGAGAAAGAAACATACATTTCTATCATTCTCTGTACAATATAAATATGATAATCAATTAGGGTCTGTTACAAAGTGTTTTCATCAACACAGACAAGAAGAGAACACTTTAAACACATCAGACATCTAAAGTATAGTGTTGAAGCCCAAATGTTTATCATTGAGTTTTCTATATCAGCATGTTTTGTATAATCATTTTGATATGTGTACACCATATGTTTTTTTTTATTTGATTTTAATGTAGAAACAACAACATTTGATTTTGTATATTATATGTCTATATTTTGATTGGGTGCCTTAAAAGTCCCATACACTCACAACACATTTTTTCTTTATGTATAATTTCATGGATGTCTCAGGTCACATCTATAGCAGTATATACAGTCAGGTCCATAAATATTGGGACATCGACACAATTCTAATCTTTTTGGCTCTATACACCACCACAATGGATTTGAAATGAAACGAACAAGATGTGCTTTAAATGCAGACTTTCAGCTTTAATTTGAGGGTATTTACATCCAAATCAGGTGAACGGTGTAGGAATTACAACAGTTTGTATATGTGCCTCCCACTTTTTAAGGTACCAAAAGTAATAGGACAGATTAACAATCATAAATCAAACTTTCACTTTTTAATACTTGGTTGCAAATCCTTTGCAATCAATTACAGCCTGAAGTCTGGAACGCATAGACATCACCAGACCCTGGGTTTCATCCCTGGTGATGCTCTGCCAGGCCTCTACTGCAACTGTCTTTAGTTCCTGCTTGTTCTTGGGGCATTTTCCCTTCAGTTTTGTCTTCAGCAAGTGAAATGCATGCTCAATCGGATTCAGGTCAGGTGATTGACTTGGCCATTGCATAACATTCCACTTCTTTCCCTTAAAAACTCTTTGTTTGTTTTCGCAGTATGCTTCGGGTCATTGTCCATCTGCAATGTGAAGCGCCGTCCAATGAGTTCTGAAGCATTTGGCTGAATATGAGCAGATAATATTGTCTGAAACACTTCAGAATTCATCCTGCTGCTTTTGTCAGTAGTCACATCATCAATAAATACAAGAGAACCAGTTCCATTGGCAGTCATACATGCCCACGCCATGACACTACGACCACCATGGTTCACTGATGAGGTGGTATGCTTTGGATCATGAGCAGTTCCTTTCCTTCTCCATACTCTTCTCTTCCCATCACTCTGGTACAAGTTGATCTTGGTCTCATCTGTCCATAGGATGTTGTTCCAGAACTGAGAAGGCTTTTTTAGATGTTGTTTGGTAAACTCTAATCTGGCCTTCCTGTTTTTGAGGCTCACCAATAGTTGACATCTTGTGGTGAACCCTCTGTATTCACTCTGGTGAAGTCTTCTCTTGATTGTTGACTTTGACACACATACATTTACCTTCTGGAGAGTGTTCTTGATCTGGCCAACTGTTGTGAAGGGTGTTTTCTTCACCAGGGAAAGAATTCTTCAGTCATCCACCACAGTTGTTTTCCGTGGTCTTCCGAGTCTTTTGGTGTTGCTGAGCTCACCGGTGCGTTCTTTCTTTTTAAGGATGTTCCCAACAGTTGATTTGGCCACGCCTGATATTTTTGCGATCTCTCTGATGGGTTTGTTTTGTTTTTTCAGCTAGATGGCTTGCTTCATTGATAGTGACAGCTCTTTGGATCTCATATTGAGAATTGACAGCAACAGATTCCAAATGCAAATAGCACACTTGAAATGAACTCTGGACCTTTTATCTGCTCCTTGTAAATGGGATAATGAGGGAATAACACACACCTGGCCATGGAACAGCTGAGCAGCCAATTGTCCCATTACTTTGGTCCCTTAAAAAGTGGGAGGTACATATACAAACTTGTAATTCCTACACCGTTCATCTGATTTGGATGTACCCTCAAATTAAAGCTGAAAGTCTGCAGTTAAAGCACATCTTGTTTGTTTCATTTCAAATCCATTGTGGTGGTGTATAGAGCCAAAAAGATTAGAATTGTGTTAATGTCCCAATATTTATGGACCTGACTGTACAGTACTAGCACGGCAATGGGCTTATCTTTGTGTCATTCTGCTTTTTTCTCCTATCAGCATGCTTCTGTCACCATATGAACCGATTGGCTCTTTGTACTGCTTCTTTCTCTTACACTCCAGCTCTGCTATACAGAGGCTGATACCATGTTGAGTTCAGATGCTTATACTACTTACATTTACCAGTTGCCGACCGCCCACCATAGATTGACAGCAGCAACATGGCTTTCCTGCGCGAATCGCCGTCACCTGACGGTGGGCGCGGGAGCAAGTACTGTGGGCTTGCACGTGCTGCCAGAGGCACGCTCACACGTTCACTTGCTAGAAGGGGAGCCAATCAGTGGGTGGGGCAGACTCGATGTCCACTGGCTACCCGCTCCACCGCAGTGACAGAACATCCGTGAATGTAAACAAGCGGATCCCCGGACAGGGGAGAGGAGAGTGATCATATGTTCCCAGAATATGGAAGCAGCGATCTCTCTCCTCCCCCAGTCATCCCAGCCCCCATACAGTTAGAACACTGTGACAGGGAACATGTTTAACCCTTTAATCGCCCCCTAGTGTTAACCCCTTCCCTGCCAGTGACATTTACACTGTAATGCATTTACATAGCACTGATCGCTGTATAAATGCCAATGGTCCCAAAAAAAGTGTCCGATATGTCCGCCACAATATCACAGTCTCAATAAAATTGCAGATCACCGCCATTACTAGTAAAAAAAATTAATAAATAAAAACGCCATAAGTCAATTCTCGTTTGTAGATGCTATAAACCAATCAATATACGCTTATTGTGATTTTTTTTACCAAAAATATGTAGCAGAATACATATTGGACTAAACTGTTGAATACATTTGTTTTTTTATATTTTTTTGGATATGTATTATAGCAAAAAGTTAAAAATATTGTTTTTTTTTCAAAATTGTCGCTCTTTTTTTGTTTATGGAGCAAAAAATAAAAACCACAGAGGTGATCAAATACCACCAAAAGAAAGCTCTATTTGTGGGAAAAAAGGACGTCAATTTGGTTTGGGTACAACGTCACACGACCGCGCAATTGTCAGTTAAAACGACACAGTGCTGAATCGCAAAAAGTGCTCTGGTCAGGAAGTGTGTAAATCCTTCCGGGGCTGAAGTGGTTAAAGAATTTTATGATGTATTTATGGTTACAGAACAGCATTAATTTGTGTTTTATATAGCTGCCTAGAGTTTGGCTTTAAGTGGCAGACGTTCTGAGCATATATTAGGAATCGTGTCAGCCTATTTAAAGCGGAGTTCCACCCAAAAGTGGAACTTCCACTTTAAGTGCAGGTGACCCCCTGACATGCCGCAATTGGCATGTCATTTTTTGGGGGGGGGGGCGGATACCCAGTTTTGATAGGTACCCAACTCCCACTTCCTCTCCTGGTGCCGTGGCGCCGGAAGGAAGTTCACCTCTCCCCCTCTCTCCCTGCAATCTTCTGGGACACATCACAGGCCCCAGAAGATTGCCCAGCCATTTATAACGTGCAGCGTGGCTCGCGCATGCGCAGTGCGCGCCCAGCTGTGAAGCCACAGCCAGGCACCCACACACTTGTGATGCCGGCACCGCGGAGGGGAAGGGGAGAGGAGCAAAGCATCGGGCGGCCGCATCGCTGGACTGGGATACAGGTGAGTGTCTGTTTTTTAAAAGTCAGCAGCTACACTTTTTGTAGCTGCTGACTTTTAACTGGGTGGATCTCCACTTTAACCACTTAAGAATCAGCCCATAGCCGAATGATGGCTACAGGGCGGTTGCTTAATTCTGGGAGGACGTACAGTGACGTCCTCCCAGAATCGCGCTTCCCGCGCGCCCCCTGGGGCGTGCACATGGGAACATCCATGACCGGATCGCGGTGAATGGCCGCTGTGAGCGGCCTTTCACCATGTGATCGCTCCATCAAATGACAGAGCGATTACATGTAAATAAGCCGGCGCTTCCGCCGACTTTTCTCTCTCCTCTCCACATTCGGTGCATCGGTGCATTATGAGAGGAGAGGGGGGAGAGTGTGGACATGCTGCAGTGCTGTGGGCAATGTGTAATGCCCACAGCGCTGCTAAGTGACAATGGGGGACAGGCTGCACCCCCCACCATCCATCCACACCCACCACCCACCCAGCCATCCTCACTCCAGCCATCCTCACCCCATCCAGCCCCCCTCACCCCATCCAGCCATCCTCACCCCAACCATGCTCACCCACCCAGCCATCCTCACCCCATCCATGCTCATCCATCTATGCTCAGCCACCCATCTATCTATCCATCCATGCTCACCCATCCGTCCATGCTCACCCACCCAGCCATGCTCACCCACCCATCCATGCTCACCCAGCCATCCATCCATGTTCACCCAGCCATCCATCCATGCTCACCCATCCATCCATGCATGCTCACCCACCCATCCATGCTCACCCATCCATCCATCCATGCTCACCCAGCCATCCGTAGTCACCCAGCCATCCATCCATGCTCACCCACCCAGCCATGCTCACCCATCCATCCATGCTCACCCACCCAGCCGTGATCATCCACCTAGCCATGCTCACCCACCCAGCCGTGCTCAGTCATCCCCATCCATGCTCATCCATCCTATCCTTGCTCATCCATCCCCATCCGTGCTCATCCATCCTCATTCGTGCTCAGTCATTCCCATCCGTGCTCAGTCATCCCCATCCGTGCTCATTCATCCCCATCCGTGCTCATCCATCTCCATCCATGCTCAGTCATCCCCATCCGTGCTCATCTATCCCCATCCACGGCTCATCCATCCCCATCCATGGCTCATTTATGCCTCATTCATGCTCATCCATACCACATCAGTTCTCATCCGTGACACATCCATGCCACTACTGTGCCCATCTGTGCCACTACAGTGCCCATCCGTGCCACTACACTGCCCATCCATGCCACTACACTGCCCATCCAGGCCACTACACTGCCCATCCGTGCCACTACACTGCTCATCCGTGCCACTACACTGCCTATCTGTGCCAATACAGTGCCTATCCATGCCACCACAGTGGCTCACAATAGTGTAAAAGATAGTAAAATTAGATTTGAAATGTATGCCCCTAGAACACCTGACGGTGCTCCCTACATGTTGGGCCTTTGTATGTGGCCAGGCTGTGTAAAAGTGTCACACATGTAGTATCGCCATTCTCGGGAGGAGTAGCAGAATATATTTTGGGGTGTAATTTATGCTAAGTACATGCTGTGTGTTAGAAATATTGTATAAATCGACAACTTTGTGTAAAAAAAATGCATTTTTTTTCTTTCCACATTTTCCAAAAACTTGTGGAAAAAAATTATATATTTAAAAGATTCATTATGCTTCCTAGAATATACGTTGGGGTGTTTGCTTTCCAAAATGGGTGGTCATTTTTTGGGCGTTTCCATTGTCCTGGTGCTCCAGGACCTTCAAAATTGCAAGAGGTAGTCAAGAAATGATATGTGTAACTAATGCTCCTAGAACGCTTGATGGTGCTCCCTGCATGTCGGGCCTCTGTATGTGGCCAGGCTGTGTAAAAGTCTCACACATGTGGTATCGCCATACTCAGAAGGAGTAGTAAAATGTGTTTTGGGGTGTAATTTGTGGTATGCATACGCTGGGTGTGAGCAATAACCTGTTAACATATGACAATTTTGTGAAAAAAAAAAGAAAAAAAAATCTTAATTTTGCAAAGAATTGTGGGAAAAAATGACAACTTCAAAAAATTCACCATGCCTCTTACTAAATACCTTGGAATGCTTACTTTCCAAAAAGGGGTCATTTGGGGGGTATTTGTACTTTCCTGGCTTGTTAGGGCCTCAAGAATTGAGATAGGCTGTCAGTACATCAGGTGTGATCAATATTCAGTGATTGGCACCATAGCTTGTAGACGCTATAACCTTCACAAAGACCAAATAATATACACTAATTTGTTTTTTTTTTACCAAAGATATGTAGCAGTATACATTTTTGCCAAAATTGTTGAAGAAAAATTACTAGTTTGCAAAATTTTATAACAGTAACAAAGAAAAATTCATTTTTTTACAAAATTTTCGGTCTTTTTTTAATTATAGCGCAAAAAATAAAAAACCCAGCTGTGATTAAATACCACCAAAAGAAATCTCTATTTGTGTGAAAAAAAGGACGCAAATTCCATATGGGTACAGTGTTGCATGACTGAGTAATTGTCATTCAAAATATGAGAGCACTGAAAGCTGAAAATTGGTCTGGTTGTTAAGGGGGTTTAAGTGCCCAGTGGTCAAGTGGTTAAGATCTCTAATAAACTAACATGATATGTGTAAACATGTAGGTGTATTTACAGAGAAATGTATGCTTACTAGATAGCATACATATACAACAAGCAGATAGTAATTATGATAAATATCAATTCCAGAGAGGCAGTAGATGGACACATATACATAAAAGCCACTAAAATCCCAAGTCTAAGCAAAGCTGTAAATGACGCTTAGTTTTGTAGAACAGTGCTTCTTTTTTCTTTGGTATAAGGAGATGTATAGTATTCATGACATATTATTTACCTTTCCAATGTTCATGCCTATATTTTTCATTTAGGTTTTTATTTTGTTTGTTAGAAAAGTGCACTTTATAGTGTTCAAAACAAACTATAAGTCACAGTGTCTGTAACACGAGCCTGTTTTATGGAACATTTACTCTCTACTTTCACTGTTACTCAGCAAATACATTTCTATTGACCTTGGATACAATTACTAAAAAATAATGCATTATTTTTCCCAGTGCTTAGTCTACTGAAACTAAACATGCAACACTGCAACTTATTTATAGCACATTTGCAGTATTTCTCATGAATATATTGTGGTTAGAAGGGAAAAACGTGCAATACAGATGAAACAGTCTTGAATTTGTAGAGAAAGACAATCATACAATTTGTTCAAATGATGAAAATTGTCAAAACTGCACACCCCATTGTGATTTCATTATTTTAAAGAAAAAAACACAGAAGTTGCTGTAAATAAGAAGGACATTAGAAAAATAATAACAAATTTTAGAAAAAGTTCACATTTTAGTCGTCTGCTTATGTTTCATTTTCTTATATTATGTTCAACCAGGGGCGGCCCGTGCATTAAGGGTGCCGCCCCCCCTATCCATGTCGCCTCCCCCCTATCCATGCGCCGGCCCCTTTCAGGACGCCAGACACATGGATTCCTATGGCGGAGTCAGGAGGAAGTGGTTTTTTTAAATCACCTCCCTAGAGCCAGAGCCTCTAATAGGCTTCAAAAAAGGGTGGGCTCGGGGCACAAAGAGTGCGCCCCGATCCCACCCAATTGTGTGACAATAGCGAATGAATTTTCGCTATTTTCACATTACAGTGCCTCCCCGCCAATCATGAGCCAGGTCTGTGAGACCTGTTTCCCAATTGGCCAAAGTGCCAGGTGATCCTATTGGATGCCTGGCGCTAAGGACGGGGAGGCACAAAGAGGAGAGGAGAAGGATCCACCTCTGCTGCCGTACATTGAGGAACGGAGGAGGGCACACAGCAGAGGAGACAGCAGCCGTCGCTGCTCTGCCCTACACTGTGGAGGACACACAGCTCGGCGGTAAGTGCTGCTGCTACCACGGGGGGGGGGTTTGGGTGCTCTCAATGACGCGAAAGCACCCCCCCATGACTGAGAGCTGTTCGTGGGGGAGGGGGGGTTTGTCCGGGTGCCATCAGTGCTGGGAGTCCCACGGCAGGGGGGGGACTGTGCTCTTGCTATATCCTACCTGTGTAACTGGCTATACTATATACCACCACCTGTGTAACTGGCTATACTACAGTATATACTACCACCTGTGTAACTGGCTATACTATATACCACCACCTGTGTAACTGGCTATACTATATACCACCACCTGTGTAACTGGTTATTCTATATCACCTGTGTAACTGGCTATACTGTATATCACAACCTGTGTAACTGGCTATACTATATACCACCCCCCTGTGTAACTGGCTATACTATATACCACCACCTGTATAACTGGCTATTCTATATACCACCACCTGTGTAACTGGCTATACTATATACCACCACCTGTGTAACTGGCTATACTATATACCACCACCTGTGTAACTGGCTATTCTATATACCACCACCTGTGTAACTGGCTATACTATACACCCCTACCTGTGTTACTGACTATATACCCCACCTGTGATACTGGCTATATACCCCTACCTATGACACTGGCTATATACCCCTATCTGTGATGCTGGGGCTGTACACTCTGCCCTGTGATGCTGGGGCTGTATACTCCTGTCCTGTGATGCTGGCTGTATACTCTGCCCTGTGATGCTGAGCTGTATACTGTGATGCTGAGCTGTATACTCTGTCCTGTGATACTGAGCTGTATACTGTATCCTGTGATGCTGAGCTGTATACTGTGTCCTGTGATGCTGGGGCTGTATACTCTGTCCTGTATTGCTGGGGCTGTATACTCCTATCCTGTAATGCTGGGGCTGTATACTCCTGTCCTTTGATGCTGGCTGTATACTCCTGCCCTGTGATGCTGGGGCTGTATACTCTGTCCTGTGATGCTGGGCTGTATACCCTGTCCTGTGATGCCGAGTTGTATACTCTGTCCTGTGATGTCGAGCTGTATACTCCTGACTCAATATGTGGAATACAGGGGAGGGAGTGGGTGAATTCTATAAGGGGTGGGGCTTACGAGAAGTGTGAGGGGTCAAAAAGGAAGGGCAAGGTCTGGCGCCCTCCCATCCTAAAACTTCACCAGCTGCCACTGTGTTCAACTTAAACCAAATGTATATCCCTTAAGGCTGAATGCCAATCAGTTTGCAAAATCTCCTTTGGTAGCTTTTCACTTCCATAGCAAGGTTCTAAAGCTAAGTCTAGGGGACTATAGCAGAGAAAAATACTTACCCCTTATTTCTCACTCACCCAGCAGCTGACTCTCCTCTTTTTTCCCACAGTGTGGTTGGGTCCTCAACATTCTCACATACAATGCAGAACTGCTGGCCTTGCATTGTATGTGATGATGTTGATGAGGGGAAGGACAAACAACTGCTGAAGAAGAGTTGTTTTCTGTGACCAGTCACAAAGTAGGAAGGAAGCCTGTGGGAGTGGAAAATATTGTAACTCTATTTCTCTATTATAGCCGCTTGACTTAAAGTAGATGTAAACCCTCTCCTATACTCAGTGAAGTGAACAGCCCCAGATGATACACAAGGATGAAATAAATCTCCTTACATAAGTTTTACATGCATATCTGCTGTCTTTAGCTTTTTTGTTTAGAAAGTGAACATTGTATTAGAATTTTTATTCCTGTTCCAGCACTGGGTGTGGAGTCTTGGCATGCACTGTGTGGCAGCTGATAGTAGTAAAGGCACACACCCCCTCCACATAGGCAGAGGAATGAAGATACTTGCAGGCCTGTGCTGTGAATAGACAAGTTCTCTTCTCATCTATTTATAGCACCCACCCCAACACATATGTCCTGCTGCTTTTATCTCCAGTGGTCGGAGAGCTTGTCAGAAGTTATCGTTCTGATAACAGAGGAACAAAGCAGCACAAAGACACAGGACTCACGGCATTGGAGAGAGATAAGTAAACACTACAGATATATGTGCCTAGGTCATATTTCATGAATTGGGTTTACATCCACTTTAACAAATGTATTGGAGCCTTGCTATAGAGCTACCAAAAGGACATTTTATAAGCTGACTGGAGTTCCTGTTTAAAGCATTAAAGGGTATCCTGGGTTGGTTGATTGTCTCCCATGGCTTTTGATACCATTTCTATGCGGATGACACCCAAATCTATCTCTCTACCCCTCAGATCACTTATCAGTCTCCTCATGCATTACCATCTTACTAAAAGACATATCAGCTTAAATGTCACACCACTTCCTCAAACTTAATCTATCCAAAACTGAGCTTATAATATTTTCTCCCCCATGTGCCTCTTCCCCTGATTTCTCTGTCAAAATTAACAGCTCAACTATCAACCCATCCCCCCATGCCAAGGTCCTAGATGTAATGCTGGACTCTGAACCATCTTTTGGGCCTCACATCCAATCACTGTCCAAAGCTTGTGGCTTCAAACTCTGCAACATCTCCAAGATATGCTCCTTCCTAAACAATGACACCACAAAGCTTCTAATTCACTCCCTGGTCATCTCTCGATTAGACTTCTGCAACTCCCTCCTCATTGGCCTACCTTTAAATAGGCTATCCCCCCTTCAGTCCATCATGAATGCTGCTGCCAGGCTCATCCACCTTACAAACCGCTCAGCATCTGCTACCCTTCTCTGCCAATCCCTCCATTGGCTTCCGCTCACCCAGCTAATTATATTCAAAATACTAACAATAAATTACAAAGCCATCCACAACTTGGCCCTCAACTTCATCACTAACCCAGTCTCAACATACCAACCTAATCATTCACTTCCTCCCAAGACCTCCTGCTTTCTAGCTCCCTAGTCACCTCATCCCACGCCTGCCTCCAGGACTTCTCCAAAGCCTCTCCCATCCTCTGGAACTCTCTACCCCAATCTGTCCTACTATCTCCTACTCTGTCCACTTTCAGATGATCCCTGAAAACTCATCTCTTTAGAGATGCCTATCTTACCTTCAGCTAACAACTGCACATTTATTTTCTCCATCAGCTCATCCCCCAGTTATTACCTTTTGAATCTCTTGAGTCTTCCTCTCAGATTGTAAGCTCTAAGGAGCAGGGTCCTCTGATCCCTGCTGCATTAAATTGTATTGTAATTGTACTGTCTACCCTCATGTTGTAAAGTGCTGCGTAAACTGTCGGCGCTATAAAAATACTGTATAATAATAATAATAACTACTTTGCATTCTGTTGTCATTGATCAGCGCACAAATTTTTCCATTTTTTTACACTGAATGTCTGTGGGAAAATTATTCACATTTATAAAATATTTTTTTTCTCTACTAACACATATAGTAATTTTAAGGGCATACTTTCCACAATACACTCGACACTGAAGGGGCCTTACCCAGTTTTATTGGCTACTCAATTTTTACTTAGTTATATATCATTTCAAACACTGCTTACAATCTCATTCACTCGTTTTGACTAAAACTGCAGAGGTCTTATTTTTTTCACTTGCTTGTTGGCACGTTTTCTTTTTTTTCAACTCTATTGATCTATTGAATTGCAGACAATCAATAACAATTCACTAATTACCCATTTTGATTTTAACAATAAACTTCCCTAATTTGTTCCTTTTTGGTTTGTTAAATACCATGGAAATCATTTTGTTATGTTTTTACAGAAATGCCAAAAAGTACTTGTTAATCCTGCCTGTCCTGTGCACTCGGCAGCCTTATCTTAAGCAGTCAAATCAGCCCTGCCCAGTTCACTTCTGTGAACTATAAAACACCTTCATTATAGGTTATGAAGATGAGGTGAGGGAAGTTTTTCAGTAGTCCTAAACCTCACTTCCTGTACTAAGGTGACAATACTGCTTTTCTATAGATACAGTTTATTAAAGTGGTTGTAAACCATGCAAAAAAAACACCTGCAAGACAAAGACATAATGAGCTAGTATGCATTGCATACTAGCTCATTATGAAATACTTACCTTAGATCTACACTGTTGCAGGGGTCCCTGAGCACCACTGTGACCGGAGTCATGTCTTCTGTATCTTCTTCTGGGATCGCGGGTTCCGGCCAATCACAGCGCAGGCTCCAGCGCTGTGATTGACCGGAGCCGCGTTTACATCACTCCCATGCATGCACATGGGAGCAGCCAGTTACGACACACTCACTGAACAACTGCACCATGGGGCCATTTCTTCAGTGCGCATGTGGAAATGACGTTGGCACATGCTGATACACTGCATATCTCCTAAACCATACAGGTATAAGAGATATTCACGTTACCTACAGGTAAGCCTTATTATAGGCTTGCCTGTAGGTTAAAGTGATTGTAGAGGGTTTACAACCACTTTAAGAGAGTGCTATCATTAGGGTTGCCACCTTTTCAAACCTGAACACTTTAGCGGCGCACACAGGGCCAGATTAAAAACATCATTGACCTGGTGCTGAGGATTTTGGTTGGCCTTTCATGCGCCTAACATTGTGGGAACAGTTTGGAGATGGCTTCCTGTTCCAACATGACTGCGCACCAATGCACAAAGCAAGGTCCATAAAGACATGGATGAACGAGTTTGGGGTGGAACGAATCCTGACCTCAACCCAATAGAACACCTTTTGGCTGAATTAGAGCAGAGATTGCGAGCCAGGCCTTCTCATCCACATCAGTGCCTGACCTCACAAATGCTCTTGTGGAAGAACATTCCCTTACACACACTCATAGACCTTGTGGACAGCCTTCCCAGAAGAGTTGAAGCTGTTATAGCTGCAAAGGATGGGGAAACTCAATATTGAACTCTACGGACTAAGACTGGGATGCCATTAAAGTTCACGTGTGTGTAAAGGCAGGTGTCCCAATGCTTTTGCCTAGCTAGCGTATCTGCCAAGATTTGCAATGGTGGTGGAACCCTCCTACACATAAGTAATACATTTAGACATAATTTAGGTAAGGCCCTGAGTCAGTATTTATGTTTAACAACATAGAGAGAACAAGCAACATCTCTACATGAAGTGACATGTTTGGGATTCAAACTCAGGACCTGAGCATTGGTAGGCAGAATTTCTACCTTGTGAGCCACGGGGCTGCTGCACATAAATCCACAGATACATCATTTCTTGGAATATATAGGAATTACATTAGTCAGCATTTGGGCGCAGAGCATTTTTTTTACAGTATAAACTATACATACATTTTGCGATTAAATAACATTTCTACCTGGCTTATAGCCACATTTAACAAGATTCCTGACACCAAAGTGAAAGGTATATCCTTATTTTATAATAAGCTCGGTCAAAAAGATACCTTCATCAAAACCACCCCCTTCAAACAATGGGAAAGAGATTTTGAGAAGATTTACCAAACCTCTGCTTGGCAAAGGGCTCTATCCAACACTTATACAGCAACCAAAATTGCCAACTTATGGGAACTAACCCAAAAATTAGCCTTGAGATGGTATTTAACACCCCCAACACATAGAAAAATTCACACCCCACTCACCCCCTGAATGCTGGAGGAGGTGTGGAGGGGAGGGCTCACTATTTCACACACTATGAGGGTGTTCTTCACTATCCTTATTTTGGTCAGATATCTCAGCACTTATCCTCCAAGTGCTGAAAATGGATCTCCCTTTGTTCCCAGAATTGGTGCCGTGTCCCCTAGGGATAGAACTTGTTCCTCATCAGCTGAGGACTACACTGATCCATATCTTATTAGCAACTCGATTAACACTAGTAAGACACCGGAGAGATCACAAGCCTCCAAAAGTAGGTGAAGTCATTGAAACCACTCAAACCCACGCCACATGTCAAGTAATGTTTGCCTCAGCTAATGGCAACTTCCAGAAATTATCCAAAATATGGGAACCATAGGAATCTTGGTATAGAGGATCTAAACCCTCATAACTGTCAATACATACCTGTGACACAAAGCTACCACTTTCTTCCGCATAACCATTACAAGTTACTTTCGGATTGAGATTCATATGCTTATCTATTTACCAGCAATTAACCTTTTATTTTAAGTTTGTTCTCGTTTTACATATTATATTTTCCTTAATTGCTACCCTGACCCTAATGTACACATTGTGGTGATGCATCATAATGTTCAATAACACTGAGGTGGGGTTGGCCGTGGACCCTCCTAACCCTAGACACAGATTGCTCCCAAAAGGGGTGTCTGGGGTGGGGGGGGGTAGCTAACACCCTTACCATAAGAACAGCATACTATTGAAGTCAAACCTAACTAATGTTTTGACAATACATTCCTATAAACAATACACCATTGTATGCTCCAATGTTTATCAGAAGGTACCAATGTCTTTCATATTCTTTTCATCCTTCTGTACCTTTATATGAAAAATCAATAAAAAAGCTATTGAAATGAAATAACATTTCTAATCATATGAAGTTAATCACAAGAGTCCCCCTTTACATCCGAGTCCACAGAGTTCCCCTTTTACCTCTGAATCTGCAGAGTTCTCCCTTTTACATCTGAACTCGCAGAGTTCCTTTACACTGTAAGGGAGGACTCTGCAGACTCTGATGTAAAGGAGAACTGTGGGGCTCTGGCATAAGGGGTGCCCTGTGAACCCTGATTTAAGGGGGAACACTGAGAACTCTGATGTACGGAGAGAATTCTGATGTACGGAGAGGACTCTGATGTAAGGGGGAACACTGCGGCCTCTGGTGTAAAGGGGAACTTTGATGTATTGAGTACAGAAGAGAGAAGGGGGGGAGGGGGTTGTCTTCAGTCACAGACAGAGATGGGTGGTGAGCTCATTTATCCCTTGGCAGTCTCCTCCAGATGTATCTGTGGCTGCTGGACTTCAAATTTCCCACCCCACTTTCCTTTTCTGAGGCAGATGGCCGGGAATTGGAGTGTGGGCAGACAAAGGGGTAGGAGCGGGTAGAAAATGAGCCCTCTCTCCTCTCCCGTCTGTGTGTGGGGGGGGGGGGGGTATTGTTAGTGCTGACTTTGGGCAGTGTGAGAGAGAGTGTAACAGACACTCTCAGCTTAGACAACTGCAACTGTCTGGATAAATCCAGGAAAGGTGGCAACCCTAGTTATCACTCTGGTACAGGTATTGTGTTGTTGCAAAGAAAACAGAGGGATCACAGTTTTGTAACTTTGACATCTGTTAGTAAAACTGTATATATCATCGCAACTACTTTGTGTATTCAGGTGAAATTATATTTTTTTCAGGACAACTTTCATTTGGTAGTAAATGGTAATGGATATCTCTGAATTTTCTTTATTATCAAGGGAAAACCAGCACAAAATAAAACAAATCCTTTGTTTTAATTCATGGGTTTCTTGCTATTGCTATAACCTACCACCAAAGAGTAACCCAAAATAAATTGTACTGCTCCTGAAGATCACAGCTGATAATTGCAGCAATGTCACATTTCTGTATATTATTTGTAGTATGTACCCTTAGCCCAGAAACAATAGTATGCATTTTTCTATTTTTACTCCTACCTAAAACACACTGACACTAAATGGCACCGATACTAAATTAAAGATGATTTTTTTAACACAACCTACAATACACTGACCCTGACCTTTGACTTTGACCATGACCTTTGACCCTGACACTAAACCCTGATCTGGATTTTTTTAATGTATTTTTTATACACACTGCTTTGTTTACATTCATCTCCTCTAACAAGGGAAAAAAGTTACAATGTATCTTTTTTCCATTCAAGAGGAGAAAAAGACACAGGGGTGGGCTAAATATTGACTGATCACTGTGATAACCAATGAGAGCATATTACAGTGACCAGGTGATCAGGAACCAGGCCTTCAGGTTCCTGATCATTGGTACTAGACCTTGGGTTCTTGGTGAGAGCCTCTCAGCACAAACACATGTACACATATAAGCGGCCCCACAGATAAAGATCCATTTCTGTAAAGCCAAATACAGTATCTCACAAAAGTGAGTACACCCCTCAAATTTTTGTAAATATTTTATTATATCTTTTCCTGTGACATTACACTTTGCTACAATGTAAAGTAGTGAGTGTACAGCTTGTATAACAGTGTAAATTTGCTGTTCCCTCAAAATAACTCAACACACAGTCATTAATGTCTAAACCGTTGGCAACAAAAGTGAGTACACAGTTAAAATGTCCAAATTGGGCCCAAAGTGTCAATATTTTGTGTGGCCACCAGTATTTTCCAGCACTGCCTTAACCCCCTTGGGCATGGAGTTCACCAGAGCTTCACAGGTTGCCCCTGGAGTCCTTTTCCACTCTTCCATGACCACAATGCGGAGCTGGTGGATGTTAGAGACCTTGTGCTCCTCCACTTTCCTTTAGACGATGCCCCACAGATGCTCAATAGGGTTTTGGCCTGGGGACCTGCTTGGCCAGTCCATCACGTTTACCCTCAGCTTCTTTAGCAAGGCAGTGGTCACCTTGTAGGTGTGTTTGGAGTCGTTATCATGTTAGAATATTGCCCTGTGGCCCAGTCTCCGAAGGGAGGGGATCATGCTCTGCTTCAGTATGTCACAGTACATGTTGGCATTCTTGGTTCCCTCAATGAACTGTAGCTCCCCAGTGTACTTTGTACTCCTCACCTGGTTGTCGTCACACACGCTTGACACCATCTGAACCAAATAAGTTTATCTTGGTCTCATCAGACCACAGGACATGGTTCCAGTAATCCATGTCCTTAGTCTGCTTATCTTCAGCAAACTGTTTATGGGCTTTCTTGTGCATCATCTTTAGAAGAGGCTTCCTTCTGGGACGACAGCCATGCAGACCAATTTGATGCAGTGTGCGGCATATGGTCTAAGCCCTGACAGGCTGACCCCCCTCCACCCCTTCAACCTCTGCAGCAATGCTGCCAGCACTCATACGTCTATTTCCCAAAGACAACTTCTGGATATGACGCTGAGCATGTGCACACAACTTCTTTGGTCGACCATGGCGAGGTCTGTTTTGAGTGGAACCTGTCCTGTTAAACCACTGTATGGTCTTGGCCACCATGCTGTAGCTCAGTTTCAGGGTCTTGGCAATCTTCTTATAGCCTAGGCCATCTTTATGTAGAGCAACAATTCTTTTTTCAGATCCTCAGAGATTTCTTTGCCATGAGGTGCCATGTTGAACTTCCAGTGACCGGTATGAGAGAGTGAGAGTGATAAGACCAAATTTAACACACCTGCTCACCATTCACACCTGAGACCTTGTAACACTAATGAGTCACATGACACCTGGGAGGGAAAATGGCTAATTGGACGTTAATGGCTGTATGTTGAGTTATTCTGAGGGGACAGCAAATTTATTTTTTTTTAACAGAAAAGTTTTTATTGTTTTCAAAATCAAACAAGTGCATAGGTAGCATACAAGTAAGAGTCGCTCAACGAGCGATTACAAATACAAATAATCCAGTAATTCGTAGTAATATTAGGCAGATAGAATTATATGGATAGCAGTCAATATAAGTGGCAGTGTCAAACACATTTATCATACAAAAAGACCGGATTAGTTACAAATACATCTCCCCCCCCCAAAAGGAAGAGGGGGGGGAGGAGCGGGCCGGGACCATCTCAGAATCGTCAGGCCTTCCCCCATTCTCCCCAAATTTTTTCAAATTTCTTAGGGCACTTTCTATTCATATAGGTAAGTTTATATAATGGAAGGACCGCATCTATCAATGTCTTCCACAGAGACACCGTGGGAGGGGCGGCCTCTCTCCATTTGAGCAGT
Organism: Glandirana rugosa; assembly: GCA_018402905.1. Taxonomy (NCBI): domain Eukaryota; kingdom Metazoa; phylum Chordata; class Amphibia; order Anura; family Ranidae; genus Glandirana; species Glandirana rugosa. The sequence goes on along the minus strand of BLSH010373764.1, from coordinate 190,910 downwards.
ATAGTTTTCCTAGCATACAATGCTGCATAGAATAAGAACAATTTTTTATAGGTGTTCTTGGTCACCATATCCGTGACTCCCAGCAACAGGACCACCGGGTCCAGTCCCAGAGGAATACCAGCCACTGAACTAAGTACCTGAGTCACCCCCAGCCAAAATTGTTGTATCACCGGGCAGGACCATGTGACGTGAATAAAGGTGCCCTCCTCCCCAGTACACTTAGGGCATCTATCCGACCTGGAGGGGAAGATCCTTGCCAGCCTCTGAGGGGTGTAATAGGCCCTGTGTAGGAACTTAAGCTGTATATACCTATCCCTGGCCGCTGCCATAAGGGGAATATACTGCTGAATCCCCTCCTGCCTATCCTCATCGTCAAGACTAGGAATGTCTGATTTCCATTTATTGAATAATGCCTCCCCTCTGCCAGAGTCAGCAGAAGTAATCCTGAGATAGAGTGCAGAAAGCACTCGATCAGTCTAATGTCAGCCTAGTTGGGAATTGTGCCTGTGCTGCGTGTCGTAGTTGAATATAGCGGAAAAACATTGTTGTAGGAAGCTGATAGGTCTCGCGCAGCTGATCGAAAGTTATCAGTGACCCCTCAGGCATAATATGTTGGAGTATTTTAATTCCATACCGGGCCCATAGGGACGGATCAGGAATAGACTGGAAATGGGCCATTTTAGGGTTACCCCAGAGGGGGGTATAGGGCGACCAGGTTCCCGGCGTTGTGAGAAACGCAGAGACCTGTTCCCACACTTTTACCGTAATGCGCATGGGCGCTGTCATGTCTGGGTGAGCCCTAACACCCCTAAACACTAGGTTACTCAGGGCCGCGTACGAGCCCAGAATGGCCGCCTCTAAGTTTACCGCCGGGTTAGAAGAAGTCTGGGTAAACCACCAACGAACTGTGACCAACACCGCCGCCCAATAGTACTTGCAGAAATTGGCCAGGGCCAGTCCTCCCAATGAGAGGGGCATATGTAGCACCTCCTTTGCAACCCTGGGGTGGGAATCCGCCCATATGAATGAGTTCACTGTTTGGTCTATTTTGTTAAATATTCTAGTGGGAATGGGGACAGGAGTATGTCGAAAGACATAAAGAAACTTAGGGAGGAATGTCATCTTAATTAAATTAATTCTACCAACTGGGGATAGAGGTAACGTCTTCCAGATCTGGCATTTATTGACGAGATGTTGCAACACTGGGTAGACATTGTCATCCAGATATTTACCAGGGTCTCTCTGAATTTCGATCCCCAGATATTTAAATTTAGAGACAGGGGTGAGGGAAGCAGAGGCCGGAGGGTTTGCTAACATTGGGGAAAGAGGGAAGAGTAGGGATTTTGTCTAATTAATTTTTATCCCCGAGAAGGAGCCGTATTGGTCAATAAGTTTGAGGGCAGCCTCGAGGGATGAGGAGGCGTTAGAGAGGTAAAGGAGGGAATCATCCGCATAAAGGGAAACTTTTTCCGTTAGCGGCGCTATTTCTATACCTGTAACCTCCTCAGAGGCTCTGAGTAAAAAATAGCCAGAGGCTCCATCACCAGGGCAAAAAGCCCCGGCGACAGAGGGCATCCCTGTCTGGTACCCCTGCCCAAAGAGAAGGGGGACGAGAGCAGTCCATTAGTTCGGACTCTGGCTGAGGGATTAGCGTACAGTTGCCGAATCCATGATATAAATTTAGGGCCGAATCCAAATCTCTCCAACACCTGCCACAGAAACTCCCACCGCCGCATGGGAAATATGTGTATAGAGCCTACGCAAGTTAATATCAGTTCCCTTCCCCGGCATGAAGCCCGTCTGGTCTCCATTCACCAGGGAGAGGATAACCGAGTTAAGCCTGGTCGCCAGAACCTTCGTTAATACCTTGGCATCTACGTTTAAAAGCGATATTGGACGGTAGGAGGCGCACAAGTCGGGGCTCTTGCCAGCCTTGTGTATCAGGACTATGACTGCCTCTGACATAGATGGTGGGAGAGAGCCCCCTTCCAGCATCTTGATCAATAGGAGGTGTAGCTGCGGGGCTATCTGCTCTGCATGTGTTTTGTAAAACTCCACTGGTATTCCGTCCGGACCAGGCGTTTTGCCCGGCTGGAGGGAGGCTATAGCCTATAAAGGGTACGCCGCCACCCTCAAAGACACCGTCCACAACCTCTCTAAACCTAAGCCGGGATTTAAATATAGGA
>BLSH010373764.1:152893-185307 GCA_018402905.1 Glandirana rugosa | reverse complement strand
GTCTGACGGGAGTGATCGTCCGAACTTAGCCACGTCTACCTACAGCTGGAGTAGGCTTCCCTATACCTACCCAGGGCGCAAGCGGAATGTCTCCGTCTTGCGGCGCACCCTCTACGTCTCCTGTGAGAGGTCCTTGTGTGACGGAGATAAGTAAATGAAGCGTGATTTCACTCCCGGAACCTCCCTACACGCCTCCTACGTCTTTTAGCATTATCCTCCTTGTTGGAGGCATAACACCCGGAGGGACTCCCTTATCTTCCCTGACTAGGAGATTTCAAATGCCTCGCTAACGACGCGAGGGAGAACGGGGTCCGGATATCATCAGCCTGGCTCCCTCATGACGTAGCTCCTCAACCTTCCTGGCCTCACGTAGTACTAGGTCTCTATCCCGAAAATTCAGCAGTCTAAAGATGAATGTGCGTGGAGTAGCTCCCGTTGGCCCATGGGTAGCAGGCATCCTGTGTGCCCTCTCCACCACAAAAAAATCAGAGAACCGGGCCTGGGGCAAGAGGGAGCGCAGCAATCGCTCCGTAAACTTTAGAGGATCAGTCCCTTCTATTCCCTCAGGGAGGCCCACAATACGGAGGTTGTTCCTCCTATTACGATTTTCTGCATCCTCCGCACATCCCTCCAAGGCCCTCACTTTAGTGCGAAGTAAATGAATAGAGGCAGTGTGTTCCTGGAGAGTGTCCTCTGCATCTCCCACGCGGCGTTCTGCCTCTGTAAGGCGAACGCGGGACCCATCCATATCCCTTCGGATGAGGTCGACATCCATCTGCACCGATTCAAGCCTGCTAGTGAGGGCAGTCTGGCAGGTGTTGATGGCTAGCATTAGTGCATCATACTGAGATTGTTCACCCAGTCCCAGGCCGCCCTCCTGAGTCTAAGAAGCCATGTTGTGGCCTGCAGTAGAAAGTGCTCCCACCCGGAGGGGTGCCGGGGATGCCTGTGCTGCAGTAGAAAGTGCTCCTGCCCGGAGGGGTGCCGGGGATGCCTGTGCTGGCTTTTTCTTTTTCTGTGAGGAGCGGGTGCCGTGAGAAACCCCGAACCTCCCTCTGGACATACCGCGCTCCCTGAAGGTATCCACCACCTCAGGATCCAAGATTGAGGGCCACAACAGCAGGGAAAGACATAGAAAACCGAGGGGTATGCAGGAGCTCCTCAGCTACACATCCACTCTGTTGGCCATCTTGGACAATTTACACTGTTATACAAGCTATACACTTACTACTTTACATTTTAGCAAAGTGTCATTTCTTCAGTGTTGTCACGTGAAAAGGTATAATAAAATATTTACAAAAATGTGAGGGCTGTACTTTTGTGAGAAACTGTACATGCATTTACCCTTTAGGAATGGGTTATTGTTCACAGAATAAACCTGTTTAAACTTTAAATCAATACTACCAATGACTACCATCACTGACAACAATAATAATAACTAAGAGGCTATATACTTAGAGTATTTTTTTACTTTTATTTAGAAAAAACAATCCCCTCTGAGCGATGAAAGTACATTGCAAGGATTTTAACAAACTTTGTTGCACAGTCATACCTGTTTTTGCTCTGAAGAAAAAGCTGGTCGTTCCTATGCCTTTTTGATACTGATCTTGAATGGGAGTGGCTTTTCATTACTAATCAGATTTGCACATGCAGTGCTCTAATGAGGAGTGTATCAGGGTCTGTATTCCTTTAGAAGTGATTAACCCATTGGGAGCTTCACATCAAAAATGATTTTTTTGCAGATGTATCTTAGCGCATACTTCTGAAAAAAATCAGCGAGCCAATAACATAAGCAGGAAATTACATTTCTGGAGCCGTTCTGTACACCAACTGTGTATTAACCACTTGCCGACCGCCAACCGCAGGTTGACGGCGACAAAGTGGTGCGATATCGCAAATCGCCATCATCTGACGGCGGCTGCTCACTGTGTTCGGGGAGGGCCAGGGAGCGGGTGCGGCGGCCTCGATCACCGCCGGCTACCCGCGATGCCCCCCCAGGAGTAAAAGAACAGAGGTCCGTGTAAGTAAACACGGACCTCCGTTCTGTGAAGGGGGAGGGCTGTGATCACTTCCCTTCCCCTGCTAGGGCAGTCCCCCCACAGTTAGAACATGCCCAGGGAACACAGTTAACCCTTAGAGCGCCCCTGCAGGTTAACCCCTTCACTGCCAATGGCATTTACACAGTAATCAGTTCATTTTTATAGCACTGATCGCTGTATAAATGCCAATGGTCCCAAAAAAGTGTCAAAATGGTCCGGCATGTCCGCCCCAATATCGCAGTACTGCTAAAAATCGCAGATCGCCGCCATTACTAATAAAAAATAAAAAAAATAAAAACCCCAAAAATGAATTCTCATCATCCATAAACACGGCCACTTTTGCGCAAACCAATCAATAAACGCCAATTGCGATTTTTTTTATTGCAAATATGAGGAAGAATATAAATCGGCCAAAAACGGTGAAAAAAAATGTTTTTTTATATATTTTTTTTGGATTTGTATTTTAGCAAAAAGTAAGAAATTTGGGTTTTTTTGCAAAATTGTCGCTCTTCTTTTGTTTATAGCGGCGATCAGAAATGATGCAGTGATGATCAAATAGCACCAAAAGAAAGCTCTGTTTGTGGGAAAAAAAGGACGCAAATTTCGTTTGTGTACAACATCACACGACCGCGCAATTGTCAGTTAAAGCGAAGCAGCGGCAAATCGCAAAAAGGGCTCTGGTCCTAAAGTGGGAAATCCTTCCGGGGATGAAGTGGGTAAATGCCTCCAGGTTGCCATATTGCATTGAATTTTTTTTAGAAATTTACAATAGCACTGCAGATTTAAAAGGAAAGGTCATTTTTATAACATTAAATTACAGCATGGCTTGTGTCACAATTGCATATGCTATATTATTATTTTTATTTGTAATATTTTTTCCCCTCAAAAGTGGAGTTACCATTTAATACACACAGCCATTTATGTCTAAACTGCTGGCAATAAAAGTGAGTACATCCCTAAGTGAAAATGTCCAAATTGGGTCCAATTAGCCATTTTCCCTCCCCAGTGTCATGTGACTTGTTAGTGTTACAAGGTCTCAGGTGTGAATGGAGAGCAGGTGTGTTAAATTTGGTGTTATCACTCTCTCATACTAGTCGCTGGAAGTTCAACATGGCACCCCATGGCAAAGAACTCTCTGATGATCTGAAAAAAAAGAATTGTTGCTCTACATAAAGATGGCCTAGGCTATAAGAAGATTGCCAAGACCCAGAAACTGAGCTGCAGCACGATGGCCAAGACCATACAGTGGTTTAACAGGACAAGTTCCATTCAGGACAGGCCTCATCATGGTCGACCAAAGAAGTTGAGTGTACGTGCTCAGCGTCATATCCAGAGATTGTCTTTGGGAAATAGACGTATGAGTACTGCCAGCATTATTGCAGAGGTTGAGGGGTGGGGGTTCAGCCTGTCAGTGCTCAGACCATATTCCGTACACTGCATCAAATTGGTCTGCATGGCTGTCCTCCCAGAAGGAAGCCTCTTCTAAAGATGATGCACAAGAAAGTTCACAAACAGTTTGCTGAAGACAAGCAGACTAAGGACATGGATTAATCCAAAGGAAGGGCTGTTCCAGGACGTACCAGGTGAGCTTATTGAAGGAATTGAGTGGGGTGCTCGCCCTGTCGTTGCAGCAGCATAGTTCATGGAGAAAAAGGAGGAATGGCTGCACACCCAAACTCAATGCAATGAAAATTTATAGGAGGTCATAAAAACAACTTACAAAGGCACAGGCACAGGAAAGGTGGCGCGTTTCACACGATAAACGTGCTTTATCACAACCATCCACATGGATTACTGGAATCATGACCTGTGGTCTGATGAGATCAAGATAAACGTATTTGGTTCAGATGGTGTCAAGTGTGTGTGGCGGCAACCAGGTGAGGAGCGCAAAGACAAGTGTGTCTTGCCTACAGCTAAGCATGGTGGTGGGAGTGCCATGGTCTGGGGCTGCATGAATGCTGCCGGCACTGGGGAACTACAGTTAATTGAGGGAACCATGAATGCCAACATGTACTGTGACATACTGAAGCAGAGCATGATCCCCTCCCTTCAGAGACTGGGCCACAGGGCAGTATTCCAACATGATAACGAGCCCAAACACAACTTCAAGATGACCACTGCCTTGCTAAAGAAGCCGAGGGTAAAGGTGATGGACTGGCCATGCATGTCTCCAGATCTAAACCCTATTGAGCATCTGTGGGGTATCCTAAAACAGAAGGTGGAGGAGCGCAAGGTCGGTAACATCCACCAGCTCCATGATGTCGTCATGGAGGAGTGGAAGAGGACTCCAGTGGCAACCTGTGAAGCTCTGGTGAACTCCATGCTCAAGAGGGTTAAGGCAGTGCTGGAAATTAATGGTGACCACACAATATATTGACACTTTGGGCACAATTTGGACATTTTCACTTAGTGGTGTACTCACTTTTTTTGCCAACGGTTTAGACGTGAATGGCTGTTTGTTGAGTTATTTTGAGTGAACAGCAAATTTACACTGTTATACAAGCTGTGCACTCACTACTTTACATTGTAGCAAAGTGTCATTTCTTCAGTGTTGTCACATGAAAAGATATAATAAAATATTTACAAAAATGTGAGGGGTGTACTCACTTTTGTGAGATACTGTATATGCATTGGATATTTTATATTATATAGTATTTCCAGACTGCATTTCAAATTAGCACATAAAGTCAATGCTCGCAATGAGATCTCATGGCTATATGTCACTCCATCACCAAACTGTGTGAAAAAAATTATGAATTCTAAGCACCATCCAAAACACACCAGTATGGCTTCAGTTACAAACCTTTATCACAGCTCACATGAATGAATATTAGTTCTGCTGCTAGGGCAACCACAATTATTAGTTTATCATTTGCTTCTTAACCACTCTGGTAGTAGGTCCTGTGGTGCAATTTTGTTCTGCAATGCATAGTAAGCTTACAGGAACAGGGAAGGATTAAATATGTTTTTTTTTCTTGTTATTTTTAAGGTCTGAATCAAATACTAAAAGGTGATACAATGCCAGGCTTTCTCATAAGGATATATAATAGTCTTGGTCCCCCACGAGTCTTGCTCATTAAAACAAAAATCTCAATTTAAATGCAAATTTTAGTTTTAGCTGGGGACTCTCCCAAAAGCTGAACTGGAAACACTAGGGAAATAAAAATAAAGCATGTAAAATGGCTGATTGCAGTTGAATGCCCACAGAAAAATGTTTACCACCATTTTAAGAATACATTGACTATCCAGCAATGTTTTGTTTAAACACCCACTTTAGGATTCCTAAGAAAGGCTATGATATATGAACCTATCAGAGCTGGAGGGAAAAAAATAATTGAAACAGAGCAGACAGAGCCTGTTAATTCTCATATTCTTTATTGTTTTTTCAATTATACGTCTTGGCTATATTTATATTCAATGCATGTTAGGATATACTAAGGATCACTTACACATCAGAGCCTGGGGTATAATACAAGTACAACAGGAAAAAACTAGGCTGTGCTCACTGCATAATTACATTGTATTTAATAAATCAAAAAGAAATATATAAAGTACTTTATTTTACATATATCAGCTAATCAGAACATATTTTGCCATGATTAATGGAAATCTTATTTTGGTAGCTGTTCCGCTCAGAAAGATCACTACCTTGATGTTGGAAAGCTTGTGTGTCCCTGTGACCCAGAAAGCTTTGCTGGTAGAGGATTGAGCTCTCCTGCTTGGAAACCCTTTGCAGACTGGTTGAAGAACAGAGGATAGACTGTTGATGGCTGTGAAAATAACAATAAGCAATCATAAATTTGTCCATTTTAAACTAAATCGAATTCACAAACAACAAAGGAAAAGACACAAGAAACAATTGTTATATCAAATGACTGTATGTGTACCCAGCCTAAGAGTTATCTACTGGTGCTCCAGTCTTTAGGTCAGTGCTTCTCAACTCCGGTCCTCGGGATTCACTAACAGGCCAGGTTTGTAGGATAACTGAAATACATCACAGGTGATATCGTTTGCTGCTCAGTGATTGCAGTATTCTAGTCTGCATCTCCCTAAGGTAATGCTTAAAATCTGGCCAGTTAGTGGGTCCCGAGGACCGGAGTTGAGAACCACTGCTTTAGGTGGTAAAGCAGACCTTGCACTCCTTGTGAGGTCTGCTTATATATTGTGCCACTGCACCTGTGGGAGAAAAAAGTTAGTTAACATACTTACCTTCCCCCATCTTCTGTACTCCAGGGGGTGAGGTCAGCATCCTCTTGTCAACATCTGAGGAATGCCATTAGCCCAAAATCTCATGGAATGATGCTAGTAGATTCTTCTTATGAGATTTCAACTACTCAGCATATCACAGGATCTCACTGAAAAGATGGGGATGTCACACTCTCTTAGGTGTCATGGGTGGAAGAAAGGGTAAGGTAAATATATTACCTAAGTTTTTTCCCTGCATACATTTTTTGCAGCATTTTGAGATGGGATTTACAGGTCAGTCCTAATCTTAAGGGCTAAAAATCCTGAAAAATAAAATTGATATGGTAAAAGCAATCATGCTGCCTTAAAGAACAGTGGGCTGGACAACAGATAATGATGATGTTGGATTGCTCTAAGCCCCTGTTCACACCGGTGCAACTTGTCATTTGATTTTACACATCCAAATCGCATGACAAGTCCTACCCTATTGTCGGCAATGGAACTGTTCAAATTGGTGCGACACTGACTTTGTGGTGCCGCACTGATTTGAAAAAAAAAGGTTCCTGTACTATTTTTGGTGATTTCAGGTGAGACTTGCATAGGCAGATGTCAGCCAAGTTGCACCTGAAATCGCACTGACATGCAGCTTTGAAATCCTGCGATTTTAAGTTGCACGATTTCAAAGTCTTATTCAGTGACAATGGGGGCTAAGTTACCACACTCAATACATCATCATTGCCTTTTGCGCTGCCTTTTCTTGTTCAATATTTTTAGTGAAAAGTAAAGAAAATAATACAAAGCATATAAGCGTCTTACCACTTGGCTGTACATGAAAAGTGAGTGCATGAGATACATATCTTCCATAGTTAAGTGCGGTCATGGCAGTTGCGTAACCTCATTGTTAGGTCAAGCCCATGCTGTGCCCTCAGGCCCCCGAGGCACCCCGCTGGGATCACAGTGCCACAGGGGTGAGGGATCAGTAATGAAAGCTAGAGCGTTACAGTGTAGGAATATGGTCATTTGTACACTTAAATAGAGGAAACACTGGCTCACTGTAAGAGTGTTACAAAGTGTATCCAAACTCTATCGCAAATGTACCAGATGTGTTGGAAGGAACTAGAAACTGAAACAGTGGAGTCTCATGTAAATGCTAAGCAGTGTAGAAAAGTGAATTGAATTGGAGTTTAGAACTGGAAGGGATATAGGGAAAGAAAAGACTGAAAGAGGAAAAGTGGGGGGGGGGGGGTAGGGAAGAGAACGGCAGCGGCTGTAACATTTAGATTCGAGAAAGGAGGGGGTGAGTAGGACTAGATTTCCTGGAACAGTGGCTTGTGATTCGCATAGGAGGCCAAAGTATCAAATGTTTAAGGGTGGCGGTTAAGGCCTCAAGAGGTTCCTGTCCAAGTCAGGTGGTAGGCAGTTTCTAGACAAAAAAAAGGAACCCGCAATGAGAAGAACCACTGCTAGAGCCGCTGGGACATATTAACCCATCCAGTATCAAACAAAAAGCAAAAACCAGCAAAAAATCATAAAAATTGTTCCATTTATTAATGAAGATACAAAAATTCAAAAAGGTAGTATACTCACATTGAAACAGACATTCACCATCCCATCACCAACATGACAACCTTGTCTATATTAAAACCACTGTCTAGACATGTGTCATGCATGCAATCACTAGTACCACAGTTATAGCTCTGGACTGAGCGAAGGAGCAAAAGAACCGGATCACTTCACCAATACAAGAACCAAACTTGGCAATAAATAGGTAAAGTATCACCTGGTGAGTCATCCGGATTATAGACTCCCTCGCTGAGTCCAAATAACAACATAGGTAATGGAGAGATCTTAATCTACAAAAAGATATTCCTGGTGGGAGAGAGGAACAGCAAAATAGATATATCCTGGGACACTGAAGGCATTGATAGCATAAGTCCTGGCCAGCAAATAGCAATCCACACCCTTCAGTGATCACAAGTGCAAATTATTCCATAAAAGAATGCACCTGAATCATGGACATCAAGGATGCATAACAAACACTACCGTTCAAAAGTAGTGAATGAAAAAGCAGGTAAATAAACTTTATAGTTACGTATAGGATGTCCTCTCCCGTTCAGTATAAACAGTGAAATTCTCCCGGTGTCTCCGCTTGAAAGCTGTGCATGCAACAGTCTCCCCCATCTGACCAGGCAGTTTCTAACCCAGGGGTCCCAGACTTTCTCAAATTTGCGTATCTTGTTACTGCCTATGGCCTCCATTTTAGCGTGTATATAGGCCTTATTCATTCTGCCTCTGGCTTTGCGCTGCCTTTTGAATAAGGCAAGATCCAAGCTATCACTTGGGTTCCGTTGTATGTCATTTGCATGGTGCGTTTCTACACTGATCTTTGTAGGACATCCTATATTTGAACATTTTTACATGGCAGGGCATGTCAAATCTATGGAACAGGTGCATCCAAACTACTACCTTCTGTGTAATGCCTAGTGAGGCTCAAGAACACAGCACTCAGTCTGGGAAGTCTCTGCAAACCTCCATGTAATCCATGCAAAAAAGGGAGAAAAGCTGGTGCCATGGAAGTTGGCTAAAACATTGTTTTATTATAGCATGTGAACAACAGTCTAAAAAGCCAACGTGTTTCGACAATCAGGCCTTAATCGTGGCTCAAGCGTTTCTCTCTTTTTTGCATAGGTCAAATCCATGACTTGAATTGACTGGAACATCTGATTAATTTATTGGAATACCTGACTTAATTTACCCACTTTTCAACATGTTATTATCATAGAGGGTCACATACTTCTATCAGTGACCTTAATTATTTAAACTATTTGTTCAATAATGATATCACAAAATGTAGAATAGTGTTAGCATTGTTTGATAAAGAAATATTTTATTTATTACTATGAGTTAAGAAAATGTAGGTGTATATATTAATTCACAAACTTTCTCTCACAACTATGGAAAAAATAATCTTTTAATAAATGTATTGTGCTTCAAAGATATAATTACAGTCACATTTCATTACAGTACAGCTAGAGATATTTCTCACAGGAAACATGTTTAATGATTTTTGACATTTATTTGTAAATGGTGCTATATTAGGAAGGAAAACAGAGCCAGATGTAGAAAAGAACGCTTTGTCAAATGCTGTTGGCACAACCTGCTAATATATTGCCACCATTCCTGTGTGTGTTCTTAGTTTAATAGGAGTATCTTACTGAAAAGGCTCACTTCTAGGTAGATTCACCTTGGTTTCTGTAGTTGATTTAAATAGAAGTATGGCCAAAGCTTTTTTGCTCATACTTCTCTTGCGTGTCACAGTAGTGCACTTACCTTTCTTTCCTGTGACCCACATAGCAGAGCTGTTCCAGACTCTGGACGGATTTCAAACAATATTGTCGGGATACACCCAAATGTCTGATTTAAAGCATTGTGATGCTGAGAGTTGGAACCAGCTGCACCTGCCCACCCCATCTCCAGCCCAGCACTCCAATGAGTACTGGAAGGCAAAGAAGAAAGCAATGACTGACAGTCACAGCTTTCTGCTCTAAGCAGACAGAGAACTGAGTGATCAACAGTCTTGTAATCACTCAGTTCTGAGGCATAGAGCCGACGTAGGCCAGCTGCAGCAGCCCACCGTTGCTGCAGCATTGCAGTGAGAATGTATGTTTATTTTATTTTTTTTAAACCCCATACACCTCTCGTGAGCTTAATACTTTTGTAATGAAAGAAATATTAGGGCTGCCACTGTTAGCCTCCTTTTAAAAATGTTAGCTTCCAGGCTGTGTCTGGCCTGACTTTTTCTAAGTCCTTGATCTAAATAGAGTTGGGCGAACGGTTTGGGCCGAGCATGAGTTTGGGCCGAACATTGGCTGTTCGCCCCATTCGAGAAACACCCAAATTTGCAGGGTGTTTAGTGGGCGTTCACCGCGCCGAACGCCCTGCGTTGCACAGTGCATTCTGCCCTCTGATTTGGCAAAGTTTTGCATAATCAGGGCACAGTAAAAGCTGGTTGTCAAGGAGCAGGGCAGGGAAACTGGCTGCGCCATCCTTAACAACCAATGAGTCATCAGCTATTAATGGGCTTCCCACTGACAGTTGAATAATAAAATAAAAATTTGCCGGGTAAAAAAAAGTAGTAAAAAAAAAACCCGTCATGGGGTCCTCCCTAGTCCATACTAAGCCATTTGGGTCCGGTATGGATTTTGAGGGGAACCCCACACCAAAATATTTTAAAAAGGTGTGAGGGTCCACCCAAAATCCATACCAAACCCTTATCCGAGCATGCAGCCTGGTAAGTCAGAAAAGAGGGGGAACGAGCGAGCTCCCCCCCTCCTAAACCATACCAGGCCACATGCCCTCAACATGGGGGAGTGGGTGCTTTGGGGCAAGGTGCCCCCCCACCCCAAAGCATTTTTCCCCATGTTGATGAACCCGGGGTTGTGGGGGTCTGCAGGTGGGGGCTTATTGGAAGGGGGCCCCCTGATCCCCCCCCCCCATGTGAATGAGTAGGGGGTACATTGTACCTCTACCCATTCACCAAAAAAGTGTTACAAAAATAATAAAAACAGAGTCATTTTTTGGAATTCCTTTATTAAAAAATAAAAAAAAACAATGTCCCCTGATGTAAATCCATCATCAATCATGCTGCCCTCCACACCCGAAAAAGAAAAATAATGCCCTGAACTCATTTATGGCCAACCACTGAATGCCTCCTCACCATTTGACAGTTCCTATATAGGTAAGGGTGGGGCCACCTGGCAACATCACCTGGTGGCACCGTCCCTTGTGACGTCACCAACCCTGCATGCACGGTCCGTGATGTCACAAGGGTGGGTGGTGCCACCAGGTGATGTCACCAGGTGGCCTCGCCCTTATCTATATAAGAACTGTCAAAAGGCAAAGAGGTATCTGGCGGTCAGCCAAGTGTTTTTTTGGCATTTTTTGGGCTCAGTAGGCATCATGATTGACTATGGATTTACTACGGGGAACACTGTTTTTTTATTTTTTAATAAAGAATTTGTCAAAACTGTCTGTGTTTTTATTACTTTTTGACACTTTTTTGGTGAATGGATACTCATTCACATGAGGGGGCTGGGATGGAGGGCATGGCTTGGAGTTCGGCGGGCATGGACGCATAGGAGAAGAGCTCTGCACACCTGCGGCCTTACAGCAGCTAATATTCCCTTCCAGCCCACTGTATCTTGTCATGGGTAAGCAGGATAAGACCACTCCTATACACAGCCAACACCGTTCGCATTCCGTACTGGGGAGCCGTAGTATCACGGAGCTATTCCAATCCTGCACGCCGCACACAAGGAGCCACTCAGGACTCAAGATGGTGCCGATGCACCACAAGGCAGCTCCCAGTGAAGACTCCTTATTGGCGTCGGAGGACACAGTAAGGGACCTGGAGTATACAGATCACCCACTACAGCTTTCCGAAATGCACAAAATAGCTGCAGATATCAAGGGCACTTTTTCGTCAGCCATTACAGACCTTAGGGCAGACCTGCTCTCACTGTCAGAACGCATGGCCAGTGCTGAACGGGCAGAGGCAAAGAGGGGTAGAGCCATATTGCATTTAGAGACGGCTGTCTCAACACACACAACCCAATTGATCCAGATTAATAGACATCTAGAAGATCTCGATAACAGGGGTCGCAGACAGAACCTGAGGGTAAGGGGGATCCTAGAGACAGTGGAACCACAACAAATTAAGCCAGCCTTACAAGCTATCTTTAATGAGATCCTGGACCATCCTAAGGACTCTGATATTGACTTTATACGGGCACATAGAGCACTGAACTCACGTCCTGCAGATATAGCTCCACCAAGGGATGTTGTATGCTGCTTACAGAGTTTCCCTCTGAAGGAGGAAATACTCCATAAATCAAGACAAAGTGACCAGATAATGTTCAATGAACACTCTATCGCCATATATCAGGATTTGTCCCATATTACACTCAACAACAGACGGGCGCTGCGCCCCCTGCTGTCTGTACTGCGGGAAAAGGGGATACCCTATCGCTGGAAATTCCCCTTTGCATTGAATGCCACGTTGCACTGCAAACAATATTATTTGAGATTGCCGGAGGATCTCCAAAACTTTTGCTAACAATTACATATTCCACCAATGGAACTGCCTGAGTTGTACCGGGAATTCAGGACCCCAGGGTCCGGGTCCTCCCCTACACAGACTAACTAAACGCACAGGCCCTAGTCACAGTGGAAAGACGACATTCATCTCAAAAGAGCTTGGCCCACTGGATCATACCTGAAGTTTGCAGATCTTGAATGACTCATATATTTTTACTACCTTGGTATTGCTTGGGGAGGAGATGCCCCGAGATTTGTTTATGTTAGGGCAGTTGGGCAGCCTCATCTGATCCCATAGAGGCTTGCAGTTAATACCCCTGATTTTTTTTTTTGTTTTTTTTTGTTTTTGGCCAACCAGGTGAAAATTGAGACTAGGGGACTGTTGCTACCCTGGACAGGTAACTGTTCTTAGTAAAGATAAGCAGACATTTGATGCCCATACTTGCAACAGCCGCTAATGTCTTTACCACGCATTCACGTGGAATTGACTATTAAAGCACTTACAGATGAAAATGGGGGGGCTGGGATCTGGGGACCCCCTTCCACATTCTGATAAACCCCCTGCTCACATACCCCCACAACCACAGCCCAGGGTTGTGGGGAAACACCATCCCAATGTTGAGGACATATGGCCTGGTATGTTTCAGCAGGGGAGGGGGTGCTCATTCTTCCCTCCCCTTTCCTGACCTGCTCAGATAAGGGTCCAGTATGGATTTTGGGGGGATCCCACACCATTTTTTTTCAATTTTGGAATGAGGTTCCCCTTAAGCTCCATACCAAACCCAAAGTTTTTTTTTCTTTAGTTTTTTTTTTTTTTTTAAATAGCCGGGTGCTAGCAATTGCAATTGTGAATCAATTTCAATGTGATTTGACTCGTTTTTTTTTTTCTTTAGAAACGTAATTTTTTGATGCAGCATGTTCTATACACCACTTTACAGGCAGACTAAGGGGACCCCCAGGTACTATATTCAAAGGAATTTTTCATGTTTATTGTTAAACTTTAAGCCTCATTAAAATCACTGCTCATGAAAAAACTATAACTTTTTTTTTTTAATGTTGCATTGATACATGTCCCCCAGGGCAGTACCCAGACCCCCATACCTCTTTTATGGCCAATGACTTGCATATAAGCCTTCAAAATGGGAACTTTTGATTTTTCCTGTTCGGCTCCCATAGACTTTAATAGAGTTTGTTGTTCGGGTCAGAACTTTTCCCCTGTTCGGGAGTTCTGCTGCAAACTGAACAGGGGGGTGTTCGGCTCATCTCTAGACCTGAAACAAGAATGCAGCAAATGAAAGTAGGAAAAAAGTAACATTTCATAGATCAAAACTTAGGGTCAGTGACACAGAAATATTAAATCTGTTGCATAGCAGCCAGGTAACTAGTGTTCTCAGATTGATAGATGTACATGTCATCCTCCATAATTTAATTAGGTCTAAAGCTGATCTCTGTGACATATCAAATACATTGTTTTTGACACCTTCCTGAATTTGTGTTTTATGTGGATTCTCCAAAAAATATGGCTACTTATCAAAAAAAGTACAAAATTATCCTCCTCCCATGATCCACTATAATGTTCCCAGCTTTCAGATAATGCTTCATTAGGAAGAGGGTTATATCAGTGGTGGAACTACCAAGGTCTCATATGTGACTGGGACGTGGTGTTCCGCCACTATGGGGGGGGCCCAGACCTGGCCTTTCCCCCTGCACCTTTGGCCGGCAGTTCACTATAAAGTGGGGGCAATCTGCAGCTCTGTGGTGCCCACGGCATCTCCCTCTTCCCCTCCTGCTGAACTGCTGGCTGGAGGGGAAGAGGGACATGCCCAGAACTACGATCAATATGTACAACATAGGTGAGTAGCCATGGGTTGACCAAGGTACCTAAAGTACACTGCTGTGTGTGTTGGGTTAAAGAGATATGCTGTGGGTTGGAGGTGTGCTGTGCTTGGGGGCGGGGGGTTAAAGGTGCAGAGATTTGCACATGGGTACCGAGATGTGTTAGGAGTGTGTGGGGGAGAGTGTGCAAAGATGTGTCTTTAAGGCCTCATACACACAGACGTTTTTTGACGCCGGCATTTTCTGGCGTTTTTTGCAGCTCTCCATGTTAGTCAATGGCCCCATAAAAACATCGACGTTTTTGAGCTGTAGATGGCGTCGGCGTTAGTGAGCTGAAACTAGAACCCACGGCTAGCGCGTTCTGAGGCTGTAATGTTTTGCCATTTTTTGACGCCGACGCCGCAAAACGCCAACTAACGCCAACTAATACTGTACCGGCATTAACCGGTGTTTTTTGACGCCGACGTTTTTAGATTGAAAAATAGCAGAGGGATGATTTTTTTTTAAAAACGCCTATTGACGCCGACGCTCACTAACGCTCACTAACGCCGATGCATAACGCTGAAAAACGCAGATTTTTTTTTCTTGATGTCGGGCCCAAAGTTTTGTTTATTTTTTAAGAAACGTCCGTGTGTATGAGGCTATAGAGGTTTCAGATGCCAGGAGGCGGATGCGGGGATTTCGGTCATGTGACCACTGTGATTGGTTGTCACAGCGGTCACATGATAAAACCAAATAAATGTTGCCTATTCCATGAAAAATACTGATACTTCTTCAAATAAGATTTATAATAAACAAAGAATGATTAAATGTGGACAGAAAATATATCTTGAAATATCTCAGTAATGTGCTCTGCAATATAAGCATAAAGTGATTATTTTTATCATTTTTAAAATAAAACTGTGCAAACTAAAGCAGTAACTTTGGGGGAACACAATTAGGTTGCTTGCAGCCATCCATTAAACTCCAAATGTTATAGGATTCAGTTGGAACTGGTAGTGCGTGATAAAACATTTTTTCTCTACAACGGTCACATGGTCGGAAAGCTCCCAATCACAAGTAGCAATCGGAATCTTTCCGCTACCCACTGGTAACTGTGCCAGGAGCGTGCAGGTGCTCACTCTCGGCACAGCTTTGTTGACATTTTTGTACGCATATATTCGGCCTCTTGGCATTAAGGCCCACCCTTCCAGAGACCAAATATATGCGTATGGCGGCACAAAGGTGTCGATACGTTCTCCGCCTAAAGTGGCTGACAGAACACATACCAAAAAAAGGTATCCTGAAATTTTTTGTAAAGGTTGGCAACTATGCAGGAAGGGGGCCCACTGCAGAATATGTGAAAGGGTCCTACTGCGGGACCATAATTAAGGGACCTGCAATGAGAGTAAAGGGCCCTTGATTCAATGGCAAGGGCCCCAGGGACAATAAAAAGGGCCCCAGGATAGGGCCGGGGGGCCCTTCATGATTTCTTGCGTAGGGGCTCTGAAAGTTCTAGTTATGCCTCTGGGTTATATTATCAGCTTGTAAGTAGAGTTGAGCGGACACCTGGATGTTCGGGTTCGGCCAAACTTCGCAAAAAAGTTCGGGTTCGGTACCGAACTTGACCCAAACTTGACCCCGGACCCCGAACCCCATTGAAGTCAAACTTTTTGGCACAAAAATGGCTGTAAAAAAGTCCTGGAAAGTGCTAGAGGGCTGCAAAAGGAAGTAAAATGGGGGTAAGAGTAGAACAAGTGCCCTACAAAAAAATGGGGATAGGGAAAATAACTAGAGTTGAGCGGACACCTGGATGTTCGGGTTCTGCGGGTTTGGCTGAACTTCACAAAAAAGTTCGGGTTCGGTACCGAACTTGACCCGAACTTGACCCCGGACCCCATTAAAGTCAATGGGGACCTGAACTTGTCGGCACAAAAATGGCTGTAAAAAAGTCCTGGCAAGTGCTAGAGGGCTGCAAAATGAAGTAAAATGGGGGTAAGAGTAGGACAAGTGTCCTACAAAAAATGGGGATAGGGAAAATAACTTAAAATCAAATTAAAAAAATAAAAATGGGAAAGGGGTGGATGTGGCGTAGGAGCCTAGAGGTTGACTAGGCCGTGACCATGGCAGTGTAGGTGATGATTTTAGAACAATAATCTGTCCCTTACAGCAGCAACAGGAACCTGACCCTATAGGAGTAGGCGATGATTTTAGAACAATAATCTGTCCCTTACAGCAACCTGACGCTATAGGAGTAGGCGATGATTTTAGAACAATAATCTGTCCCTTACAGCAACAGCAGGAATCTGACCCTATAGGATTAGGCGATGATTTTAGAACAATAATCTATCCTTTACAGCAACAGCAGGAACCTGACCCCATAGGAGTAGGCGAAGATTTTAGAACAATAATCTGTCCCTTACAGCAACAGCAGGAACCTGACCCTATAGGAGTAGGCGATGATTTTAGAACAATAATCTGTCCCTTACAGCAACAGCAGGAACCTGACCCTATAGCAGTAGGCAATGATTTTAGAACAATAATCTGTCCCTTACAGCAACAGCAGGGACCTCTCCCTATAGAACTAGGAGATGATTTTAGAACAATAATCTGTCCCTCAAAGCAGTAGACTCTACCTAGTCCAGTATCAGATCATTCTGTAATGCAGGATGAGATGTTATTAGATCTGCAATCTGTCCCTAAAAGCAGGAGTAGTAAACTCTACCTAGTCCAGAATCAGATCGCTCTGTAATGCAGGATTAGATCTGCAATCTGTCCCTCAAAGCAGTAGTAGTAGTAATCTCTACCTAGTCCAGAATCAGATCGTTCTGTAATGCAGGATGAGATCTGCAATCTGTCCCTCAAAGCAGTAGTAATAGTAATCTCTACCTAGTCTGGAATCAGATCGTTCTGTAATGCAGGATGAGATCTGCAATTTGTCCCTCAAAGCAGTAGTAGTAGTAATCTCTACCTAGTCCAGAATCAGATCGTTCTGTAGTGCAGGATGAAATGTTATTATATCTGCAATCTGTCCCTCACAGCGCCGGCAGCATCCTCTCCCTACACTAGAATGAGAGCATGTGACATGCAGCACTGCGTGACTCCAGCTTATACAGAGGCTGGGTCACGTGATGCACTGGCCAATCACAGCCATGCCATTAGTAGGTATGGCAAGTGCTAGAGGGCTGCAAAATGAAGTAAAATGGGGGTAAGAGTAGGACAAGTGCCCTACAAAAAAATGGGGATAGGGAAAATAACTTAAAATCAAATTAAAAAAATAAAAATGGGAAAGGGGTGGATGTGGCGTAGGAGCCTAGAGGTTGACTAGGCTGTGACCATGGCAGTGTAGGTGATGATTTTAGAACAATAATCTGTCCCTTACAGCAACAACAGGAACCTGACCCTATAGGAGTAGGCGATGATTTTAGAACAATAATCTGTCCCTTACAGCAACAGCAGGAACCTGACCCTATAGGATTAGGCGATGATTTTAGAACAATAATCTATCCCTTACAGCAACAGCAGGAACCTGACCCCATAGGAGTAGGCGATGATTTTAGAACAATAATCTGTCCCTTACAGCAACAGCAGGAATATGACCCTATAGGAGTAGGCGATGATTTTAGAACATTAATCTGTCCCTTACAGCAACAGCAGGAACCTGACCCTATAGGAGTAGGCGATGATTTTAGAACAATAATCTGTCCCTTACAGCAACAGCAGGAACCTGACCCTACAGCAGTAGGCAATGATTTTAGAACAATAATCTGTCCCTTACAGCAACAGCAGGAACCTCTCCCTATAGAACTAGGAGATGATTTTAGAATAATAATCTGTCCCTCAAAGCAGTAGACTCTACCTAGTCCAGTATCAGATAATTCTGTAATGCAGGATGAGATGTTATTAGATCTGCAATCTGTCCCTAAAAGCAGGAGTAGTAAACTCTACCTAGTCCAGAATCAGATCGCTCTGTAATGCAGGATGAGATCTGCAATCTGTCCTTCAAAGCAGTAGTAGTAGTAATCTCTACCTAGTCCAGAATCAGATCGTTCTGTAATGCAGGATGAGATCTGCAATCTGTCCCTCAAAGCAGTAGTAATAGTGATCTCTACCTAGTCCGGAATCAGATTGTTCTGTAATGCAGGATGAGATCTGCAATCTGTCCCTCAAAGCAGTAGTAGTAGTAATCTCTACCTAGTCCAGAATTAGATCGTTCTGTAATGCAGGATGAAATGTTATTATATCTGCAATCTGTCCCTCACAGCGCCGGCAGCATCCTCTCCCTACACTAGAATGAGAGCATGTGACATGCAGCACTGCGTGACTCCAGCTTATACAGAGGCTGGGTCACGTGATGCACTGGCCAATCACAGCCATGCCATTAGTAGGCATGGCTGTTATGGCTTCTAAGGGCAAACCAGTGAAACGCTTGTTGATTGGCTGCCCTGCAGCTACACAACAGGCGGGATAAAATACCCGAACCCAAACTTTTTTTCAAATACCTGGGTTCGGGTCCGGGTCACGGACACCCCAAAGTTCGGTACGGACCCGAACTTTACAGTTCGGGTTCACTCAACTCTAGTTGTAAGCTGCCAGGTTTAGGAGTACAGACCAATATACTATTCAGCAGCAATATGTTCTGTGGAGGCACTGAGCACAATGGTTTGGCACTGATAAGGGCAGTAAGAAGGCAACTAAACTATGCAAATGCCCTACTTTTGCTTTGTGAAGATGGAAAACACAACATCTGGACAGCTATGATGGTAATGTGAAAGGATAAAAAAAAGCATTTTCCATGACACCTTTAACTGAGACATGTGACTGTCTATGGGCATCCTATGGATCCTTTAGGTTTGGTTGTGGTTAAGAGTGAAATACATACTGTATACATACCCCTTCTATTCATCCATTCTTGTGGCACAGGCTGGCACCAATGTAATTGAAAATGCAATAACAAAATGTATCTGAACAACCCACAACCCACATCAATCTTTGATTTGATTATGCAATGCTGTCAAGAGGTAACAAAAGGTTACTATTAAAACAGACTTTTACAGATTCTTTTAATGAACACTGTTGAATCTATCATTTACTTTTATGAATTTGCTCTCAAATGTAGCATGTAGGTACCTATTCTGTAGTCCTATCTTCAGAGTCAAGCCCTGGATTGTTCTAATAAAGCAAAGTTCTAACACTTCGTGCTAGCTTGCTCACTCTCTCTCACCTCCCACACAATCCTATTGGCTCACCATTATGATGGGTAACCTCATTTGCAAATAGGTACATGCATGTGGCACGATGACGTGGTCAAGATTCAATGTTAGCAGGAAGGGCCAGAACTTTCCTGGATCAAAGAGACAGGGGAATATGCAACATCTATGCAGCCTGCGAGTTCAAGCAGGTGGCTAAGTCACTTTAAGAAAACTACACGTTTAGGGAGGAAAGACTGTTCTGGGAACGAAGTGCTCAAACAATTACAGTAACACCATAAAAATAAAGCAAATATTTATGAAAAAGATTTCATTAATGTGTGTAAACAAATGGCAATATATTTCTTCTGAAGTAAATTGTACATCAGCTAGAATGGTAGGCTCCTCATTGTGTGGTCTAATGGTGATTCTACCCATTTAACAAAATGGCCTTCAATGATCTGCAATGTTTTGCCTGCTTCCTTAAATTATGCACATATCAGAATAAGGTTTTGGGCTTTCGGTTGCCCTTTGCTGATGATGTCAACCTATGTGAAAGAAAGCTGAGAATTGCTACAACACAGACTTAGACTCTTGAAACATCAGCAATTAGAGCCTTAGCCTTTGCTGAAGATCATGCAGAATACTCTACTTGTCTTTCCAAGCCTTTCCAGGAATAATTATAGGACCCTAAGACAACAGTGACAACAACACTAGACTGTAATCATGCGGGAGAGTAGCCCACTTTTGAAAGTCTCTCCAATTTAGAACAAAAAAATCTTGGTTTAAGGAAAGAATATTTCAAATACTATACCCTTACAATTCAGTCTTTCTTCTAATAGTATTACATATTTATTTTTTAAAGAAAACCCCTACATTCCTGTGACAGATTCACATTTAATTGGCTAAACATTGGGTAGACATATTAGAGGGGTTTATAAAGAAAATTCACCTTTAAACAGATATTTGCTCTTTAAAAATCTATTCAACAAAAATTGCTTTTCCTTATTTAAAGCGGTAGTAAACCCCCCACTACTGTTTTTACCTACAGGTAAGCCTATAATAAGGCTTACCTGTAGGTAAAAAAAATATCTCCTAAACCTACATGATTTAGGAGATATTCGCCCTGCATGCAGCCGCTGACATTAGCGGCGCATGCGCTCTGATGATCCGGCCGAGGCGTCCGGCAACTAAGAGCTGGCTGCCGAAACGAAGAGCTCCCGGCCACTCCCAGAGCCGCGTACCCGGAAGAAAGAAGAGGACCAACATGTCAGCGTCCTTAGCGCTGACCAACTCGGGCATCGGGGGCCTCGTTCTAAGGTAAGTATTTCATAATATGTTAGTATGCAATGCATATTAACATATTATGCTATTGTCTTGTAGGATTTTTTTTTTTTTATTAGCAGGCGGGTTTACTACCGCTTTAAAGTTTAAAACCTAATTTCAGACAAAATATTTTTTTTCATTTTTGATAGAGCATAGATGGGTTAGAGCCTTGGCCAAGCTCCTATAATTTTTAAGGGGAACTTCCATGCCATTGTAAAAGCTCAAGGCCAGTGGGCAAGTTCACAGCTGCTTCCACGTGTGGAGTGGCGAGGGGCTGCACACAAAAAAATCGGCAGATGATCCCGGGGCTCCAGGAGAGGCACCAGAGATTGTGAGTATTCTTAGTTTCTGTTTTATTATTATTTAGTTTTTATTTTGATCATCACAAGTAAAATACAAATACAGAGTTGTAGGATGACATTGTCAAGTCCAAAAGTTGACATACATATGGTAATATGTTATATGATCAATTAAATTAATACCTTAAGAAAACTCCAAGCGCAACTACGTCATAGTGTATAACTGAAAGAAAGCTCTAATGAGGGGAAGTATGTACCGTCTACACACCCAGACACCCCATAGGTAACTTGCTGTGTCTTAATGGGTGCAAAGACGGTGCTCCTCCCTATCTTTGGTTTTGGTGGTGTCTACTCTATCAGTAGTATATAACAAGCACAAGGAGAACATATTGACAAACAGAGTAGGTACATATAAACTTAGTCAGGAACAAGTAAGTACAACTTTGTAAAGCAACAAATTACATATAAGTAGTGTTGAGCGAACCCGGACTGTCCGTACCGAACTTTGGGGTGTCCGAGACCCGGACCCGAACCCGGACTTTTCAAAAAAAGTCTGGGTTCGGGTCCGGGGTTCTGGTAATTTTACCAAAAGTTCTGAAAATTGCTGTAAAAAAGTCCAGGAAAGTCCTAGAGGTCTGCAAAAGGAAGGAAATGGGGGTAAGGGTGGGACCAGTGTCCTACAAAGAAATGGGGACAGGGAAATAACTAAAAGCATTTTAAAAAAAATAAAAACATAAAAAAATAAAAAATGGAGGTGGATGTGGACCATCTTCAAACTGTGTCTGAAAAGTATTAATTAATGGTAGAAGCCATATAACTGTTCTAAAATAATCTTCAAACTGTGTCAAAACAGTATAAATAAGCCGGGAGAACCCATATCACTGTTCTGCAAACATCTGGAAACTGTGTGTAACACTTTAACTAAAACCGGGACAAACTGAACTACTGTTCTGCAAGCATCTGGAAACTGTGTGTGTCACTTTAACTAAAACCGGGACAAACTGAAGTACTGTTCTGCAAACATCTGGAAACTGTGTGTGTCACTTTAACTAAAACCGGGACAAACTGAACTACTGTTCTGCAAACATCTGGAAACTGTGTGTAACACTTTAACAAAAACCGGACGAATCCATATCACTGTTCTGCAAACATCTGGAAACTGTGTGTGTCACTTTAACTAAAACCGGGACAAACTGAACTACTGTTCTGCAAACATCTGGAAACTGTGTGTGTCACTTTAACTAAAACCGGGACAAACTGAAGTACTGTTCTGCAAACATCTGGAAACTGTGTCTGTCACTTTAACTAAAACCGGGACAAACTGTAGTACTGTCCTGCAAACATCTGGAAACTGTGTGTGAAACTACAGCATAGAGAAGAACAGGGATATGGTTTCGCTCTGCTATAGTTTCACATAGAGTTTGTAGATGATTTTAGAATAGTGATATCAGGTTTTAGTTAAAGTGACACACACAGTTTCCAGATGTTTGCACAACAGTGATATGGGTTCACCCGGTTTTTTGTTAAAGTGTTACACACAGTTTCCAGATGTTTGCAGAACAGTAGTTCAGTTTGTCCCGGTTTAAGTTAAAGTGACACACACAGTTTCCAGATGTTTGCAGAACAGTAGTTCAGTTTGTCCCGGTTTTAGTTAAAGTGACACACACAGTTTCCAGATGTTTGCAGAACAGTACTTCAGTTTTCCCAGTTTTAGTTAAAGTGACACACACAGTTTCCAGATGCTTGCAGAACAGTAGTTCAGTTTGTCCCGGTTTTAGTTAAAGTGACACACACAGTTTCCAGATGTTTGCCGAACAGTAGTTCAGTTTGTCCCGGTTTTAGTTAAAGTGACACACACAGTTTCCAGATGTTTGCAGAACAGTTTGTCCCGGTTTTAGTTAAAGTGACACACACAGTTTCCAGATGTTTGCAGAATAGTAGTATGGTTTCTCCCGGTTTTAGTTAAAGTGTTACACACAGTTTCCAGATGTTTGCAGAACAGTGGTATGGTTTCTCCCGGTTTTAGTTAAAGTGTTACACACAGTTTCCAGATGTTTGCAGAACAGTAGTATGGTTTCTCCCGGTTTTAGTTAAAGTGTTACACACAGTTTCCAGATGTTTGCAGAACAGTGATATGGGTTCTCCCAGCTTATTTATACTTTTTTGACACAGTTTGAAGATGATTTTAGAACAGTTATATGGCTTCTACCGTTAATTAATACTTTTCAGACCCAGTTTGAAGATTGTCCACATCCACCTCCATTTTTGATTTTTTTTATGAAATATTTTTTTTTTTAAATGCTTTTAGTTATTTCCCTGTCCCCATTTCTTTGTAGGGCACTTGTCCCACCCTTACCCCCATTTCCTTCCTTTTGCAGACCTCTAGGACTTTCCAGGACTTTTTTACAGCCATTTTTGTGCCTAAAAGTTCGGGTCCCCGTTGATTTCAATGGGGTTCAGGGGTCCGGGACAAAGTTTGGGTTCTGTCTGGACCCGAACCCGGACTTTGTCCCGAAGTTCGGCCGAACCAGCAGAACCCGGATTTCCAGAAGTTTGCTCAACTCTACATATAAGCCATCCATATTAACTGGAAAATATTATGTTAATGGAGGAGAGGAATATGAGAGGAGCGGAAGAGAGGAGGGAAGTGGAAGAGGAAGTATGGAGAAAAGGAATAAAAAGTCTGCACATAGATTGCAATTCACCTTGTTCAGCTATTTGTATAGGATTTGTACCATATTATCAACTGTTGATTTTATTAAATGGTATGCTTTATGAGTTGCCTTTCTGAATGAACCCTTTCCTACATATAGGCAAATGTGGATCCCTGACATAAAGGCTGCAACCAGAGGAAAACTGCCATGCACATCAGCATTGTGGAAAAAGCCTTATTGACCTACATTGGTATAAGCTAAGGTGGTCATATTCATTTGGTGAGTGTGGTCCCATCGGGGCAAGGGCACTATTTTACACATAGTGGAAGGCTGGTGGAGAAGAGTGTGACACCTTACTATAGAAGAAATACTTGAACACAGTTTCTTAAATTAGGCACGTGTTAGTAAAACTGTACATGTGCCTGCATTTGGTGGTAAATGTTAATGAATGCATATTTCTTGTCATTACCATGATCCACCAGCACAGAACAACCCAAAATAAATTCTCCTATACCTGGCATTCACAGCAGTACCACATGGAAGGATCTTCTCTCAATTCCTATTGTAGCTATGGGACAGTAAGTGAAGGGAAACCTCCCCAATGGGACACGGGCAATAAATATAACCTGACAGAGGTTATGATCATCCCTTAAAAAATGAAAAAAAAAGCCTTCAGTTTTATTTTAAGATTTAATATAGTAAAATGAGTGGATTATGGAAGATGCTCCAGTTTACACACAATTTTAATGTTTATTTTTTTACAGTTGTATTCAACAGTTGCCGACCAGCCACTGTATATACACGGCGGCAGGTTGGCTCTCCTGCGCAAATCACCGTAATCATACGTGCATGTGACACTGTGGGCGTGTGGGTGCCCGCTGCATGCCGCAATCACGGTACATAAAGGCAGAACGGGGATCTGCATATGTAAACAAGGTGGATCCCTGTTCTGACAGGGAACAACATTATGATCTGCTGTTCGTAGTGATCTCTTTGTTGTCCCAGGCAGCCCAGCCCCCACACAGTTAGAACACACCTAGAGAACACAGTTAACCCCTTGATCACCCCCTAGTGTTAACACCTTCCCTGCCAGTGTCATTTATACATTGATCAGTGCATTTTTATAGTACTGATCAATGTAATAATGTCACTGGTCCCCTAAAAGTGTCACTTGAGGTCAGACTTGTCCGCCGCTACCATTACCAGTAAAGACATTAAAAAAGTCCATAAATCTATCCCCTATTTTGTAGACGCTATAACTTTTGCACAAACCAATCAATATACGTTTATTGCAATTTTTTTACCAAAAATATGTATAAGAATATATATTGGCCTAAACTGAGGAATACATTTGTTTTCTTTTTCTTTGTATTTTGCTACGTATTATAGCAGAAAGTAAAAAATATTGTTTTTTTTTTCCAAATTGTCCAATTTTGTTGTTCATAGCACAAAAAATAAAAACTGTAGAGGTGATCAAATGCCACCAAAAGAAAGCTCTATTTGTGGGAAAAAAAGGACATCAATTTTGTTTGTGTACAGCGTCGCACAACCGCGTAATTGTTAGTTAAAGTGATGCAGTGCCGTATCGCAAAAATGGCCTAGCCATTAAAGGGGTAAAACCTTCTGGGGCTGAAGTGGTTAAACTTGCTGCTCTGCAGGTACAGTATCTCACAAAAGTGAGTACACCAATCACATTTCTGTAAATATTGTATTCTATCTTTTCGTGTGACAACACTGAAGAAATGACACTTTGCTACAATGTAAAGTAGTGAGTGTACAGCTTGTATAATGGTGTAAATTTGCTGTCCACTCAAAATAACTCAACACACAGCCATTAACCACTTGCCTACCGCCCACCGTCAAATGACGGCGGGGCGGTGCGGCTCTCGTTCTGGGACAAGGTCATATGACGTCATCCCTCTAAGCCAGGATTGCGCGGGATTGGGCGTGCGCATCCCAGCTCTGATGGTGGCGGCGTGTCCCCAGGACACACCGCGTCACCGACTGGGGTGAACAGCCATTGGTCATGGCTGTTTACCATGTGATCGGCCGTGACAAAGTCATGGCTGATCACAAATGGTACTTAGCCCGTTTGCACTGCGCATGCGAGCAATCGGTAGCGCTGCGCGTGCGCATCTGTGGCGGCGTGTTCCCAGGGAACACTACCTGTCACCGACACTGATATCAGCCGGCAGCTGTTACCTTGTTATCGGCTGTGATCTACTTCACAGCCGATCACATTCAATGTAAACAGAGCGATAAATCACTGTTACCAGCTCTTCTCTCCTCACACAGTTTCCAGTGTGAGGAGAGAAGAGCTAGGATCAGTGAGTTACTGATCTGTACAGCACCAACACACGCTGTCACATCCCCCCTGCCCCTCCCATGCACCTGTCACCCAACAGTCACCCCATATACCCCCATAAAGTGTACCTGTCATCATAAAGTGTACCTGTCACCTGTCAGTGACCGTGGCATGTCACCCATCACCCATCACTGACCGTGGCCTATCACCCATCAGTGACCATGGCATGTCACCCATTAGTGACCATGGCGCGTCACCCGTCAGTGACCTTGGCGTGTCACCCATCACCCGTCAGTGACCGTGGCGTGTCACCTGTCAGTGACCGGGGCATGTCACCCGTCAGCGACCATGGCATGTCAACTGACACCCATCAGTGACCGTGGCATGTCACCCGACACCCATCAGTGAGAATGCATTAAGGTAAAAAAAAAAACCCTAAGCCTTTATAGCCACTTTAAGTATTTGCTTTCTCAGTCAGACCTGTACATGTTGAGCCTAGAAGATTAAAGAGGAATCATCCAAACTTCCCTTAGCTAAGAACTGCAAAATAAGTTAGGGATGTATGCCTAGCAGGGTGATATGGGGGTGGCAAGGTCTGAGCAAAGAAGCAGAAAACATTATCTAAAATCTTATGAAAAATGTTTGTTTAAATGCAGGGGGATTAAAGCAGGACTTCACCCTAAAAGGGAAGTTCCACTTTAACACCTCTTTCCCCCCTCCTCTCCTACTTGTGGAGGTTTTTTTGGGGGGGGTGGGTAGCTAGTTTTAGCAGGTACCTGCTCCCACTTCTGCTCCAACCACTTAGGGGATTAGAACAGATGTTCCCCTCCCCCCCAGCCTGTAACTTTCTGGGACATGTCACAGGTCCCAGCAGGATGCGGGATCATTCACAAAGCGCAGTGTGACTTGCACATGCGCAGTGGGAGGCCGGCTGTGAGGAGTTGGCTTCCCTTAATAAATGTGCAGGTGCAAGGAACCCAAAGACAGGCGAAGAACTGGCCTGGGTGAAGAGGACGCAAGTTCTTTGGACAAATCTGGCACATTGTCTGCAATCTAGTCACAATCTGCATCCCAATCAGCAATATGTATCTACACTATGGTATTTTTGAAAAAGAGTAGTGAGACTTTGGATATGCCAAATGAGAACAGAATCAAAATAAAAAAATATATAAATTTTATTACACATAAAACATTGTCATAGACACAATATTAAATACATAGATATGTATAAAGAAACTTTGCAATAAATACAAAAATATGTAAATCTGATGAATACATGTACTTGTAACTGGTCTACGCGTTACGAGGGATCCCCCGCTTCTTCAGGACCATACATATATTGCAAGTGTGTTATAAACAGAGTTTCTTACTATAGAAAAGAACAAAAAAAAAGGAAAACACAAGTGCATACAAATATACACAATAAACTATCATTCAATATAATTACAGCTATCAATTACCCTCAGTGAGTGGAAGTAAAAGAAAGAGGTGTAGGGAGAAAAAAATGGGAAAGAAAAAAAAAATTATAATTCATTTTAATAATAATATAAATTGTATATTTACTGTTCAAATACCTCAATATCATAAACCATCAAAACAACAGAGGAGAGGAATATAGGATCTGTTTTACCTATCGGCCCATAGGATATAGTCCGGACCTAAAAGACCCGTAAGATATATTAACCACTTAAGGACCGGAAGGATTTCCCACATTAGGACCAGAGCACTGCGATTCGGCACTGCGTCGCTTTAACTGACAATTGAGCAGTTGTGTGACGTTGTACACAAACTAAATTTGCATCCTTTTTTTCTCACAAATAGAGCTTTCTTTTGGTGGTATTTGATCACCTCTTCATCACTTCTGATCACTGCTATAAACAAAAAAAGAGCGACAATTTTGATAAAAAATAACTATATTTTTTACTTTTTGCTATAATACATATCCAAAAAAAATGACTTCATCAGTTTTGGCAGATATATATTCTTCCTCATATTTGTGGTAAAAAAAAATCGCCACTAGTGAGAATTAATTCATGGCGTTTTTACAATTTTTTTTTTACTAGTAATGGCGGTGATCTGCGATTTTTATCAGGACTGTGATATTGCAGTGGACATGTGTGACATTTTTGACACTTTTTCGGGACCAATGACATTTATACAGCGATCAGAAATTTAAATATCCACTGATTACTGTGTAAATGTCATTGGCAGTGAAGGGGTTAACCTGCAGGGGCGATCTAGGGGTTAATTGTGTTCCCTAGGCATGTTCTATCTGCGAGGGGGCTGGACTGCCAGGAGCATAAGAGATCTAACTGATCCCAGTGACAGGAATCAGTAGATCTCTCACATGTCTCCTGACCCAGATTGGGTTTACTTCCTCTATATTCCCCTGTAAACTAGAAGCATAATGGGCTACTACGCATTGCATAGTAGCCCATTATGTGCCACTTACATGCAAACGAAGCCTGCGGGATCCAGCGATGTCCCCGCTCCAGGCCGCGTCCATCTTCTGCCCCTCTTCCTTCTGGGGCCATGACTCCGGTGCTGTGACTGCCCGGAGTCGCATGACGTCACTCCCGCCAGTCACGGCACAGGGTCAGTGGAGAAACGTCACGGAGGCCGCTTCTCCGCTGCGCATGTGCCGACATGACATCGGCACATGCAAAACACTGCATATCTCCTGAACCATACAGGTTTGGTAGATATGCAGGGTACCTACAGGTAAGCCTTATTCTAGGCTTACCTGTAGGTTAAAGTGGTTGTCACAGGTTGACAACCACTTTAAGAACGCCACACCTTGTTATTCTATGGCCTCATATACACGTTGACGTTTTTGAGCTGTAGATGGCATCAGCGTTCTTAAGCTGTAAATTTAACGCAGGACCCATGTGTTCTGAAGCTGCAGCATTAGAGCTGTTTTCATGCTGAGCCGGCAAAATGATCAAAAACGCGGCTTAATATTGTATACACGGCATTAAGCCCCATTAGGCGTTTCTATGCCTCTATTCAAAACCAATGGGAGCCCCAGAGTCGCACCAGAAGTTGGATCCGACTTGCGGTGCAACTTCTGTGCAGAGGATCTTGAAGGGGAACCCCCGTCAAATGAAAAAAAAATTGCGTGAGGTTCCCCCGCAAAAGGTACCAGACCCTTTGGTCTGGTATGTATTTTAAGGGGAACCCACGCGCCGAAAAAACGGCGAAGGGTCCCCCCAAAATCCATACCAGACCCTTATCCAAGCACGCAGCCTGGCAAGCCAGGAGAGGGGTGGGGATGAGTGAGCACCCCCCTCCTGGACCATACCAGGCCGCATGCCCTCAACATGGGGAGTATGGGTGCTTTGGGGCCCTCCCCTCTCCGGCTCTTCTTTCTTCTGCTCTTTTGTGGGGTTTCTGTCTTCTGAGGGGTCTTCTGTCTTCCCCTGGGTCTCCTGTCTTCTGCTCTTTTGCCACTGTCTCCTCCGCTGTCTTCTCCCTCTCTCTTCTGGAGATGTTGGCTCGTCGCTCTCTCCCACTTGAATGCCAGGTCCGTGCTGCTCATTGCGTTATATTGGCATGGGGCGGGGCCACCCACTGACATCATCCTGAGGCCCCACCCCCGTATGACATCACATCCCGGGGTGGGCTGTGAAGTCACAAGGGGCAGGGCCTTTGCCCCATGCCAATATAAGGCAACGCACAGTACGGACTTGGCATTCGAGTGGGAGAGATTGACGAGTCAACATCTCCAGAAGAGAGTGGGAGAAGACAGCGGAGGAGACAGTGGCAAAACAGCAGAAGACAAGAGACCCAGGAGAAGACAGAAGACCCCTCAGAAGACAGAAACCCTGCAAAAGAGCAGAAGAAAGAAGAGCTGTAGAGGGGAGAAGACGCCGGAGCTGATTTAATAAAATGTTTTAAAAAGCTGTGTAGTTTGTCTGTTTTTTGGACACTTTTTCTTCCGGTGAATGGGTAGAGGTACAAAGTACCCCATACTCAATCACATAGGGTGGGGGTCCAGGATCTGGGGCCCCCTTGTTAATTGGACTTCCAAATTCCGATAAGCACCCCGCCCGCAGACCCAACAACCAACAGCCAGAGAAGAGGCTCTTGTCCTCATCAACATGGGGACAAGGTGCTTTGGGATGGGGGGGCGCAGCCCCCCCCTGCCCCAAATCACCCATACTCCCCATGTTGAGGGCATGTGTGCTCGGATAAGGGTCTGGCATGGATGGGACCCTATACCGTTTTTTCAGTGTGGGTTCCCCTTAAAATCCATACCAGACCGAAGGGTCTGGTACCTCTTGGGGGGGGAACCCCACGCAATTTTTTTTAAAAATTTGTGCGGGAGTTCCCCTTCAAGATCTTCTGCACACAAGTTGCACCGCAGGTCGGATCCGACTTCTAGGCCAACCCATAGGGAACCATTGATTTTGAATAGAGGCAGAGAAACGCCGCTGAAAGCTAGCGCGCATTGACGTCAATGCAAAACGCTGATGAAATCGCATTTTTAACGTGGCTTTTTTCCTGGCATTGGTACCGACGTTACAGCTCATTTTGCAAAACACCCGTGTATATTTGTTTATGTTTACTCCTACC
Source organism: Glandirana rugosa (assembly GCA_018402905.1). NCBI lineage: Eukaryota > Metazoa > Chordata > Amphibia > Anura > Ranidae > Glandirana > Glandirana rugosa. The sequence continues at coordinate 154,824 of BLSH010373764.1, read as the reverse complement.
TTATTAGGTAAGAGATAGATACGGGTGTTTATTTTTTTCATTAATATCCTCAATACGTGACCACACCCTGTCTTTAACCACTTACCCACTGGGCACTTAAACTCCCTTCCTAACCAGAACAATTTTCAGCTTTCAGTGCTCTCACATTTTGAATGACAATTACTCAGCCATGCAACACTGTACCCATACAAAATTTTCGTCCTTTTTTTTCACACAAATGGAGCTTTCTTTTGGTGGTATTTAATCACCACTGAGTTTTTATTTTTTGCACTATAAATGAAAAAAGAGCGAAATTTTTGTTTTCTTCATTTCTGCTATAAAAGTTTGCAAATTTTTCTTCATAAATTTTTGCCAAAATGTATACTGCTACATATCTTTAGTTAACATAACCTAAATCAGTGTATATTATTTGGTCTTTGTGAAGGTTATAGAGTCTACAAGCTATGATGCCAGTCATTGAAAATTGATCACACCTGATCACACATAATGTACTGACGGCCTATCTCATTTATTGAGACACTAACAAGCCAGGAAAGTACAAATACCCTCCAGGTAACCCCTTTTTGGAAAGTAGGCATTCCAAGGTATTTAGTAAGAGGCATGGTTAGTTTTTGGAAGCTGTCATTTTTTCCCAACAATTCTTTGCAAAATTAAGATTTTTTTTTCTCAAAATTGTCATGTTAACAGGTTATTTCTCTCACATGGCATGTGCATACCACAACTTACACACCAAAATACATACTGCTACTCCTCCTAAGTATGGCAATACCACATGTGTGAGCCTTTTACACAGCCTGGCCACATACAGAGGCCCAACATTGAAGTAGCACCTTCAGGCATTCTAGGAGCATAAATTACACATCTAATTTCTCAACCACCTATTACACTTTTGAAGTCCCTGGAGCACCATGACAATGGAAATGTCCACAAAATGACCCAATTTTGGAAAGCTAACACCCCAACATATAATCTATGAGGCATGAAGAGTCTTTTGAACAGTTCATTTTTTTCCAGGAGTTTTTGGAAAATATGGAAAAAAAATTAAAACACATGTTTTTTACACAAAGTTGTCCATTTATAAGATATTTCCAACACATAGCATGTACATAGCAAAAATGACACCCCAAAATACATTCTGCTACTCCTCCTAAGTGTGACAATGCCACATGTGTGAGACTTTTACACAGCCTGGCCACATAAGGAGGCCCAACATCCAAGGAGCACCATCAGATGTTCTAGGAACATAAATTAAGCATCTAATTTCCTGACAACCTATCACATTTTTGAAGGCCCTTCATATTTCTTACACATAGCATGTACATACCAAGAATTACAAAATACATTCTGCTGAGCAAAGGGTAAACAAAAGATTACCTGTGGTTTTAGTAGTGCAGTTGTCCACAGGAGGAGAGCCCTGAACCAGGAAGCAGGCAGGGACGTGGTCAGTGACAGTGTATGAAATTGTCCAGGCAGCAGGCAGGAATATTGTCTATAGTCAGTACAGGTAGGGATACTGTCCATATACAGGGAGTGCAGAATTATTAGGCAAGTTGTATTTTTGAGGAATACTTTTATTATTGAACAACAACCATGTTCTCAATGATTCCAAAAACTCATTAATATCAAAGCTGAATATTTTTGGAAGTAGTTTTTAGTTTGTTTTTAGTTGTAGCTATTTTAGGAGGATATCTGTGTGTGCAGGTGACTATTACTGTGCATAATTATTAGGCAACTTAACAAAAAACAAATATATACCCATTTCAATTATTTATTTTCAGCAGTGAAACCAATATAACATCTCAAAATTCACAAATATACATTTCTGACATTCAAAAACAAAACAAAAACAAATCAGTGACCAATATAGCCACCTTTCTTTGCAAGGACACTCAAAAGCCTGCCATCCATGGATTCTGTCAGTGTTTTGATCT
>BLSH010373764.1:135958-152519 GCA_018402905.1 Glandirana rugosa | reverse complement strand
AAGGACCGGACGATGGACATTATACCTGGTACAAGAACGGATGATGGTCCTGGTTATAAAACCGTGACGACCGTTATAGAGATGGACGTGAGGGGGACCTGACATGTGACACACGTCTTAATAATCCGTTTACTCATAAAACTGGTGTAGTAGGAGAAATACGTACAACAGAATGAGGTTCGACATATCCGAGCTTTCGGATGATGGTTAATTCGTATAATCCACTACACGTAGAGTCATTACTCTTCCCCACACCAAATTACTGTAGTTGTGGGATATAGTCCACACGTATTAATAATCCGTTGAAGGAAAGGAAACCGTTTTACCCAGTTTTCTTCCTGAACTTTCCGATTTTGAATGAAACGCTTGATTGTTCGATGATCACGCTTCAGAAGCTTGGCAATTTTAAGAGTGCTGCATCCCTCTGCAAGATATCTCATTATTTTTGACTTTTCGGAGCCTTTCAAGTCCTTCTTTTGACCCATTTTGCCAAAGGAAAGGAAGTTGCCTAATAATTATGCACACCTGATATAGGGTGTTGATGTCATTAAACCACACCCCTTCTCATTACTGAGATGCACATCACCTAATATGCTTAATTGGTAGTAGGCTTTCGAGCCTATACAGCTTGGAGTAAGACAACATGCATAAAGAGGATGATGTGGTCAAAATACTCATTTGCCTAATAATTCTGCACACAGTGTACAGTCCAGGGGGAGTGCAGGTAGAGATATTGCCAGCAGTGCCAAAATATTGGTCCTGGTAGTAGGCAAGAACATGGTCCATATTACAGGTAGCAGGCCAGGAAAGAATGGGGACAGGAGTAGAGGCTTCTTCCACCCAAATCTCTTTGAAGCCTCTGAGTCTCCAGACCCTTATCCGGGAATGAAAAAACCAAAAAATGAATTTTCTTCATCCAGAAAAACAATTCTGGAGCTCTTCACATATGTGAGACCCCTGTGTTATGAATCCCACTACTCCAGTAGCAGGGTAAAAGATCAGTCCAAGAGGCAGGCAAAAAAACATATCAAAAACGTATAGCAGCGCTGGACTTGCTTCTATATTATTCAATCCAATAATCGTTTAGATCTCAGTGATCCTGCAAGTCCTCAATATGCAAAAACCCTTTTGGGGCTGAAATTCTGTAAGATAAGTCCGCTGTTGAGGACACAACACCATTTGCTAGACAATCTTCATGCAATCTTTTCCCTTATTGGAATCAGTCTCGACTCATCACCGCTCATTAGGAAATGCACTTACCAGAAGGTGTTGCCTTGCATTCTCATGCTTGGCAAAAAGGTTTCTTTTACATAAATCCTCCACAGATGCTGCAATTTCACTCCTTCAATCACCGTAATGCTTTTCCTTTGAAGTGTGTTTCTCTCCCGATCACATCGTGCGGTATATGAGGGAAAAGAGATGCGACTGGATAGTGTATTATCGTTTTAAAATCACTTTTAAGGTAGACCACCATATCCAGGATACAGGGAATCCCCTAGAACACCAGCCAGGAATGAATCTGAACATCAATACATGTATGGGATACCGACCCATAATAGATTCCAGCCTTTAAGATCACAAAGCTATGAGCACAGTTCCCACATATGGGGTCATTTCTTAGGACATCGAGGGAGGGGGAGGGGAAGAGGGAGGGGGAGAGGTACTTCCACCAGACATCCCATCCCACCCCCATATGGAGAAAGAAGGGACATCAGAGATCCCCCAAATTATTACACATTACCCCCGGAATTAAATCAAAGAGAGGAAGAGGATGCAGGGCAGGTTATCGGAAGCAACACAAAAAAAAGAAGACGGGTCAATTAAATGATGGGATTTACAATTTGAGTAAGGTTCAATTAAATCATAAGGAAATGAACATCTTAAATTTAGGTTTAAAATGCACCCCAAAAAAACCCTTAGACAAATTTGGAGTGTTTATAGATGCGCATAAGTATTTTAGAACCTTAAACATGAAAAAATATTTTCTATCACACCCAGTTAACCCAATAAATCAAAGAGTGACTAATACCTGCATTGATAGTGGGTTAAAAAATAAGTCTACATTTAACCCTCAAAACAGTAATAACCATCATATAGAAGTATTCAAAAATCTGGTGATTAATGATCTGGATAAATTACAACCTAAAAAGCACGTAAACCCTCAGTACATCATAGAAGGGGTAAAACAGTTGGAAAATAGAAAAGATATCATTGTCAGACCGGCAGACAAAGGAGGGGGAGTGGTGGTGCTGGATAAAGAATTCTACCACGGTCAACTCCAAAATATGCTGTCAGATGGTCTGACATATAAGAGATTAACTAAAGATCCAACTGATGTATACACCAAACTCCTTAAAGAGGTGGTAGATATGGGATCAAAGATGGGGGTTCTAAACAAAAAAGAATCCAAATATCTGGTGCAGGTTGCCCATCGGATACCCATTATTTATACTTTACCTAAAGTCCATAAAAATGCACAGAATCCACCACCACAACCAATAGTCAATTGTATAGGGTCAGTAACAGCCAGATTGGGCGAGTACCTAGATACGTTTTTACAGCCGAGTGTTCAGTCTACTAGAGCGTATCTAAGAGACACCAAAGATTTTCTCCAGTCATTGAACAAGGTGGAAATGAAAGATAGAGGGACCATTCATCTGGTGACAGCGGACGTGGCATCGCTGTACACCGTGATACAGCATGATGACGCCTTGTTAGCACTAAATTGGGCTTTGAGCCAAAGGGAGTATATCCCATTCGCCCAAAAGAGATTCTTGGGAAAGGCCCTAGAGTTCTGCATAGCCCACAGTTACTTTTGGTATCATGGCTTCTTCTATCTGCAGCAGGTTGGCGTTGCTATGGGTGCAAAATTTGCCCCTAGCATCGCCAACCTGTTCATGGCCGAGTGGGAGGACAGGACCATTTTTTGTAGAGAGATACCACAATTAATATTCTATAAGAGGTTTATAGACGATATTTTCCTCATATGGCAAGGCTCAAAAGATACATTGGATAAGTTTCTACAAGAGCTCAATAGCAACAATCATAACATAAGATTGGAGTGTATGTCAGACACAAAAAGGATACATTTTTTGGATGTGGACATTGAGATCATTAACCAGCGAATTGAATCGCGGGTGTATTTCAAACCCACAGACAGAAACTGTTACCTACCAGTAGGGAGCGGACACCATCCAGCATGGATAAGAAACATTCTGAAAGGTCAACTAATGCGAGTGAGACGCAATTGCAGCCGGATGGAGGATTATAAACTTCAGGCGGATATCCTTAAAACCAGATTTGGTGAGAAAGGTTACACTAAATCATTCTTAGATGAAGTTAGTCATCAAGTAGAACTGGTACCTAGGGACCAATGTTTGGCTAATAAAAATAAAAATAAGGAGACAGACTACTGTGCAAATACCCATCAGTGGAAGTTTATTTCAAACTTCCACTGTCAGTATAAGGACATTGGCATGTGTTAAGTTTGGACAAACATCTTGGACCTTTACTACCAAAGAGGCCGAATTTTATTTATAGAAAAGCCCCCACTTTTGGAGATAGGGTGGTAAAAAAGAATTTGGATGCCCCACCTCCATTAAAATTCCAGGGAAATATCACAGGTTTTTTTGCATGCAGAAAATGCAAACCCTGCAGTGTAGTAACAAACACGAATAGCGGGATTACTGAGGTGACCAATAGTGACGGAGAGGCATTTGCAATAAAGGAATTCATAACTTGTAATTCCACGCATGTGGTATATAAGTTGTGGTGCCCTTGTGGGCTGATCTATATTGGGAGGACCAAAAGACAGCTAAAGGTACGAATAGGTGAGCACATCACTAATATAATTAAAGGCTATAGAGAGCACAGCGTGTCCCACCATTTCAAACTTCATCATAATAGTGACCCGTCATTATTACACTTCTGCGGCATTGATATAGTGTATCCAGGATGGCGTGGATCCAACCGTGTTCGTGATCTCTCGCAGCGAGAAACCAAATGGATTTTCCTCATGAGGTGCCTCGCTCCGAGAGGCATGAACATTGAATTGGACCTGAACGCCTTTATTAATGATTATTAAGGAAGTGAGAGTCAGCATTAATATGTTCAGCATACAAAATAGCGATAATTTAGAAATTAAGATTCAGAACCAGCACGCTGGACAATTATTGTTAAATATAGAACCAGCGGGAAACACGGGAGATTAAGGTTACAGTGTGCATATTGTGTTTGAGACACATGCTGATAGTAACAGATATGAAAGTGCAAGGGGTAGTCACATAGCCGCAGATGTGCACGGTTCGTGTTTATGAATGGTACCATGGGATTGGGACTGAATAACCCAGGTGATTTATGCATGATGCTAATTGAACATGAATTGTGTGATCTAAATAGATGGGCTCTCTGACAGAAATGACAGAGGAATCTGCAACATTGTATCCACAGCGAATGACACACAAAATGAGTCTAAATGGTGTCATTTAATTTGAATAGCTGCCTGTAATCTTCAGCTGAAGGAACATTGAATTGGACCTGAACGCCTTTATTAATGATTATTAAGGAAGTGAGAGTCAGCATTAATATGTTCAGCATACAAAATAGCGATAATTTAGAAATTAAGATTCAGAACCAGCACGCTGGACAATTATTGTTAAATATATAACCAGCGGGAAACACGGGAGATTAAGGTTACAGTGTGCATATTGTGTTTGAGACACATGCTGATAGTAACAGATATGAAAGTGCAAGGGGTAGTCACATAGCCGCAGATGTGCACGGTTCGTGTTTATGAATGGTACCATGTGATTGGGACTGAATAACCCAGGTGATTTATGCATGATGCTAATTGAACATGAATTGTGTGATCTAAATAGATGGGCTCTCTGACAGAAATGACAGAGGAATCTGCAACATTGCATCCACAACGGATGACACACAAAATGAGTCTAAATGGTGTAATTTAATTTGAATAGCAGCTTGTAATCTTCAGCTGAAGGAAATCTGTGTGTATTGGTTTTCAGTGTTTGGGTTTACTGAATAGTATGCAATATGACATTAGAGGAGAACCGTGCAGTGCATCATGTATTATAATGTTTTTATTTTCATTTAAAGACACACTCATTTGATTGAGATATGGACTGTGGAATAGTAGTAAATAAGATTTTAAACCGGAGGATGATGTCTCTGAGCAATGTGGGGACACCCACACCGCTTGTCCCGCCCCTGGTGAACAATCAGAGAGAGGGGAGGGATTTCAAGTATATCAGTATAGATTGCCAGCCATGCGCCGTGTCACGGTAGAAGTCTTCGGACGAAACGCGTCTGACACGGCGTATGGCAACTATCTGGAAGAGCTACAACACCCAGGGTTCCACTGCGGGTCGGTGAGAGCTTGAGAGTGGGGACTGCGAAGTCGGACAGCGGATAGTGTCATCATTAGCTCAGATACACTATCCATCGGCTAATATATGAGCTATCTGCCAGCGTGACAGGCAGTGTTTGTGAGTACCAGTGTGTTTGTTTTAAGCAATAAAGTGATTTTAAAACGATAATACACTATCCAGTCGCATCTCTTTTCCCTCATATACCGCACGATGTGATCGGGAGAGAACACACACTTCAAAGGAAAAGCATTACGGTGATTGAAGGAGTGAAATTGCAGCATCTGTGGAGGATTTATGTAAAAGAAACCTTTTTGCCAAGCATGAGAATGCAAGGCAACACCTTCTGGTAAGTGCATTTCCTAATGAGCGGTGATGAGTCGAGACTGATTCCAATAAGGGAAAAGATTGCATGAAGATTGTCTAGCAAATGGTGTTGTGTCCTGAACAGCGGACTTATCTTACAGAATTTCAGCCCCAAAAGGGTTTTTGCATATTGAGGACTTGCAGGATCACTGAGATCTAAACGATTATTGGATTGAATAATATAGAAGCAAGTCCAGCGCTGCTATACATTTTTGATATATAGAAGGAAGAACGTACATGTGAATAATTTATAGATAATAGCAGCTGCATAGTGTTTTACACACCATTAGCAATTGTTTTATATATCATCAGCATACGATTTAGATTGTTTATATTAGGTGGCGCGGTGGATAGATCCCATTGTGGGTGTGTGTTTTTGTGAAATTGTGGATCTAGTAGTAGGCAAAAAAACATGGTCAATAAACAGTCCAGGGTCAGTTCCAGAGCAGGCAGAGGTATGTTTAGTGTTAGGCAGAAAGCGTTGTCGTATAACAGGCCAGGGTCAGTTCCGGAGCAGGCAGACTTATGTTTAGCATTAGGCAGAAGCATTGTCGTATAACAGGCCAGGGTCAGTTCTGGATTAGGCAGAGGTATGTTTAGTGTTAGGCAGAAGCATTGATGTATAACAGGCCAGGGTCAGTTCCAGAGAAGGCAGCGGTATGTATAGTTTAGTGCAGCGGCATAAGGGGTGTGTAGGAAAATGATAGGTAATGAGAATTACGTTTACCATACCATAATGTAGAGAAGTATGGTATCGGCAGAAATCATTCACCTATACAGAGGCCTGGTTGAGAAGGACATTGGGGACAATAATACACAATGTCTCTTCTATTTCCTCCTTTAGAGCACACTCGGCATTTCTTCTGACTTTTTCGGCCTGTTTCATGACGGGGGAGTATCTTGGGAAAATGCTGTTCGCAGAGTCTGCTCACTGAATCCGAGCGAATGCTTTCTGATGGGCCTTCAGGGTACATATAATTTCTTCTTGGTAATGAAGATAAGATACGGTCTCTGTAGATTTACGTTAAATAATATAAGTATTATAAATGGCCAAACTGAAAAAGTAAATGGAGGAGGGCGTGGCCAGCAGTGCGGAAGATGGCCGCAGCTTAGGAGAGCTCTCTGAGACATAGTCTCCTCCAGTGACTGCAAGCGACTGAGGACGAGTCCTGATTCCCCAAAAAGGTGGGAGATCACCCCTGCAAGCACTGGAGCAAGATAAGAAAGAGCAAGAACAAGGGGGAGCCACACAAACTGGCGGAGATATTCACGGCGGTCCGGGCGACGCCACATCGAGCACTGCACGCAAAGGCTCGCAGGCCGGAGGACTAGGCCGACACTCGGCACGGGATCCGGCGTCCCAGGGAGATCAGGCAAGTGAGCCCCCATCCCCATCACAGAGCCCACAAAAGTCCAGGCCCAGACTTGACCCCATGCAGCAATCCCTCTCCAATGGGGAGGGTGAAAGGGAAATGATGGAGGACCCTATAATGCAGTTTCCAACGACCGGACAATCGATCATTGACACCACCTTAAAAAGCATGCTAGTGGCACTCCGCAATGCCTGACACGGAGACATGATGGCAGCAGTCATGCAAATTAAAGGGGACATTACCGAATTAGGAGAAAGAGTAGATACAGTAGAGGACAAGATGGCCGACTTCGCAGAAGCCCATAACAACCGAGTGGACGCCTATAGAGAAACGACAGACACTATAACGCAACTTAAGTCTAAAATCGCAGATATTGAGGACCGTGCAAGAAGAAACAATTTGAAATTTAGAGGGATCCCCGAATCCATACAAGCAGGTGACCTCAAAAAATATATCCAACAAATGATATCTACCTTACTACCAGGGGTCCCACAGGCAGAAACAATCATTGACCAGTCGCACAGACTTCCGAAACCACCCTATATCTCTGAGAACGTCCCCGGAGATGCAATAGTGAGAATTCACTTTTACCATGTGAAAGAGGAATTCCTACAAATATCCAGACGCGCACCCTCCCTGCCAGACCCATACACTGCAATTAAAGTGTTCACAGACTTATCTGAGTACACTCTAGCAGCACGTAAACAGCTTAACACCATTACCAAAATGCTGCAAAATCACAAAATTATATACAAGTGGGGACCACCAGCTAAATTGATCATCACAAAAGGCAACAGACATTTCGTGATCTCCACCTTGGAGGAAGGCCTCCAACTGCTCAAAGAATGGATGAAAAAACATCATCAGGACACGCGCACAAAGAAATGACCAGACCTCAATACGAAATGTACCAACAGGTCCTCCGTGCAACTAGGAGACAAGGGGGGCATATGTCACAGAGTGCCTATTACTGTCAGAGTAGCGGCTGCTACTCAGTAGTCCATGAGATTACAAACTGTTCTTTTTTTTCTTTTTTTCCTGTTACCATTTTCTGTTATATCTTGTGCAACACGTTCCAGTTGCTGTTGACTTGGTTCTTTGATTCCAGGCAGATACTAGCAAAATACTCTTCAGCATCTTTATCAACCCACTCGTCTCAGCTTATCAAGGAAAATACCTCCCTTCCCAATCAGTTGTGCAACTCAACTCTCCACGGCAGACGCACTCCTCAATGCTTCGGGGAAATTAAAGAGAAGAAATGGTCAAGGAACATCACCCTACCAGAGGACGCATATGTAAGCTATTACACTACTACCACTACAAAAGCGCAAGGCAGGCAATTTATGATCTATTTCATTGCCCACAGACACCGCAAATCAGCGAAAGCCAGCTCTACAGATAACTACCACCATGCCTATAACTTTAGTGTCACTGAATGTACATGGACTAAATAGCCCCTTCAAACGAAGGGCGGCATGGAAGGAAGCTATTAGACTCCAAGCTGATATCTTTGGTATACAAGAGACTCACTTCCAGAACTCCAAAGCCCCAAAGTTCTCCCATAATCTTTTCCCGCACGTTTTTGTCTCAAATGCCCCTGTTAAAAAGAATGGGGTCACAATAGCCATTTCCGCGAGAGTGGCGTTTCAACTACAAACTGCAGTGACAGACCCTAAAGGAAGATTTCTTATTTTAGTATGTGTTATCAACAATATACAATATACCATTTTTCACCTATATGCGCCAAACACTGGCCAGTTGAGATTCTTGAGGAATTTGGTCAAAAAAATAGAGAGGTGTCGGAAGGGCTCCCTTATTCTAATGGGAGATTTCAATACCATAATAGATAATGATCTAGACGTATCTAAACCAAATTCCCGCCCCAGACAAACACTTCAACAATTCATTAAAAACAACCAGTTATATGACCCGTGGAGGTGTCTACACTCGCATGAACGAGACTTCAGGTACTTCTCAGCTCCACACGGGTTGTATACCAGAATAGATCTTTTTCTGACAGATCTGAACACTCTACACAAAGTGGAAAAGGCAGATATTTTCCCCATAACATGGTCTGATCATGCACCCATCAGGCTAATTATCTCAGAGGATGCAAGAGCCCTTCCGACACGCCTCTGGAAGAACAATGTATATCTATTTACCAACCAGGAATATAAGAATAAGCTAACGGGACACCTAGGAGAATATTTTCAACTTAATGATAACGCTGAACCCTCAGTACCGGTGATATGGTGTGCCCATAAGGCGTTTATCTGGGGTCTGTTAATACAACTGACAGTGAGGGATAGGAGGATGAAAAACAAAATATAGAAGAAGTACTTGCTTTAATATAACAATTAGAACAATCCCATAAAACTACCCATGACCCTCAGACACTTTCGAAACTCAATAAGGAATGAATTGAGACTGCTAATGTTAGAAAGATCTGATAATCTAACAAGAAAAATCAGAGCAAATCACTATTCCCAAGGTAATAAGACAGGTAAGCTGTTAGCTGCCCAATTAAAAAAACTAAGAATAAAAAATACTATAGCATTCCTCCACAAAACAGGGACCCAGGAGAGAATAACTCATCCAAAAGAGATTGCAAACTCCTTTAAACTATATTATCAGGACCTTTACAACCTACACAAAAATGATTCGACCACACAACCTAACTAAAGTTCCATAGAACAATACTTAGCTAGAATACACCTGCCAACCATAACTACAAAACAGTCACAGGAACTTAACACACCCATATCAGAACAGGAAATCGAACAAACAATATTATCACTCCCTAATAATAAGTCACCGGGTGCGGACGGTCTCTCATCAGAGTACTATAAAGCCTTTCACACCACCCTTATACCCCACCTAAAGTCCCTTTTTAACGAAATTATGTCCACAGGAACTCTCCCAGTTGAGATGCTCAAAGCTATTGTGGTAACGTTACCAAAACCGGGGAAAGACCCCACAACACCACAAAACTTCCGACCAATATCACTCTTAAATACTAACCTAAAGATCTTTTCAAAAATAATAGCGAATAGGTTAAAAGAGATCACCCCAGAACTAATTAATTTGGACCAAGTAGGGTTCATCAAAGGCCGTCAGGCCTCAGACGGAACCAGAAGGATGATAAGGATACTTACGAATCTAGAAGAGAAGAAAACCAAAGCAGCCTTCCTCACTCTGGATGCAGAGAAGGCCTTTGATAGGGTCCATTGGGGATACCTCCAAGCTACTCTTAGAAAATTTGGTTTTGAAGGCCCCATCCTAACAGCTATATCAGCCCTGTACTCGTCCCCGTCAGCGCAAGTATTCACCTCTAGCACACTCTCAAACCCATTCTCCATTACAAATGGGACAAGGCAAGGCTGCCCCTTATCCCCCATCATTTTTTAATTATGGAACCATTTGCGGAAGCAATTAGATCTAATCCCCACATACATGGTATCAAAATAGCTGACTATGCACACAAAATAGGACTCTTCGCGGACGATGTCCTTATCACAGTAACTGACATCGCTGATTCGCTTAAGGCAGTCCAAGAATAAATCATCAGATTTGGTCAGGTATCATTTTATAAAGTGAACATCTCAAAATCATCTATCCTACCCATTAACCTACTCTCGAAAGACATTAAGCCTTTAAAGCAAATGTTCTCCTACTCCTAGAACAATAAAAAGATTGATTATCTTGGCATCAAGCTCACATATCCAACCTCTAACCTTTTCGCTGACAACTTCCCAGCCATCACATCCAAAATTCAAATGGAACTAGCCACATATAGGAAAATAGAAGTCTCTTGGATCGGACGAATAGCGGCATTTAAAATGCTCTCCCTTCCCAAAATATTATACCTGTTCCGCACCATACCCATCCATTTACCCCCTAAATTCTTCATGGACATTAACAAATACATGAATAAGTATATTTGGAAAAATGGCAAGCCTAGGATCTCCCGCAACATCCCAACCAAAAACAAAAACCAAGGCGGCGTTAACTTACCTAACATTGAGTTGTACCACAAGGCTACACTGTTAGGTCAAATGACAGCATGGTTTAATTCAGAGGAAAGCAATCGATGGACAATCATAGAAAGGGCAAGTATAGCTTCCAGAGACCTTCCATCCTTGTTAATAGCGAGTGCCACACAACTACAACTGCGTGGGACATTACCTCCTACCATCCAAGCTTCAGTAGAAGCGTGGAATTACACTCTTAACCTGGCAAGGCAACACAACACACAAATAACAGTACCCATTCCATTAAAGGTGTATGAATTCCTAATCCCACTCTTACAGATAAATACCCATAAAGACCATACCGTGGATACAGACACACCACAGGCAACAAACCCCCCCCCCCCCCGGACACACGCTGGGGAACAACGTTTAAACAAGCACAAATAAATCACTTTCATAGGTCAAACCAATCTGTGCTAGCGAAGGTTGATGAAAAGATCTGGAATGTCTTCACGAATCCCCAGAATGAGCAGAAAAACACCTCATGGTTTTATAAGCACCTGAACCACTCGTATAACACCTCTAAACTCCCCCCCCCCCCCAAATCCTCAATTGGGAAAAAGATCTTGGAAAAGAACTCCCACTTGAACAATGACATATAGCTATGAGAAGGCCCTTTAGCCTCTCGAAATGTGCGAAACACTGGGAAAATGTGGTTAAAACCGTTCTATAGAGGATACCTACCACCAGATAGACTTAACCGCATATTCCCGAACCATTCTCCCACTTGCTGGCGTAAGTGTGGAGAAATAGGGAGTCTCTATCATATTCTATGGTCATGTACCAAACTGAAAACCCTTTGGAGTCAAGTATTTGAATGTATCTCATATGTCACTGAGAACAAGCTGAATCCATGCCCCCTACTAGCCCTCTTTGGTCTGCAACTTGACCAGATCCCCAAAGTATACAGGACTATTGTATTTCATATTCTAGTTGCTACAAGTTTAGCAATAACCAATAAATAGAAACAAGACGATCCCCCGGATATACAAGAGATAATTCATAGGACAAAAGCTAGTTGCATATGTGAAAAACTCTCGGGTGGCAGATCGCGTCATATCACTTCGTTTGAAATATCATGGAGTAAATGGACTAATAAATACATGTGACCTTTAGGTAACTTAATATGTTTAATAAAGGGGGGACTCCTCTGGTCATCCTGGCAAGTAGAGAGATCTAGGAGGACTAGGGGAGGAACCCCCGCATACCCCAGGGTATTGTTGGTAAATTCTCGGAATGGTTACCCTGTTATAAGCCAATAGAAAGGGAGGGAGAGGAGAGAAGAAGTAGGAAAGTAGGAAGGGGTTAATGTGAAGCAAAAATCCTAACTGACGAACTGGGTAATGTAAACTTGGATATCTGCCCAGCAAGTTTTTCTTCCTTGTTATTTTCCTTTTCTTTTCCTTTTCGTTTGTTTTTTAAAGTTACGTGAAGAATAACATCGTCTCCCCATTAAGTGCTGAACTATCGAATTGCTGTATGGTCAATATGATGAAGATATATTGTTTATGATACAGAATTGAATGAGCACTGTGACCATTGTATGTATTACTGAAAAATCTTCAATAAAAACTATTAAAATGAGGCGCATGGCGGCTGTGTAAGCCAGGAGCTCTGATCCTTCCCTTTGTAGCGAGCAGCGGAGCTCGGCTTACCCGCTCAAGAGGTGGGGGAGCGGGGGACAGCCACGGGAGCAGTCCAGGAATGGTGCGGAGCTACGAACCTCAATGTGATTCCCGCACCCGGCCTCGCCCACCAAATTGAGGCCGTGGCTTGGGCCTACTCGTCCAGCAGCTCGCAGCGACCTCATACTGCAGAAGGGCTGAGACACTAGAGGTTGTGGAGGAACTTAAAAGGGGACACTCTTGGCATATAAAGCATTCGGGTATAGCACCTGAAATAAAAGGATTCCCTAACCTGGTCAGGTTTGGTGAGTGACGACTGGGGCAGGAGCCAATAATTGAGCCTGAGGCTCGGGGCTATTCTTGAAATATAATACAGAGATTGACTCTTGGATATTCATAAGACTACTCCTTTATACACAGAGACTGCTGGGTCTCCTCCTAATTCATAAGGAGCAGATCCTCCTTAATCTACAGTATTATTTTGGGTGTTTTCACATTCATCTACAAACTTGCTTTTACGCTAAACCCATCTCTTCCAACTTTGATCTCTTAGAAGTAGGGGTCGCTTCTAGCTACCCTTTTTGGAAAACTTTCTACTCCTAGGATCATGCAGTCGGGAGCAGTCAGACGGGACCTCTCCTGCCAGCCAGGTTTTTACACCCCAGCCCCAAAGGGCCCACAGGGGTCCAAAGGTCCCCAGTCAACCACAGGGGTCTGCGAGGAGATGGATGCCAGGACAGACGGGGGCTCTCATGTACTACCTTCCCCAAGGCCCCCCCCCCCCGGGAACTCAACCTTTGGGCCAGATCCTTTTCCCAGCTTCTACAATTTCACTATTGGAGTTGACATTAGACAAACTCATTACTACACCGTTTAAAGAGCACAGTCCTGGTAACCCACAATTGGACCCGTCCAGCCCTCAAGCTTTAATACCTCACTCGGACTTTCAGATGATGATGGAGGTTTTTTCTAAAATGCTCTCTAAGGGCCTGGCCCAAAGAGCCACTCAAATTATCTCTGTTATCCAGGCTGACCTTCAGGGTTTGGGGACAAGGATAGATGCAATAGAGCAGAAGACAGACCAATCTGTTTCTAGAATCAATCAGAACACAGCACGTATTCAGGATCTTCAGGACCAACTGGAATCGGCCCTTTCTAAAATAGACGATCTGGAAAATCGCTCTAGATGCTATAACTTCTGAATCCGGGGAATTCCTGAGGCTATCACCGACGTTCATGCTGTTGTGAGTGACTTTATTAAAGAAATCATCCCAGGCATCCCGGAGCACCGCTTGGAACTAGACAGGGCTCACAGAGCACTTCAGCCCCCAAGGTCTGATGGCCTCCCTCTAAGAGACCCTCGCCTCAGAGCCCCGTTCTTCCAATGTGGCAGAAGCAGCAACAGAAGAGAGCCAAGGACTCCCATCCTCCCTGATTTTTGAACTTTGTCCCTCTCTTTCGGTGCTCAATTTTTTCAAGGACTTTCGAATCCCAGTGCTCCACATTGTGGGTCGCTACTGATTGGTTGTCTACTGTCCCTTAAATGTGTAATTTTTTTTTTTTTTATGGGCGGTTTGGGGATGGTTTCCCTCCTCGTCTCCTCCCGGGCTTGTTCCTCTCTGGGGGAGGGGGGGGGAGGCCATCTGTAGGCTGCCCATTTTTGTCCCGCGCACCTTGTTGTGGGTTTTCTGTGATGAGTTTTACTTGTTTTGATGATTCCTCCTAGACTTGATTGATCCTTAAGTCAGGAAACCGGAGGTGACCCTTTAGCGGGACCTGAAGGGTCCATTCAGGTGTCCCCGGCCTTACCAGTCAGGGGCTTCCTGGGAGGTTTGTGGTTATATTCTTATTACTAGATATTTTTGTACTTTCAGGGTAAGCCATCAGTTTTATTCCCGTTTTGGTCCTAAAGGAGTGGAGGTCATGCTCCTCCCTCTGACTTTGGGATATTTTTGATGGTATTCCCTTGGTCAGATGTAGTTCTGCTGTTTGGGTAGACACATTATTTCTTTTTCCTGGTGGTGGGGGTATCCTCTAGTCCCCTCACTCCCAGGAACCCGGGGGGGTTTGTGGCTAGGCTTTGCCGCTCCCCTCCTTTGTTTATTTTTTTTGTCTCTTCTCGTTCTCTTCTGTTCTATCCTCTCATTACCTCTCTCCTTTTATCTTCTCTTTTCAGACACCAAGGAAGTCTCCTTCGTAGAGGGCCCTCACAGGCCATCCCTGTATTTGCTTGGTTTGACAGGTCCTTCTTCCTCCCTCTTACGAGTCAGGTGAGTCTCCGGTAAGTGTTACATGAAGAACGATCCTCACACAGTTACCATGTCCGCTAATCCTTCATCTTTTTTGAGAGTGGCATCGCATAACGTACAGGGCTTTAATTCCCCCATAAAACAGAAAAAAGACTTCAATTTAGCCTGTTCCTAACATCTAGACATACTCATGCTTCAAGAAACCCACTTCCCAGAGCAGCATGTTCCTAAGTACATACACTCCAATTATCCACAGTTCTTTCTGGCAAACGCTCCAGATAAGATGAGAGGTGTGGGAATCTTTTTCGCTAAGCACCTATCCTTTACCCTCATGAAATAAATTAAAGACCCAGAGGGGAGGTTTATTCTTTTGAAAGGGACCCTAGGGGGGGTGATGTATTCTCTCTTGTCAAACTACGCACCGAATCTCGGGCACGCTAAATTTCTCCATGGGTTGTTTAATCTTATCCTGCCCCATCTCGAGGGGAATGTTATATTGGGAGGGGACTCTAATTTGGCCCTTGACCCCATGCTCGACAAGTCGGGCTCAGGAGCACCTCGCCTAATTCGGCCTCCGAAATATAGCCTTAAGCTCGCTAGACTACTTTTCTCATTAAGTTTCATAGATATTTGGAGGGAACTAAATCCCAGGGTGAGGGACTACACTCATTACTCAGCCCCACATAAAAGTATGGCGAGAATAGATCACATTTTTGTCCCAGCCTCTATATCCCCTTTGGTTCTCAAATCCTCCATTAAGGACTCTCCTCAGTCGGATCATTCACTGGTAATAATACATATCAAAGTTGAGCCAGGTGGGGCGAGGAACCTGCAATGGCGCTTAAATGAATCCCTCCTGAATAACCCAGTACATTGTGTAATGTTAGAGAAGGAACTCAAGGACTACTTCCTCAGGAATGATAATGGGCTCAATTGGAAGCGGGGAAAGTAGCCCTAAATCTCGCACTTACTACCAACGCTGAGAAACAAATTCAATGCTCTAGAGCTCACCAGTATTTGCAAAGAGGTCACATAGGTCCCAGGTTGGCTGCCAGATTGTCCCCCAGGTGTCATTCCTATTCTTTCCCTAAGATCAGGGATCATTCGGGCAATCTCACTCAGAACTAGAGTTGAGCGAACCTCTGGAAGTTCGGGTTCTGCTGGTCCGTCCGAACTTCGGGACAAAGTCCGGGTCCGGGTCCGGGTCCGGACGGAACCCGAACGATCGCACGGACAACGAACCCCATTGAAATCAATGGGGACCCGAACTTTTATGCACAAAAATGGCTGTAACAAAGTCCTGGAAAGCCCTAGAGGGCTGCAAAAGGAAGTAAAATGGGGGTAAGGGTAGGGTAAGTGCCCTACAAAAAAATGGGGACAGGGAAATAACTGTAAATATTTTTTAAAAAATAAAAACATAAAAAAAGCAAAAATGGAGGTGAATGTGGATCATCTTCAAACTGTGTCTGAAAAGTATTAATTAACGGTAGAAGCCATATAACTGTTCTAAAATCATCTTCAAACTAGGGCAAG
>BLSH010373764.1:119266-131080 GCA_018402905.1 Glandirana rugosa | reverse complement strand
TACGAGATAACCGTAGCGAAACATCTTGACATGGCCAGGCATTACTTAACTTTTTAAAACAATCTATTCCCCGTTATTGACCTGGTTTCCAAAACATCATCGGGCACCTTTTCGGTAGACCCGGTCCCCGGCTCGGAAAGAATTACAAGGATTAGTGGAGGTTGTGGAGGCGCAGTAATTTTACATTAAGGTCTCTCCGATACACTAGAAGGTTTTCAGATCCCTACCATTACCTCAATTTTTTCCGAAGCTTCCTTCCTCCCCTTTGGTGTACGGGATGTAGTATTTCAAACCGCATCTTTAAAACTTTCTACCTGTATTAGGCAAAGCCCAAGCCGGACCGAACCCGAACGATTTTTGAAATGTCCGGGTCCGTGCCACGGACACCCGAAAGTTCGGTACGGACCCGAACGTTACAGTCCGGGTTCGCTCAACACTACTCAGAACCCGAAACGGATTATGTCCATCTTTCAAAATTTCTACGCCAAACTTTATGATGTAGGGCATGTGGTTTCCCCTCCTTCCTTCGAAGCCTTTTTTAACTCCATTACCATCCCTAGACTTTTGGAAGATCACATAGCCTCTCTGGAATTACATTTTAATGACGCGGAGGTGTTGGAGGTGATTAGGAACATTAAGAAAGGCTCGGCCCCTGGCCCAGATGGCTTTTCCACGGGCTACTACAAAACCTTTGGTCCAGTTATTGCCCCTTATCTAACAAAATTTTTCAATTCATTACGGACCGGTACAGTTCTACAAAGCGATGCCAATAGAGCATTTGTGTCGGTCATCCCCAAACCTGGAAAGGACCAATCCGATGTTAGCAACTACAGACCTATCTCCTTGATAAATAATGACTTCAAAATTATGACTAAAGTTTTAGCTAATAGACTGTCTAGGTTTATAGGTCAATATATTCATAAAGACCAAGTAGGCTTTATCCCGGGCAGGCAAGGCCCAGACCAGATCCGCAGAGCAGTTGATATCGTGTCTCTTCTTAATTCGAATTGGGACGGGGGTCCTACTCGGGAGGGATACATTTTATCTGTTGACTTGCAAAAAGCCTTCGACACAGTAGATTGGTCTTATCTCTTTGAAGTCTTGGGTAGATGGGGTTTTGGTCCTAGATTTATTCAAACTCTTAAGGCCCTATACTCAAACCCTTGTGCCCAGGTCAAACTGCATAACTTTTACTCGGAACACTTCCCTATTTTTAGAGGTACTAGGCAAGGATGCCCTCTTCCCCATTAATATTCGCAATAGCGATGGAGTCTCTGGCCATTGCCATTAGGGATAACCCAGATATCCAAGGGATAGAATGTGGTTCTTGCTCACACAAATGCGCGTTATTCGCAGACGACTTTCTCCTATTCATCTCTTCCCCCCTCACATCCACCCCCCGGGTTATCCAGCTACTCAAAACATTTAGAGAAATATCAGGTCTCTGCGTGAATTGGTCTAAATCCGCAGCTTTGATAGAGGAGCTTATAGCAATATCCTTGGATAACCTAAACAAGCACCATAAAATCTGGATGCCCTGGATCCTTTTCCAGAGCTCAGATAAATATCGTGCCATCTGCAACCCTTAATGACTTGATAGTCGGCCTCTATGTCTCGTTCACCTGACACTGTAAACTCCCAACACGCTGAACCACCCATAGACCATGAACTAGGCGCCTTGACCCCAAAAGGCTAGAACCCCTGCTTCTCTCCCCCAACCTATTACCCCACTTTCCCCATACCTTCCTTATACCCCTCTCCCCCCTTCTTCATTTCCCTCTCCTCGGTCTCCACCAGGGACACAACACCTCCTCCCACACTTGGAACGAGCAGCAACCCATAGTGCCTCCTCCTGTAGCACTCCCAAACTCAATATTCTCGCTCCATCCAGCGAATGGTCTTAAACTTTTCTCTACACGCTCTGAGATAAATGTTTTTCTTGTATTTGCTATGGCATTATGGTTAACAATGATTACAAAAATTGTCTGTAATATTTGTTCCTTTAAATGAGACTGTACATCTTTATAATTTCTCTCAATAAACTCTTTGTGGAATTAAATACGCATCTTTGAATATATCTATACGAGAACAAACTATACTCCGACTAAAAGACCACTACAAGTTCACTTGGAATTCTACTCAGATACCTTACTTGGGGGTCAGTCTGACAGCTAACATTAACAAACTCTTTGAAGCCAATTACCCCCCCCCCCCTTACTTAGGAAATTAGCACAGGATCTTACCAGATGGGATCAGGAGGGCCTTTCTTGGTTGGGTAGGATACACGCAGTCAAATGACCCTTCTTCCTAGAATTCTTTATTTCTTTAGAGCTCTCCCTATTCCAGTCAGGAAGTCTAACTTGCAAAAACTGCAATCCTAAATTCTGAAATTCATTTGGGCCGTAGGGGTTTTAGATGCTCGGCTAATGTGCTTTACAGGAGACATAACCAGGGGGGCCTAGGACTTCCACACCTCTTTAAATATTACCAGGCAGCTCAATTAGCTCAGTTCTCAATCAAAAGTTTTCTCCAGAGGGAATACACCGGATTGGATTAAAATAGAGAGACAGGCAGTTCCCCTCAACACTATTGATTTCCTGGTGGGAGCCCCCCATAAATTGAGACCCCCAATACTTGTCCCTACTCTGTCCCACTCTATAGCTCTTAGCAACTCAGTTTTTAAATTCCCCAAATTAATTTCAAATCTCCGTCCACTCACTCACCTCTTTAATAACCCCCAGTTTCCACCGGGTTTAGACATCAGGGCTTTTAAGTGGTGGATGGACAAGGGTTTATATTGAATAGGCCATTTTTTAACTCTGGCCGGCCCTTTGTCTTTAACGCATTGCATTAACAAACTAGATATGCCACTCTCTGAAAAATTCAGTTTCTTGCAAATTCATCATTTCCTGAACTCCTGGTGGAAATCCAGAAATGATCGTACAGGCATCACCCCATATGAACGATGGTGTTCAGTAACTGTGGATCAAAGAGGTGGTATCTCTTTGATTTATGCTTCACTGATGGAGGACTCAACTAAACCGCCATTTGCGGAAAAAAGGTAGAGGGATCTGGACGTGTAATGGGAGGTGGACAGATGGACATCTTTGTTTCTGCGATGCTTTAAGGGGATTGCTAATATTTCTTTGAGGGAGGCCAGCTTAAAGGTAGTTACCAGGTGGTATTTGGTACCTTCCCGGCTAGCAGCTATGTTCCCTAATTCCTCCAACCTCTGCTTCATGGGATGCGAGCATGTGGGCACCTTCCTCCACATGGGAATGTCCTTGCCTTAGGGGATTTTGGAACAACATTTTTCCCTTGATCCATAAGATCTCGGGCCTCTCGGTTCCTCAGAGTCCAGAAATAGCTCTCCTCAACTCTAAACCCAATGGTCTGTCCAAACCATTATTTAAACTCAACCAATTTATTTTACTTGGTGCTAAGATCACAATAGCCAGGTCTTGGAAGCGCCCCTCTGTGTCTTTCACCGAGGCTAAACAGAAAATCTCCTGGATCATGGTTCAGGAAAAGATGGCCAATATTATCCTTGATACTTCCCCTAAATTTGACCTTGTTTGGGAACCCTGGAAGAACTATATAAAACTCCCAGTGTGATCCTTATTCATTTATTCTTTTGAATAGCTACCCTGGTGTCTATCTGCTTTCTTCTTCTCCTCTGCTTCTTCTCCTCTTTTTTTCCTATGACTGCTTTCCCTTTCATCTTGATGTGGCTATGTTGTTTATTTTGTTTGCTAGGGTCTGTTTGATACATGTGTTGTTCCACGCCTTCCCAACCATGTGGTTGGAGGAGGGTAATAGAAACTCTCTCAAAGCGGCCTATAAAAACAGGGTATGGCCGTTTGGTTGACTTCAGTTCACTTTGATTCAGCAGAGGTTATACCAACAAAAGCCTCCTATTTTATAATGATCCCTGGAGCGGAATGATTTGGTATCTGTCTTCCCGGTCACAGTTTGTTCCCAGCTGGGGTGACCGGGGGGGACAGCGGAACCTCTCGTGCCCGGGAGCTATTTTTTTCTTTATTTATTTTTCTTTGCCTTTTGCTTCCTCTTTTTTTCCTAACGGTGATTTATATTTGTACAATTTATAATGTTTTTATCTGACAATATCCCGTATTATAGGCGTGTGCTTGTTTTTCTTTGTGCATTTTGTACGAGAGTATAAGATCAACAGATTCTGGCCTTTTCTAATTGTCTCTTTTGTTGAACTGAAAAATTTCAATAAAAAGTTTTGAAACGAAAAACTCTTGTGGGAAGGTAGGGTTCGATAATTTGATCATTGAAATCAACTCCCCCCATGAACAAATTATAGTCATGGACACATGCTGGTTGCTGGATTGGGCCGTTTCTTCTGGGGATTTCCACGTAGGTGTCGTTATGGATCGATGTGAGTATGTGGACATTTCGTCTGTCCCTCCACCACCACAAAAACACTGTCTCCCCTTGTCGTAGCCTTTCAGTAACGAGCCTTTGAGGGAAGCCCTTCCTATTGGCTCTCACTGTACCACATGCAAGAGTGTTCCTCCGGTGAAGATTGTGGAAGAGGGGCAAGCTTGTATATCCACATAAAGATGGTAACCCTTTCCAAGGAGTGGATATACAAGCTCCCAAACAACTTTTCCGCTGGCTCCAATGTACTCTGGGCATTCAGGGGGATGCAGTTGAGTGTCCTTTCCTTTGTACACCAGGAAGGTATTGATATGGCTCAGGCACATACATAGGTGTGCGCAACCTATTGCATTAGGGTGTGCACCCCAAAGCTCATGCACATGTATATGTGGACAGTGTCAGTAGCACAGTGGATGGTGTCAGTCAGTACAGCAGTGAATGGTGTCAGTAGAGCAGAGTATGTGTCATTAGACCAGGAGACAGTGTCAGTAGAGCAGGGGATGTGTCAGTATACCAGTGGACAGTGTCAGTAGAGCAGTGGATGTGTCAGTAGGACAGTGGATGGTGTTAGACAGTAAAGCAGTGGATTGTGTCAGCAGACCAGTGGACAGTGTCAGCAGGACAGTAGAGGGTGTCAATCAGTAGAGCAGTGGATGGTGTCAGTAGAGCAGTGGATGGCGTCAGTAGAGCAGTGGATGTGTCAGTAAACCAGTGTACAGTGTCAGTAGAGCAGTGGATGTGTCAGGAGGACAGTGGATGGTGTCAGTCAGTAGAGCACTGGATTGTGCCAGTAGACCAGTGCACAGTGTCAATAGACCAATGGACAGTGTCAGTAGGACAGTGGATAGTGTCAGTCAGTAGAGCAGAGATTGTTGTCCTTAGTAGTGGATGGTGTCAGTAGTTTTTTATTAATTCTTATTTCATTTTTAAAATTATTTTTACACTTTTTTTTATTTTTACAACATTATTATTATAATTTTTTTTTTTTTACAATTTTTTTATGAGTCCCATTGGGGGGTTTTGGTAAGATATCAGGGGACTAAATGGACCAGGGCACGAGCAGCAGGGGGAAACTGCGCTGCACGGAGTGATTAGGATGTGCTCAGGCACATCCGGCACACCCTGTGTGCACACCTATGGTTGTACAGCTTAACCCCATATCGGGCTCTTTTGCTGGGGATAAACTGCTTGAAGCCTGCCTGTGAAATGAACACGGAGATATTTTGGTCTGGGTTAAATAACTGGGAGAATTTCTCAGAGAAAAACATTTAGGATTGGCCGAATTTTAAATAATTTGTTATATGATGAGTCATTTCGGGGAGGGCACTGGGTGTTGTCATTGTAATTGAAGAACCTAATAATCATAAGGTATCTTGATCTTGGTATAATCGCAGAATAGATTGGCATGTGGTGGATAGGGTTGGTGGACCAGTAGGAGTATAATTCTTTTTTTTTTTTTGAGTCCCTTGTGGAAAGTTAAGCCTAAAAATATTTTAAATTCCTCCACTGTCAATTCTCTCCACTCATAGGGACGGGCATAACTTGAACCAGGGTTGCTTGTTATGAACTGTTGTGCATAGAGGCTGCACTGGGCCTCAATGTAAGATAATAGGTCTTGGGTAAAAATGTAATTTAAAAAATCAATAAGGGCAAAATTCTCTGTGTTCACCTGGACACCTGTCTGGGTGGTGAAAGGTGGGATGTTTGCTGCTCCTGAATTAGTAGGAAGCCACAGAGGGTTTTCAAGGGCATAGGGAAGGCTGGCCTGGGTCCTAACCCTTTGGGGCTGAGATGACATCCTGCTGTCACTATCAGTGAAGCAAGCCATCATTAGGCTGAAAAAACAAAACAAACCCATCAGAGAGATAGCAAAAACATTAGGTGTGGCCAAATCAACTGTTTGGAATATCCTTAAAAAGAAAGAATGAAAGTGAGCTCAGCAACACCAAAAGACCCGGAAGACCATGGAAAACAACTGTGGTGGATGACCGAAGAATTCTTTCCCTGGTGAAGAAAACACCCTTCACAACAGTTGGCCAGATCAAGAACACTCTCCAGGAGGTAGGTGTATGTGTTTCAAAGTCAACAATCAAAAGAGGACTTCAACAGAGTGAATACAGAGGGTTCACTACAAGATGTAAACCATTGGTGAGCCTCAAAAACAGGAAGGCCAGATTAGAGTTTGCCAAACAACATCTAAAAAAGCCTTCACAGTTCTGGAACAACATCCTATGGACAGATGAGACCAAGATCAACTTGTACCAGAGTGATGGGAAGAGAAGAGTATGGAGAAGGAAAGGAAATGCTCATGATCCAATGCATACCACCTCATCAGTGAAGCATGGTGGTGGTAGTGTCATGGCGTGGGCATGTATGGTTGCCAATGGAACTGGTTCTCTTGTATTTATTGATGATGTGACTGCTGATAAAAGCAGCAGGATGAATTCTGAAGTGTTTTAGGCAATATTATCTGCTCATATTCAGCCAAATGCTTCAGAACTCATTGGACGGTGCTTCACAGTACAGATGGACAATGACCCGAAGCATACTGTGAAAGCAACCAAAGACTTTTTTAAGAAAAAGAAGTGGAATGTTATGCAATGGCCAAGTCAATCACCTGACCTGAATCCGATTGAGCATGCATTTCCCTTGCTGAAGACAAAACTGAAGGGAAAATGCCCCAAGAACAAGCAGGAACTGAAGACAGTTGCAGTAGAGGCCTGGCAGAACATCACCAGGGATGAAACCCAACATCTGGTGATGTCTATGCATTCCAGACTTCAGGCTGTAATTGACTGCAAAGGATTTGCAACCAAGTATTAAAAAGTGAAAGTTTGATTTATGATTGTTAATCTGTCCCATTATTTTTGGTCCCTTAAAAAGTGGGAGGCACATATATAAACTGTTGTAATTCCTACACCGTTCACCTGATTTGGATGTAAATACCCTCAAATTAAAGCTTAAAGTCTGCAGTTAAAGAACATCTTGATTGTTTCATTTCAAATCCATTGTGGTGGTGTATAGAGCCAAAAAGATTAGAATTGTGTTGATGTCCCAATATTTATGGACCTGAATGTACATGTTATGATATTATGCTTATGAGATTTTCCACATACATCCTCCAGGTACCCCATATTTATGGTACTTAGCTGGGCGCATGCCTCATATAAAGTCCCACATTCCTTCCTTTTGTTAATAGTACATAGGGATGGAGGCACTTGATTTACCCCCCTGTGCCTCATATAAAGTCCCAAACCCCTTCCCCTCTCTCTTTTAAGTGAATCACAGAGATGGAAGCATGCGTTTATGAATATTTTGTTAATGCTTATTCTTGGTACTGCCCTTTGTTGGTAGCATTATAGTTGGCTTTTGGTGGGATACTATTTTTGATAGGGTTTAGGTTGTTTTTTTAACTTGTCAAGTATTACCTGTGCATTTGGTTGTGCTCTACCTGTCGGGATCCTGTGGATTGGTTGTGGGTGTCTGGGGCTGAAACGCATTGTCTGGGGGTTCTCAGTCATCGGAGCTGCGATGCGCACTGGTGACCCTCCCCTTGTCTCCTTGCCTAGGTGATCTGGAGGTTCGGGGGGGGGGGACGCACTGATGCAAATCGACATCACATCCCCAGCGTCGGATGTCTGGCTGCACTTTGTGACTTCGTGACACCGGCGCTGTGTGTTCATCTTGGCGTCTTCCACGAGGGTTATTTAGCGACACTGCTGAGCAGTTAGGTCTGCTCAGTTGGTGCTTTTCCCTCAAATTAGTCACCCTTGTGATGTTGGCGGTCACTCAGGGTCACTTGGGAGTACTTATGCTCCTTCCAACCAGACCAGTTTCTTCCTGTTGGGGTGTAGTGGTCAATTGTGCAACATTCAATGGCTAAGGATGATTAGGACTCTAGGCAGCACTGTGGTAGGTAGTTGGTCTGTTTCCTTTTAGTCATAGTGGTTTGGTGGTTGGTCATCTCTTCCTAGTACTAGCTCCCCTGGGAGATATTTTGTCACTTTTTCACCCCACACTTTCATTTTTGCACTTAGTTTAGGTCCACTCCTACCACATCACTACTACTGTCACTTATATTGGCAACAGCACTCACTACACTCCATGCAGGTCTATATCACCTTATCTACACATGGGGGAGCCCACCCAGGGACACCTGGTCCCCTGTTGTTTTCAATCAAGTGCCTTGGGATTTTTGGCACCTCAGCCCCCGGGCCTGAGTATTTACCCCTCCGCCAATTTTGGCTCTCAGCGCCTCTCACCTAGACGGTTTACCCGTAAGTGGGCAACCTATGGTTACTTTACTTATTTCAGTTATATGTTTGATATATATAATATCCTCCTTTACCTTGAAAAAATAGAAGCACCGTAAATACATATTAATCCTTCTTTATAGGTAATAATATTACATCTGTTCCTGAAGATTGGAAGTGTATCCATTAAACGCATCAAGCTATATAGATGACATTACATTTTTATTGTCACCAACAACTTTATGGATTTTGATTCATTGGCCTGTACCAATTTTGTATGGTTTTACATTACACCGTGTGAACACAGAATCTGGAGTTTGAGTTTTATATGGATGTAAATATAATGCATTGTTTTGTCTTAACGATATTATGTCATTATATTGTCATTATGCTGTAAATGCATGTAATAAAGATTTTACTGTTTATACTTTTTGTACATGTTATAATATTATGGTTATGAGATGTTCCACATACATCCTCCAGATACCCCATGTTCATGTTACTTAGGCAGGCGCATGCCTCATATAAAGTCCCACATTCCTCTGTTATTTTGATGATTTATGATATTGAGATATTTGAATAATTAATATATAATGTATATTATTATTATTAAAATGAATTATATATATTTTTCTTTCCCATTCTCCCTACCCCTCTTTCTTTTACTTACACTCACTGAGGGTAATTTATATCTGTAATTATATTGGATGATATGTTTATTGTGTATATTTGTATTTAATTGTGTTTTCCGGTTTTTGTTTTTTCTTTTCTATAGTAAGAAACTCTGTATATAACTCACTTGCAATATATGTATGGTCCTGAAGAAGCAGGGGGTCCCGCGTAATGTGTAGACCAGTTACAAGTACATGTATCCATCAGATTCACATATTTTTGTATTTATTGCAAAGTTTCTTTATACATATCTATGTTTTTAATATTGTGTCTACGACAATGTTTTATGTTCCCCCAGATGACGTGTATTAACACAAAACGCGTCGGGCGCTGCTGACCCTGGATTGCTGCGTTACCCATTATTTACTTGTTTGTTCTTTCATCTATAACTTATGGAGTTTTAACCTTTTTTGAATACAAATAAAAACAACCCCCTCATCATATGGCGAGTCTCTTGTTTTTTACACTGGTTTGAACCGGCCTCTGGACCCTGTGGGGCATCCATGGCCCCCTCTTCCCTTCATCCTTCCCTGGAAAACATGGATCTGGATTTCCTTGCACCGGATCGTGGACGCTGACTGATTGGAACGTGTGACGGCCCCAACACAAAGTGACCCATGACGAACCGCGGATTGTGTGACGCGCTCTCCTAGGTTCCTGACATTGGGAATTCCATACCCACTCCAAACAGAAGCGACATTGCATCTTCCCTCCGGTAAGCCTCCACTCTTTAAGGGGTTTGAGTATCAAACAAGATTTCTGCAGATCCCGGCCTGGTTTTATTGTTTTTCATATACTGACTTCACTTGGAACACTTTACTTCACTGGCACAGTCTTATGATTGTTTGATCCATCCCTAAGAAGAGTTTTAGAGTTTAACAAACCAAGATTGCCTCAAAGGAATGGAATGCATATGATTGAATCAGTTTTCATTTCACTGTTTCTCACGTCATTACTAGCATTTTGTCTGTTTGTATCACATTTGCTTTGAAACTATCATGTATATGCTATATACGTATTTTCTATCTAACTTACATTTAGATAAATTGTCGCCCTTCGAGTTTAGCGCCACTCTTCACATTTTTTACCTGTTATTTACGATTAGTTTGGTCGTTGTGTGTGGCAGCTCACTCAGTCTTTTTCACCCCATTTTTTAGCCTAGCGAGGTAATATTACTCTCTATTATGTGTAATACAATTTATATAGATTTTTATTTTGATTCTGTTCTCATTTGGCATATCCAAAGTCTCACTACACTTTTTTCAAAAATACCATAGTGTAGATACATATTGCTGATTGGGATGCAGATTGTGACTAGATTGCAGACAATGTGCCAGATTGTGACTGGATTGTATGTAGCTGACCTGTAGTCATGATCACCATATATAACTTCATGTATGCTGGACTTGATCACTCATCTTCCTCCTATGGGATTGGTATTCCATCCAACAGGATGGATCCTGGAACACTGAGGGTAATTTATAGCTGTAATTATATTGGATATGTTTATTGTGTATATTTGTATGCACTTGTGTTTACCTTTTTTTGTTGTTCATTTCTATAGTAAGAAACTCTGTTTATAAACACACTTGCAATATATGTATGGTCCTGAAGAAGCGGGGGATCCCTCGTAACGCGTAGACCAGTTACAAGTACATGTATAAATCAGATTTACATATTTTTGTATTTATTGCAACATTTCTTTATACATATCTATGTTTTTAATATTGTGTCTATGACAATGTTTTTTTTTTTTTCCAATAATTTTTTATTGAATTTTCAAGAAAATACAGAAAACAATGGTACCGTCAAATACAAAATGAGGTAAAATACAAAGCTTATATCGCTGAATCAATCATGAGTACATAAGTATTTTAGATGTTTCACTAGATATCAGGTATCGGTTATAAGGTTATTGCTATTGAAGTGGCCCGTGCGTCCCCTCCCACCTCTAGACACCCCAAGGGGAACATGCTGTGTCCTGTGGTGGAAGGCGACGCATCCAGCACGCCCATTTATTTATTATTATTAGTTGTTCTGTATGAAAACAAAATACCTTGGAGTACTCATCCAATTCAGCCTGTACGTAGGTCCATTGCCGCAGGCTACACGGAATTGGAGAAGTGTTGCTCCTGGATTTTTATCCCTTAGAAGCATCACTGTCAACAACTGAGTATTTACTTATAGTATCCCTCGTATTAACAGGGTGAGGGATTTTAGATGAGTTAGTGAGAGTGTGGTCATTTAGGCGCTCAGTATCGCAAGGAAGCAAACTGGTTAGGTTTTGTGTGTCTAGTATACTTGTCGGACGTCGGGATAGGTACTTATGTTTATTAGTTTTGGGGATTTCATAAGCTCAAGTGTGTGGGTCGAAATTACATTGGTCGTGATGGTGTCTAGCAGACCTGCTGCTAGTCTTTACTTTAGTTTGATTCTGTGGGGCATTCTTAAATCTTTGTTATAGTGATATAGAGATTGGGGA
>BLSH010373764.1:91028-107240 GCA_018402905.1 Glandirana rugosa | reverse complement strand
CTTAGTCCGTTCCATAGATTCCACCATTTCAATAGTTCGTTATCACAATCAAATCCACTGTTGTCAAGGACCATTGTTCTTATTTTAAGATATTAATATTGTAGGTCGGGTCCCCGGAATGGGCCGACGTACACCGACTCACGTCAGACGTGGGGGAGATCGCACTATAGGAACAGGTCGGATAGAGATAGGGATCGGAGGTCTTGTCCCTTGAGTTGTGACAGATTCTTTAGGAGGTCCCGTCCCCACAGTATTCAGTGAAATCTGTTTATTTTCCGGAGTAACTTAACCACCTTCGCAATTAACTATCTCAGTCCACTGTGGTTGTTGAGGGGAAGTGATCACAACTCGCTTGGGCCTGACATTCCGAACCCGAACGATTTTTGAAATGTCCGGGTCCGGGTCCGTGCCACGGACACCCTAAAGTTCGGTACGGACCCGAACGTTACAGTCCGGGTTCGCTCAACACTAGTGAAGGGGAGTTGTTGGTGTCACCTGACTCTATCAATTAACGCTTCCACCAATTCAATGAGGCCTTTTATTTGTCTAAAGTGACTTATGACACCCCTGCCCTGGAGGATTTCTTAGACAGTGTTGAGTTCCCTGTTCTGGAGGCTAGGGATAGAGATAGGCTGGACAAGGATATCACGCTAGAGGGGGTGCAGACTGCACTCAGCCACATGCAGCCGGGTAAGGCCCCTGGGCTGGATGTTATAATTATAGAATTTTATTCTTGTTACCAGGAACTGTTGTCACCTAAACTAACACTATTGCTTGATAACTTTACCACCTTAGATACCTTGCCTGATTCCATGTCTGAGGCCCTTATTGTGTTGGTGCCTAAGCCTGATAAGGACCCCAAAGATTGTGCCTCCTATTGGCCTATTTCCCTAATTAATGCTGATGCCAAGCTGCTGGCAAAAATCCAGGCCTTTCAACTTGTTACACTAATAAAGCAGCTTGTGCAGGATGGTTAGACGGAGATTATGCTGGGCAAGGGCACGGACATCAACATTCGCCGCCTTTTCCTTAACCTTTCAGCCAATTATGACAACGCTGGCATGAGAGTAGAGGCCTTTCTGGATGCGGAAAAGGCCTTTGATTCAGTTGAATGGTCCTTTCTTTGGTGTGTGTTGCCTATGTTTTTGGATTTGGCCCCAGATTACTCCCGTGGATACAAATGCTGTATAAGTCACCCAGGGCTCGGGTCCACACTAATGATAGGATTTCAGAGTTATTCCCCTTGGCTAGAGGCACTCGGCAAGGATGCCCCCTGTCTCCCAGGCTATTTCCCGGTGGCTCTTGAGTCCCTGGCCATTCTTATTAGGGGATCCTGGCTTGTCGAGGGTTGGCGGATTGGCCCCCTGGAGGAAAAAATCTTGCTTTATGCGGACAATGCTCTAATGTATTTGAGCAATGCAAATTCCTCCTTGAGGGCTGCTCTGGATATCTTTGACATATTTTGATTTTTCTCTGGAATTAGGATAAATTGAAACAAATGAATCATATTCCCCTTAAACTCGGATTCAGCTGCTTCTACCCCTTTGCTGTGGGTTGAAGAATTGAAGTACCTGGGTATTAAGGTGTCAGGGGATTTGAATAGGTTCTATGATTTGAATAGATTTGAATAGATGGATGTGTCGGTTCTTTTCTGTGGGCAGGAGCAATGACCGAACTAGCGAGGTCCACTCTTCAACTCCCGGTATGTTATGGTGGGCTAGCTCTCCCTACTTATCAAGTTTATTTCTGGGCGGCTGTACTCGTCACTGTTAGGTGGTGGGTTTTGGGTTCTAGGGCCAATGCTGCAGTTTGTCTGGAGGCGGCCCTCATTTATGGGATTGGGTAACTTGATCT
Source organism: Glandirana rugosa (assembly GCA_018402905.1). NCBI lineage: Eukaryota > Metazoa > Chordata > Amphibia > Anura > Ranidae > Glandirana > Glandirana rugosa. The sequence continues at coordinate 105,386 of BLSH010373764.1, read as the reverse complement.
ATAGAGGGCCGAAGGCTTACCCTGCACTCCCACTCCCTACCAAGACGACACTAAGGGTGTGGATGGCGGCTAGGGCCAGGCTTGTTAAGCCAGGTCACTGGTCTCCCTACCATCCATTGTGGGGCAATCCCTCCCTCCCACACCCCTTTCTGCATTGTATTTTGCACTCCTCAAGGTACACTACTCCAAGATAGATAGGCTTTGGGAGCAGTGGCACACAGACATTCCCATGTTAGATAGGGAAACATGGGAAGAATGTTTTGAAGACAGCTCCAGAATAATGATAGCCTCTAAAGATAAGCTGGCACAGGCCAAATTCCTTCATAGAGTATATTAAACGCTGCAGAGACTGTACAGAATCTATCCACAGCACCCCTCAGTCTGCACCAGATGTCACATGGAGGAAGATACTTATTTCCACATGTTTTGGACTTGTCCAAGGATAGCACAGTTCTGGACGGTGGTCTCTGATATTATTAAATCCCATCTACAGCAGTCTCTGCCCCATACACCTGAACTGGCCCTGCTTGGTATTAAGGAGGATGAGCAGCAACCTAGGTATACTAAGCTACTAATCTTGTATTTATTATATTATGCAAAGAAAGAAATCCTGTTTAAATGGGCTTCCCCCCTTCCACTTACGACATCTTCCTAGGAAATGAACATCAATGGGATATTGCCAATGTATGAGTTGACATATATTAATAGGAACTGTCCCAGGGAAATATGATAAAGTATGGTAGCCATGGGTTGATGGCTCTTAACCCTCTCTCGAGAAATGGACTGACTTCTATTTCTTCCCTGGAGATGGTTGATGCTACCTATGAGTCCCTTAGATGCTGAGCATTCCTCTAATGTCACAAGTGTAGAGATGTCTCCGCTTGTTACCTGCACTGTATTATCATGGGTACCTGTTGATATTAGGGATGGGCCTGATGTTTGAGTCGAGCGTATCTTGAACATAATGAGGCATTTGTGGCAAATTCGAGCAGCCCATAATGCTGTGCGAGACCACGGGGAATGAAACCTGCTGATTGGCCAAGGTGCCTTTGGCCAATCATGGCTCAGGGGTCTCAGTCCACGCCCCACACTATATAAGGCCGCTTGAACAGAAGCCGTATGTAGTGTGTGAAAGTGGAGAGAGACTGGAGATTTGAGCTAGTTTAGCTAGGTTAGTTAGTGGCGTGTAGGCAGTGTAGTATATAGATACAGTGTAGCCTATATACAGTCAGTGCAGGCAGAGTAAGAATATATATATATATATATATATATATATATATACAAACAGTATTATATACAGTATATATACAGTATCTCACGAAAGTGAGTACACCCCTCACATTTTTGTAAATATTTTATTTTATCTTTTCATGTGACAGCACTGAAGAATTGACACTTTGCTACAATGTAAAGTAGTGAGTGTACAGCTTGTATAACAGTGTAAATTTGCTGCCCCCTCAAAATAACTCACACAGCCATTAATGTCTAAACCACTGGCAACAAAAGCGAGTACATCCCTAATGAAAATGTGCAAATTGGGCCCAAAGAGTCAATATTTTGTGTGGCCACCATTATTTTCCAGCATGTGCATTAACTTCTTTGGTCGACCATGGCGAGGCCTGTTCTGAGTGGACCCTGTCCTGATAAACTGCTGTATGGTCTTGGCCACTGTGCTGCACCACCACATTATGGGTGTCAGGTCCGAGCATTCCTAGATGAACAGTTTCCTGGAAAGTAGATTGGTCGTTGTGGGCCAGTTAAATGGCCCCCAAGGTTTCGCGATCTGACCCCCTTAGACTTTTATCTTTGGGGTCATCTGAAGGCAATTGTCTATGCTGTGAAGATACGAGATGTGCAGCACCTGAAACTATGGATACTGGAAGCCTGTGCTAGCATTTCTCCTGCGGTGTTGCTATCAGTGTGTGAAGAGTGGGAGAAGAGGGTTGCATTGACAATCCAACACAATGGGCAGCACATTGAACACATTTTATAAGTGGTTAGAAACTTGTAAATAACTCATGAAAGAATAAAGTTTGATGTGTCACATGACCCTCTTTCTATTGGAAAAACAAAAGTTGGATTCAAAATGGCCGACTTCAAAATGGCCGCCATGGTCACCACCCATCTTGAAAAGTTTCCCCCCTCACATATACTAATGTGCCACAAACAGGAAGTTAATATCACCAACCATTCCCATTTTATTAAGGTGTATCCATATAAATGGCCCACCCTGTACTTCCAGATCAATCCTTCGCCCGTCCTCCAGGATCATGTGAGCTTGGTCGCGTCAGCATGTAGCTCCGCCCCACATGTTTCGTCATAGATGATGTCTTCCGAGGACACCTGGGGCAAGAATATATATATATATACATATATATTTATATATATACACAGTATAGTATATAAAGTATCTCACAAAAGTAAGTGCACTCCTCACATTTTTGTAAATATTTTATTATATCTTTTTATGAGACAACACTAAAGAAATGACACTTTGCTACAATGTAAAGAAGTGAGTGTACAACTTGTATAACAGTGTAAATTTTCTGTCCCTTCCAAAATAACTCAACACACAACCATTAATGTCTAAACTGCTGGCAACAAAAGTGAGTACACCCCAAGTGAAAATGTCCAAATTGGGCCCAATTTCCCTCGCCGGTGTCATGTGACTTGTTAGTGTTACAAGGTCTTAGGTGTGAATGGGGAGCAAGTGTGTTAAATTTTGGTGTTATCACTCTCGCCCTATCATACTGGTCACTGGAAGTTCAACATGGCACCTCATGGCAAAGAACTCTCTGAGGATCTGAAAAAAAAGAATTGTTGCTTGACATAAAGATGACCTAGGCTATAAGAAGATCACCAAAACCTTGAAACTGAGCTGCAGCACAGTGCCCAAGACCATACAGCGGTTTAACAGGACAGGTTCCATTCAGAACAGGCCTTGCCATGGTCGACCAAAGAAATTGAGTGCTTATGCTCAGCATCATATCCAGTGCTTGTCTTTGGGAAATAGACGTATGAGTGCTGCCAGCATTGCTGCAGAGGTTGAAAGGGTGGGGGGTCAGCCTGTCAGTGCTCAGACCATATGCTGCACACTGCATCAAATTGGTCTGCATGGCTGTCGTCCCAGAAGGAAGCCTCTTCTAAAGATGATGCAGAATAAAACCCGCAAACAGTTTGCTGAAGACAAGCAGACTAGGGACATGGATTACTGGAACCATGTGCTGTGGTCTGATGAGACCAAGATAAAGTTATTGGGTTCAGATGGTGTCAAGCGTGTGTGGTGGCAAACAGGTGAGGCATACAAAGATAAGTGTGTCTGTTTATTGGTACCTCCACAATCAGGGGTGTAAATTGCCATCATCCCTTCATTACTGTCAAGGAAAGAAGAGTTTGACCCCTAAGGGTTGGTATTTTTAAGGCAATTTAAACAAACTCAAATTTCTGTTAAAATATGCATTCTTTTATTTTACTAAAGTTAAAAAATAGTACTAGTCAGTAAGATATTATACAGAGTATTCAATTGTGCACATTTGTACAAAATGGGTACAGAATAGGTGTAAATTCCTGTAAATATGGTGGTATCACCCAACCCAGGAGAAGTCCCATGGTCAGACGGTGACCTATCCTAGGGGGGTTAATCCTCCAAAGCGTTTTCAGAATATAATCTGTATCAATTCTTTCTTCAGGGAAAGATACCACCATCTATAATATAGAAAGATGTGCACACTAATACCTTGTATATGTACAGTGCCTTGAGAAAGTATTCGGCCCCCTTGAACTTTGCGACCTTTTGCCACATTTCAGGCTTCAAACATAAAGATATAAAACTGTAATTTTTTGTGAAGAATCAACAACAAGTGGGACCCAATCATGAAGTGGAATGAAATTTATTGGATATTTCAAACTTTTTTAACAAATAAAAAACTGAAAAATTAGGCGTGCAAAATTATTCAGCCCCTTTACTTTCAGTGCAGCAAACTCTCCAGAAGTTCAGTGAGGATCTCTGAATGATCCAATGTTGACCTCAATGACTAATGATGATAAATAGAAACCACCTGTGTGTAATCAATCTCCGTATAAATGCACCTGCACTGTGATAGTCTCAGAGGTCCGTTTAAAGCGCAGAGAGCATCATGAAGAACAAGGAACACACCAGGCAGGTCCGAGATACTATTGTGGAGAAGTTTAAAGCCGGATTTGGATACAAAAAGATTTCCCAAGCTTTAAACATCCCAATGAGCACTGTGCAAGCGATGATATTGAAATGGAAGGAGTATCAGACCACTGCAAATCTACCAAGACCTTGCCGTCTCTCTAAACTTTCAGCTCATAAAGGAGAAGACTGATCAGAGATGCAGCCAAGAGGCCCATGATCACTCTGGATGAACTGCAGAGATCTACAGCTGAGGTGGGAGACTCTGTCCATAGGACAACAATCAGTCGTATACTGCACAAATCTGGCCTTTATGGAAGAGTGGCAAGAAAAAAGCAGTTTCATAAAAAGTGTCGTTTAAAGTTTGCCACACGCCACCTGGGAGACACACCAAACATGTGGAAGAAGGTGCTCTGGTCAGATGAAACCAAAATCAAACTTTTTGGTAACAATGCAAAACGTTATGTTTGGCGTAAAAGCAACACAGCTCATCACCCTGAACACACCATCCCCACTGTCAAACATGGTGGTGGCAGCATCATGGTTTGGGCCTGCTTTTCTTCAGCAGGGACAGGGAAGATGGTTAAAATTGATGGGAAGATGGATGGAGCCAAATACAGGACCATTTTGGAAGGAAACCTAATGGAGTCTGCAAAAGACCTGAGACTGGGACGGAGATTTGTCTTCCAACAAGACAATGATCCAAAACATAAAGCAAAATCTACAATGGAATGGTTCACAAATAAACATATCCAGGTGCTATAATGGCCAAGTCAAAGTCCAGACCTGAATCCAATCGAGAATCTGTGGAAAGAACTGAAAACTGCTGTTCACAAATGCTCTCCATCCAACCTCACTGAGCTCGAGCTGTTTTGCAAGGAGGAATGGGCAAAAATTTCAGTCTCTCGATGTGCAAAACTGATAGAGACTTCCCCAAGCGACTTACAGCTGTAATCACAGCAAAAGGTGGTGCTACAAAGTATTAACTTAAGGGGGCTGAATAATTTTGCACGTACAATTTTTCAGTTTTTTATTTGTTAAAAAAGTTTGAAATATCCAATAAATTTCGTTCCACTTCATGATTGTGTCCCACTTGTTGTTGATTCTTTAAAAAAAATTACAGTTTTATATCTTTATGTTTGGAACCTGAAGTGTAGCAAAAGGTCGCAAAGTTCAAGGGGGCCGAATACTTTCGCAAGGCACTGTATATGGCATAATCAAGTGGTTTCAATACATATTGGTTCTGATAGTTGAGTTAGTTTACATTACTTACAAAGTAGAGCACAGTGTAAAGAATTTCTCTGCAATTAGGGCTATCCCAGATACATCCCACTCTCTGCTCATGCTACACTTCCCATCACGTCTGGACAGTAGGAAAGGGGGTTGTCCAACGACCGATGCAAAGTCTGTAAAAAAGAGAGAAGTGTGGAAGGTTTCTAGATAAACAAGCAAAAATCAACAGGAGTGGATTCTTTGTAAACAAAGTTGGCCTTATAAAGGGCTTACCTTCCAAATGTGTGATAGCAAAAAATCAGTGGAAGGGACGTGGAGCATAGTCCTCGGCGGGTCCTCCGTACACAGGGTGCCACAACCGGGGAGAAGCCAGCCCCCAAATCTGTCACCCACTCCAGGTCCGGGAAGGTCCGCGGGCTCAGTCTGACATTCGGTCAAATGACCGAACAGGTGGGAAATGGCGCTGGCCACTATCCCCGGCGTCCTCCTTAACGGAAATGGGTCACAGCGTTAGTGTAATTTCCGCTTGTCCGGAAAACTAAGTCCCGGAGACCGGAGATCGCTCTTAATAGGACTATAACCGATAGCACGTAGACATCGCCATCTAGTGGAAGAAGAAGAAATTTCCCCACCACCGAGCACTGGCCAAAGCGGCCCCTGGGTGGAATAACTAGCCCACCACAGGGGCCTTTTTGTGCTGGACACGATGGATGAAAAAAGGAAGCAGAGAGCAAAGATGTACATAGGGAGTCCGAGTACAAGGGCAGAATACTACATGCAAACCACAATTATATAGGATTTGGCATTATACATCACAATATTCAAAAGTGACAATGTATCTCCCTCTCAGTGTCCACAAGGCCCGAGGTCCGGACGGAACCACCCGAGCGAAGGGGACACCCGAGGGGGCGAAAGAAAAAGACAATATACAGGCAATAAAAACACATTATTATTTAGATACTAGAGAATCTCCAGGTATCTGCCCGATCAAACCATGGGGAAGCAACTCGGAGGAGAACTGTACGCTGTTCATTAAAGGCTGGAATTGTGACCAACCTGGCCTGAAGACCGGGGCCAATTTGAATTAGAATTAGAGGTATCTTTCCCTGAAGAAAGAATTGATACAGATTATATTATGAAACGCGTTGGAGGATTAACCCCCCTAGGATAGGGCGCCGTCTGACCATGGGACTTGTCCTGGGTTGGGTGATACCACCATATTTACAGGAATTTACATCCTATTCTGTACCCATTTTGTACAAATGTGCACAAATGAATACTCTGTATACTATCTTACTGACTGGTGCTATTTTTTAACTTTAGTAAAATAAAGGAACGTATATTTTAACAGAAATTTGAGTTCGTTTAAAGTGCCTTAAAAATCCCAACCCTTAGGGGTAAAACTCTTCTTTCCAAGATAAGTGTGTCTTGCCTACAGTCAAACATGGTGGTGGGAGTGTCATGGTCTGGGGCTGCATGAGTGCTGCCGGCACTGGGGAGCTACAGTTCATTGAGGGAACCATGAATGTCAACATGTACTGTGACATACTGAAGCAGAGCATGATCCCCTCACTTCAGAGACTGGGCCACAGGACAGTATTCCAACATGATAACGACCCCAAACAAACCTCCAAGATGACCACTGTCTTACTAAAGAAGCTGAGGGTAAAGGTGATGGACTGGCCAAGCATGTCTCTGGACCTAAACCGTATTGAGCATCTGTGGGGCATCCTCAGACGGAAGGTGGAGGAGCGCAACGTCTCTAACATCCACCAGCTCCGTGATGTCATTATTGAGGAGTGGAAGAGGACTTTAGTGGCAACCTGTGAAGCTCTGGTGAACTCCATGCCCAAGAGGTTTAAGGCAGTGTTGGAAAATAATGATGGCCACACAAAATATTGACACTTTGGGCCCAATTTGGACATTTTAACTCACTTTTGTGGCCAGCAGTTTAGACATTAATGGCTGTGTGTTAAGTTATTTTGAGGGGACAGCAAATTTACACTGTTATTCAAGCTGTACACTCACTACTTTCCATTGTAGCAAAGTGTAATTTCTTCAGTGTTGTCACATGAAAAGATATAATAAAATATTTACAAAAATGTGAGGGGTGTACTCACTTTTGTGAGATATATATATATATATATACACACAGTATGTATGTACATGCAGTTGTGCACATAAGTTTAGATACCCTGGCAGTATTTATGATTTCTTGGCCTTTTTTAACAGAATGCGAATGAGAACACAAAACGTTTCTTTCACTCATGGTTAGTGTTTGGCTGAAGCCACTTATTATCATTAATCAACTGTGTTTACTCTTTTTAAATCATAATCACAACAGAAACTACCCAAATGACCCTGATCAAAAGTTTACATATCCCATTTCTTAATACCGTGTATTGCCCCCTTTAACATTAATGACAGCTTGAAGTCTTTTGTGGTATTTGTGGATGAAGCTCTTTATCTTCTCAGATGGTAAAGCTGCCCATTCCTCTTGGCAAAAAGCATTCAGTTCCTGGAAATTCTTGGGCAGTCTTGTTTGAACTGCACGTTTGAGATCTCCCCAGAGTGGCTCAATGATATTAAGGTCAGGAGACTGAGATGACCACTCCAATACCTTAAATTTAATCTGCTGTAGCCAATGACAGGTCGACTTGGCCTTGTGTTTTGGATCATTGTCATGTTGCAATGTACACGTACGTCCTAATCGCAGCTTCCTGGCTGATGAATGCAAATGTTCCTCCAGTATTTTTTGATAACATACTGCATTCATCTTGCCATCAATTTTGACCAAATTTCCTGTGCCTTTATAGCTCACACTCAAACCAAAACATCAGCGATCCATCTCCGTGTTTCACAGTCCTTGTTAACTCCTCTCCAAATGTAGGGTTTATGGTTGTGGCCAAAAAGCTCAATTTTGGTCTCATCACTCCAAATGACTTTGTGACATAAGGTTTGAGGCTTGTCTCTGTGCTGTTTGGTGTATTGTAAGCGGGATACTTTGTGGCGTTTGCGTAGTAATGGCTTTCTTCTGGTGACTCGACCATGCAACCCATCTGCCTTCAAGTGCCTCCTTATTGTGCATCTTGAAACAGCCACACCACATGTTTTCAGAGAGTCCTGAAGTTATTTGTGGGTTTTTCTTTGCATCCCAAACAATTTTCCTGGCAGTTGTGGCTGAAATTTTAGTCTGCCTTACCATGGTTTGGTTTCAACAGAACCCCTCATTTTCCCCTTCTTGATTAGAGTTTGAACACCACTGATTGGCATTTTCAATTCCTTGGATATCTTTTTATATCCCTTTCCTGTTTTATACCGTTCAACTACCTTTTCCCACAGATCCTTTGACAATTTTTTGGCTTTCCTCATGACTCAGAATCCAGAAACGTCAGTGCAGTACTGGATGAAAGATGCAAGGGTTTGTCAGCAGTGTAGAAACTCATTGACCTTTTATACACACACATTAATTACAAGCAAACAGTTCACAGGTGAGGATGGTTCCTTTAATAGCCATTCAAACCCCTGTGTGTCAACTTGTGTGGATGTTATCAGGCCCAAAACACAAGGGTATGTAAACTTTTGATCAGGGTCATTTGGGTAGTTTCTGTTGTCATCATGCTTTTAAAAGAGTAAACACAGTTGATTGATAATACATTGCTTCAGCCAAACACTAACCATGAATGAAAGAAATGTTTTGGTGTTATCATTCATATTCTCTGAAAAATGGCCAAGAAATCATAAATTCTGCCCGGGTATGTAAACTTATGAGCACAACTGTATATATATATATATATATATATATATATATATATATACTGCATTCAGTGTAGACTATATATACAGCGCATTCAGTGTACAGTATATATATATACAGTGCAGGCAGTGTAAGAATATATATATACACAGTATAGTATATATTGAGGGAGATTAGCTCGCTGGGATCACCATTCCTGAGGAAAATAGTCAGGGTGCAGGCACCTTTCTTTCAAATCTGGCGGCTTGCCAGGTTTATTTTAGAAAATAGGTTTGCAGGTTAAAACAAACAAACAGAAAATAAGTCATTGCCGTCCGGCGCTAAACTAAACAGAATCCTAAGTATACGGTGTGGGGCTGGCCCCGACACTCACAAAACATAAGCCTGAGTGTGCTAGGGCAATAGCATGTAAAGGTATCTTTGCTTTGGGGTGATGTGGTTCCACTGTTTCTCCACCAGGGGTCTCCTACTTTACTCACAACGACTTCACTTTTCCTCCTATGGTGTTGTTAGTTTATCTACGAATGTGCTCAATCATTCATTTCCCAGTATATGTGGAAAAAAGGTTTTGAACAGACTCCATAGTGTAGTAGAGTTTTAAAAAAGTGATTTATTTAAATAAACATAAAAACACTCACATTTGTAAAAAAAAAAATGCAGCATGTATCCACGAGCTCCAAGCTCGTTCCCTTGGGTTCCTCAATCTGAATTCACCTCCGCTCACGCCCTACGCGTTACGTGACACCTCTTGTGACTTCTACTTGGGAGATGTGTATGTCTATGTCTTTATATAGCGGTGGCTACAATTGAATACGATGGTATGGTGCGCACATACCATACGGTCGTGACGTACGAACATTCCGTCCCAACGTTACGTACGAACGTAGTAATTCATAGGGTGATTTCAGGTCGCGTCACGTTACCCGCGGCCATTTTTTTTGTAGACTGTTGTTTCTTTATGTTGGCGGCCATCTTTCTATAGCCTACAATAGTCAGCCTTAATTGTTTCTATTATGTTTAGTTATATGGTACCTCCTCTGCTGACACTTGCAAGGGGGGTGAAGACCGAAGTTAATGTGGCTCTTTTTTTTTATAAAATACAATAGCTAAAAACTACAAGTAAAAACAAATGGATGTTGCGAAGTTGGGATGTTTGGAGACTGGGATTTAATCTTTTACGGGCTCCCCATATTTCTTAATTTTAAACCCATTATGATAAAAACGTATTAGATTGGTCTTAAATATAGAAAACTTTCCCATTGAACCAGATAAACATTATATTACATGTTACCATTACAAACAGACTAAAAAACATCATTGGACTAAAACTTCTTTGATACAACATGTAGTTTACACAGGGGTAGTTACGATCAGCTTAGTGTATGTGTATATATTGCACCTATCCACCTTTCTAAATTGCATTTTTTTCTTTTTATCCTTTTGCTATTCCCTATTGCACCTTATTAGGAGAGAATACTATCTGTCAACGTTACATAATTTTGTGTTACATCGTTTCCTGCATAGCTGGTTTGATCAAGGGAAAAAAACTTGATTTTTAATTCTTTGCTGTCTCATATTCAGTTTATACAAAAATAATTTTATTTTATTTTATTCCAATATCTGCAATGGTTCCATTCTCTACCTATAGTTTTCTATAACACTGCTTTATCTTCATGATTATGATACTCGTGATAGGCAGCCATTTATTACAAAAGAACACTAATATGATGGTTCGAGTTTATTCAAAAATCGCTGATAAAACAGTTCAGATCGAATTCTATATTAAGTCCAAACTGCCAGAAAGTACTCATCAAAAAGATCCATTTTGACTCAAGCTGACTTAATGTTCTGATTTTGTGGCTACCCCTCTTTTGTAGGGTTCGATTCCCCAAAATATGAGACATTTGGGGTCTCTCTGGTGTACTTTGTCAAAATGTTTTGATACACTGTGCTTATCGTATCCTTTTCTTATATTCTGCACATGCTCTTTGATTCTTATTTTCAATGGACTTTTTGTACGGCCTACGTATTGGAGTCCGCAACTGCATTCCAAAACATACACTGCTCCTTCAGTATTGCATCCAATGAATTCTTTAAAGTCATATTGTTTTCCTGTGCTGTTGGCCACCAATTCGCTTTTTCTCTAATTTGGTTTTGTTGTGTTGGTACAGGCATAGCATCTCTTACATGGGTAAAATCCCTTTCCTGTGAAGAAGGTAAAAGTTTTCTTTGGAGGGTCTATAACATTTCTTACAATCTTGTCCCTCAGAGTGGGGGCTCTTTTGTTAATGAACCTGGGTTGTTGTGGCAACAAAGTATTCAAGTGTCTGTCTCTTGTTTTCTACTGCGTATCCATGTTCTTTTTTCTTCATTAGTTCTTTCCTTTCAATTTCTGATACCTCCTGTATAGTCTTCTCTATATGTTTCTGGTCATATCCTTTCTTGATGAATCTTTCACTGATTTTTTTTGCTTGTTCTAAATAGTCCTGTTGTTCCATACAGTTTCTTTTTATTGTGAATAGTTGTCCCTTGGGTATATTGAAGATCCAATTCCTATGATGGCAACTTTGTATTGGTAAGTAGCTATTGCGGTCTACATTTTTAAAATGTGTTTTTGTTTTCAACCTCTTATTTTCTTGCCTTATTTCTAGGTCCAGATAGGTGATTTGGTCTTTGCTAATATCCCATGTAAGTTTAATATTTCTGTTATTTTGATTAAGACTGAGCTCTGGTGGTGGATCTTCATAAATCTCTTCTTCCTCTCACTGGGCCATGTATAAGTTTGCGATGCTGGGTACAAACTTGGCGCCCATTGCCACTCCTGTTTTTTGATGATAATAGTGTTGTTGATACCAGAAATAGTTATGTTTTAGACTGAAGTCTATACTTTTGATGAGAAATTTTCTCTGTGTGCATGGTAATGTTGAATATTCCCTTAGTGCCCATTTTGCCGCTTCACAGGCCTGATGATGCTTTATAATTGTGTATAAGGAGGGCACGTCTGCCGTTGCCATTACTATTGAATCATCTTCTATCGTGATGTTTTCCAGTAGTTCCAATATATGTTTTGTATCCTTCAAGTGTGCTTTTATTTTGTAGACCACTGGTTGTAAATAGTGGTCTATATATTCCGCTAATCTCGCTGTTAAAGAGTCAATCCCATTTACTATGGGTCTTGGTGGTGGCCTTTCTTTGTCTTTATGAATCTTTGGTATTGTATATATGACTGGTGTTCTGCATGCTTCTGGAATCAGGCATTTTGCTTCCTTCTTATTTAGGATACCTCTCTTTGTACCCAGTTGGATCAGTTTTTCCAGTTCTCTTTTGGATTTATTTAGAGGGTTTCCTCTTAGTTTCTCATATGTGTTACTGTCTTCCAACATTTCTACCATTGTGGTGTGGTAATCTTCCTTGGATAATAATATGATCCCTCCTCCCTTGTCGGCTGGTCTGATCACTATATCTTTTCTTTCCCTTAATCTTTTGATGCCTGTTTTTATATGGGATGGATTAGCTTTCTTCTTTATTTCAATTTTTTTTATTATTATGGTGTCCAGCCTTGAGACCCATTAGTACTGTTAAGCTGAGTTATTATTTATTCAATCAGTTTTGTGCACTTAATTGATGTCAGGGAGTTTTTTTATCAGTGTCCAGCCTTGAGACACATATGGTTCAAATATTGTTTTCACAATCAAATCTGCTATATATGCACTGTTAGTCACTTATATTGATACAAATTTTTGATTTATGGTTTGTACACATCATGTTATGCTAAAGTTTTGATCAGTGATGAGCGCTAAGCAAACCTCCCCCTTAAATCATTCTGCCAATATAGTACGGATAACTATATCTGCCACAGCAGCTGTCACATAGCCTTAGTTTTTTTATTTCAGTCTGTTTTCTTTTAAGCAATTATAGTGAGCGCGAAAGTAACATACCATAGCAAACCAACAGCACACTGACACCAGGTCACATAGGCACATTTAACCCTTTGATCGCCCCCGGTTAACCCCTTCACTCCCTGTCACCCCCCTGTCACATTGTCATATAGTGCAGCGATCTGATTTTTACCAATCGCTGTACTTGTGACCCTTGTGACACTAAATCAGTGTTAGGGTAGGTTACTAGTAGGCCTAGTTAGGTGTAAATGCCCCCCTTGCCCCCCCCAATAAAGGTTTTAGCCCCTTAATTGCCCCCTGTCATCTGTGATCACCGTATAAGTGTCATGGGTGACGCCAGCTAGCTAGATAGTTTTTTCCCCATCTGATTACCCGCCGTATATTATTTCATATACCCTTTATAGGTTTTAACCACCGATCGCCCGGCGGTGAGCCCAGTTAGGTTTTAGCGTGCATTAGGGTCAGCGTAAATACCAGGCAGGGCCAGTTAGCGAGGTACTCTGACACGCACACACACATTAGGTAGGTGTTAGATATTATTGTAAAATCTGATCAGATCAATATCTGCGATCTGATCAGATCTATATTAGCGCCCCCCTAAGAGTTAGTGTTCTAAAAAACGCGGCGTTAGGGGGATCAGCCTAGATAACTGCTAACACCTGCGTTTAGCCTCTCTGCCCAGCCCAGCCCACCCAAGTGCAGGATCAATAGATCGCTGATACTTACCACTCACAGAACACATATCTGCAGCCTTCGCAGAGATCACACCCGATCCCTGCAAATTCTGACAGTGAATTTGGTAGCAACTTGACACAGGCTCTGACAACCAGGTGCACTTTTTTGCCTGTGAGTCTCACTTGTGTACCTATACAGGGAGTGCAGAATTATTAGGCAAGTTGTATTTTTGAGGAATAATTTTATTATTGAACAACAACCATGTTCTCAATGATTCCAAAAACTCATTAATATCAAAGCTGAATATTTTTGGAAGTAGTTTTTAGTTTGTTTTTAGTTGTAGCTATTTTAGGAGGATATCTGTGTGTGCAGGTGACTATTACTGTGCATAATTATTAGGCAACTTAACAAAAAACAAATATATACCCATTTCAATTATTTATTTTCAGCAGTGAAACCAATATAACATCTCAAAATTCACAAATATACATTTCTGACATTCAAAAACAAAACAAAAACAAATCAGTGACCAATATAGCCACCTTTCTTTGCAAGGACACTCAAAAGCCTGCCATCCATGGATTCTGTCAGTGTTTTGATCTGTTCACCATCAACATTGCGTGCAGCAGCAACCACAG
>BLSH010373764.1:62620-85895 GCA_018402905.1 Glandirana rugosa | reverse complement strand
GTACCTGAGTTGTACGGAGAGTCGTCTATCGAACCCCACAGATGAAAGGTTTTACCCCAGTAAACCAAAAAAAAAACGATAGACCCGTAAAGTACCGGAGGTTTTGGACCTATACATCACACCCTTGAAATTATATATTGCTCACCCATGCCATGGGTATGTGTGGAATTACACCCCAAAATACATTCTGCTGCTTCTCCTGAGTATGGGGATACCCCATGTGTAAGACTTTTTGTGAGTCTATCCGTGTACGGGTAGCCGAAAACCAATAACCGCCTTCAGGATTTCTTAGGGCGAAAATTTATGCCTTCATCCCACACTACATATCCAGGTTTTGGAGGCCATGAAATGCCCAGATAGCAAAAAAAAAACCAAATGACCCCATTTTGGAAAGTAGACACCCCAAGCTATCTGCTGAGAGGCATGTTGAGTCCATGGAATATTTTATATTTTGCCACAAGTTTCGGGGAAATGAAAATTTGTATTTATTTTTTTTTTTTTACACAAAGCTGTCACTGAAATGATATATTGCTCACACATGCCATGGGTATATGTGGAATTACACCCCAAAATACATTCTGCTGCTTCTCCTGAGTACGGGGATATCCCATATGTGAGACTTTTTGGGAGTCTATCCGCGTACAGAACCCCAAAAACCAATCACCACCTTCAGGATTTCTAAAGGCATAAAATGGTGATTTTACTCCTCTGTACCTATCACGGTTTTGGAGGCCCTGAAATGTAAAGGTAGCACAAACCCCCCCCAAATTACCCCATTTTGGAAAGTAGACACCCCAAGGTATTTGCTAAGAGGCACGGTGAGTATTTTGCAGCTCTAATTTGTTTTGGAAAATTAAGAAATAAACAGATTTTTTTTTTTTTTACTTTTTTCAAATTTCAAAACTTTGTGACAAAATGTGAGATCTGCAAAATACTTGGAGTTTCTACTTTCCAAAATGGGGTCATTTGGGTTTTTTTTTTTGCTATCTGGGCATTCCATGGCCTCCGAAACTGTGATAGGGAGTGAGGAGTAAAATCACCTTTTTACGCACTTAGAAAGCCTGGAGGCGGTGATTGTTTTTTGGCGTCCCGTACGCGGCTAGACTGCCAAAAGGTCTCACATATGTGGTATCCCTGTATTCAGAAGAAGCAGCAGAATGTATTTCGGGGTGCAATTTCACATATACCCATGGCATGTTCAAGCAACATATCATTTAGTGACAACTTTGTGGGAAAAAAAAATTGTCATTTCCCCGAAACTTGTGGCAAAATATAAAATATTCCATGGACTCAACATGCCTCTCAGCAAATAGCTTGGGATGTCTACTTTCCAAAATGGGGTCATTTGGGGGGGGGGGCTTGTGCTATCAGGGCATTTCATGGCCTCCGCAACTGAGATAGGTAGTGTGGGGTGAATGCATACATTTTTGCCCTTAGAAATACTGAAGGTGGCGATTGGATTTTGGGGTCCTGTATGCAGATAGACTCCCAAAAAGTCTCACACATGGGGTATCCCCGTACTCAGGAGAAGCAGCAGAATGTATTTTTGGGGTGTAATTCCACTTATACCCATGGCATGTGTGAGCAATATATCATTTCAGTAACAACTTTGTGTAATTTTTTTTTTTTTGGTCATCTTTCAATCACTTATGACAAAAAAATAAAATATTCAATGGGCTCAACATGCCTCTCAGCAAATTCCTTGGGGTGTCTACTTTCCAAAATGGGGTAATTTGGGGGGGGGGGGGGGTTTGTACTGCCCTTCCATTTTAGCACCTCAAGAAATGAGATAGGCAGTCATAAAATAAAGACCGCACTCTGGAAGTGTTGAGCATCAAAACTTTTATTGTGAGTACAAGAATCGGTCTTTTGGGGGTCATCTGTGGATCTCACTTACTTGGAATGTATCTAATCCAGAGCATCGGGATAATAAGGAAGATATAATGCAACATTGACATATTTATGGGAGATGTTTTTGGTGCTCTGTTTTTGCTCCATTCCACGCGCCATATAAGGCTTTTGAACACGGGCATGTTTTGCTTCTATCAATACATGTGAGTTTGTATCCACCCTTATAGCTATTTTGAAAGACATGCTTTATATATCATCCACAATATGATTGATGCCAACATGGGTGACACTCCATAGTGGCTTTCGTGGGAGTTGTCACCACTTTTGCCCGTTTTCACTTGCAATGCAGGAGTTATAGAATGTGGAGTTTTTCTCCTTTCTTCTTTCTGCATATAGTGGTCTTCTTTTTAATATTTTCATATTGTTTCTTAACAGTATGGGAACAATATATATGATGTTAGTATTCGGTACATATATGACAGACTTATTATTGTTCTCTTTTAGTTCTTGTTTATTGTTTCATTTCATTTTGGTTTTACTACATCTTTTCACAAGTTACTTTTTCTTTCTTTTTTCAACACCACTTGGAAAGTTTTTAACTCTTTGATTACCAATATTGCCATTGTTGAGAGGGTGCTTATTGGTAATTAGTATTGCAGGCACCATTGAGATTGCGCCTGATTGCAAACATCTGTGATCTTTGCTATAATACCGGTGCTTTCTCCATGGTTATCAGGTTATGAGTAAGTGGACGGAAGGTCCGTGAAACGCGTCAACCCATCTGAGTCTGTGGCTTTAGCCTTTGTCTGCCTGGTTGTCATTTGCAGTATTCTTGTACTCACAATAAAGGTTTTGATGCTCATCACTTCCAGAGTGCGGTCTCCACCTGCTATTTCACTTCGCTGAGGATCACGGACTCGTCCAGCACCTGGTTCCTGATTGTTATCTCAGTCACCTGGAGTGGCTCCGTTCTTTCTCTTCCAGTCATAAAATAAAAGCTGCATAAATTCCAGAAAATGTACCCTAGTTTGTAGACGTTATAACTTTTGCGCAAACTAATAAATATACAGTAATTAACTTTCTTTTTACCCAAGACATGTGGCTAAATGCATTTTGGCAGAAATGTATGACTAAAATTTAGTTTATTGTATTTTTGTAATAACATAAAATTGAAAATATCATATTTTTTCAAAATTTTCGTCCTTTTTTTGTTTATATCGCAAAAAATAAAAAGCGCAGTGGGGAACAAATACCACCAAAAGAAAGCTCTATTTGTGGGAAAAAAAGGACGCAAATTTTGTTTGGGTATTGCACTGCATGACTGCGCAATTACCATTTGAAGCGGTGCAGTGCTAAATTGAAAAAAGTGCTCTGGTCCTAAAGCTGGAAAACCTATATATATATATATACACACACACACACTCTGCATTCAGTGTAAACTATATATACACAGTGCATTCAGCGGTGTACAGTATATAATATAGTGTAGTGCGGTGTTCAAAAAATCATCATCATGTCTTGAAGGCTGCCAAGGAGAGGCAGAGGCTCCCAGGCCACTAAAAGAGGGCAAGCAGCCTCTGTGTCTACATTGAAAAGTGGTGGTGGCGGACATATTGCATCCTCTGCAGGCGGGTCACGCTTGTCCTTTTTTTCTGCTGTTGGCCGTGTTATTGAGCCACAACATGCAGAAGGGTTGGTGGAGTGGATAACTAAGCGTCCTCATCCTCTGTCACCCAGGCTCATACTAGTTTGTCTTCCAACGCAGCTGCCAAAGCGGCCTATTGCACTGGATCCTTGTCTGCAGTTACTCCTTCCATAGCCTCACCATCATGCACGGAGGAGTCACCAGAATTATTCGACCATAGTGTCGGTTACATGTTGATTGAGGAATGCGCAGCAATTTGAAGGCTCCAATGTTGGTTCCCAGGATGAGGAAGGGAGTAACGTGAGCCTAGAGAGAGGGGGTGCAACAGAAGGACAAGAAACTAACAGTCATGTTCCCCCAGCTGCAGCATACTGACAAGTTTGCTTCAGTGACAAGGAGGGAGGGGATGAGGAGCACACTGACTGTACTTGGGTGCCTGAGAGAAGAGAGGAGGCAAGTAAGGAGGAGGATGTCCTCCAGGGGCCACCCTATTGCATCACACCACAGAGCTCCACAGGTGCAGGGCGCTGCTGACTCCCCACTGACTTCCAAAAGTTCAATGGTGTGGGCTTTTTTCAACACTTCTGCAGCAGATCGCACCATTGCTGTTTGCAATTTATGTCTGAAGCGGATCAAGCTTGGCCAGAACAGCAGCCACTTGGGCACCACATGCTTGTCAAGACATATGACGACCTGCCATGCAGTCTGTTGGCAACACCTCAAAGACCCACATTATAAAACAAGGCGTACTTCTCCTTGCTCCTCATCTGGGACCTCAACCCCTACTATACCTCCAGTCCTCTCAAAAACCTGCACTGAGAGGAATGAAGGTATAGCAATCGGTGCCACGAGTACTTGCAGCCAATCTGCTAGCAGTACATCACCAATTGATTTCAGCAGGCAAATTTCCCTACCCCAGTTGCTGAACCATAAGAAAAAATACTGTCCCAGCCATCCACATGCTCAGCATCTAAATGCTATCTTGGCCAAATTGCTAGCACTACAAATGCTGCCTTTTCAGCTGGTAGACTCTGCCCCTTTTGTGAATATGTGGAATGAGCTGAACCCCAGTGGCAGGTTCCAAAAAGATTTCTTTTCACGTAAGGCCATTCCAGCTCTTTACTGTCATGTGGAAGTCAATGTTTTGGCCTCCTTGCACAGGGCGGTCAGCAACAAGGTTCATATTACTGCTGACTCATGGTCCAGCAGGCATGGTCAGGGGCATAACCTTTGCTCCACGGTGCACTGGGTAACCCTGCTGGCAGCTGGGAAGGATGCAGGACAGGGTTCAGTGTTGGAGCTAATTCCGCCACCATGCCTCCAAACAAAATGATGGTGATTCTTCCAGCTTGAGCCAGGAATGGTTCTATGCGACAATGGCACAAACCTTCTCTCTGCCCTCTGACAGGGACACTTGACACATGTTCCATGCTTGGAACACGTCCTGAATTTGATGGTGCAGCGTTTCTTGACCAGGTACCTAGGCTTACCAGATATTCTGAGGCAGGCCAGAAGAGTCTTTGGACATTTTCCAGTGGTCATACAATGCCAGTGCTCAGCTGGCTGACAATCAGCGGGAATTCAACCTGCCCACCAACTGCCTTATTTGTGACATGCCCACAAGGTGGAACTCAATATTGGCAATGCTGCATCAGCTACACGCACAGCAGAGGACCATCGATGAGTACCTGTGTGAGTATGGCACCAGGACAGGTTCAGGGGAGCTTGGCTTCTTTTCGCCACGCCAGTGGTTACTGATCAAGGATGCATGCACTGTCCTGTCACCATTTAAAGAGGCCACAAGGATGGTGAGCAGTGACAATCCATGCATTAGTGACACTGTCCCTCTAGTCTTCCTGCTGGAGCACATGCTTTGTGGAATCATGGACAGGGCACTTGAGGCAGAACAGAGGGAGGAAGAGGACTTCCTTTCCTCTCAAGGCCCCCTCCTTTATGCAGATAGCATTCCTGCAGGGGCCGCAAAACACACAGGAAGAAGAGGAGGAGGAGGATTGTATCAGCATGGATGTAGAGGATAACACGCAGCAGCCTTCAAGGGATAGTTTTCATTCCCCAGAAACCCAAGGAGTTGTACGTGGCTGGGAGGAGGTAGTTCCTGACAATGTCATCCTCAGTGACCCAGAGGACTATCATGCCTCCTCAAACTTATGCTGCATGGCCTCTGCAAAGCCAGCGAAAAGACCCGAGGGTTTGTGGTATCAAGGAGAGGGATCATTACTGGCTGGCAACCCATCTTGATCCACGTTACAATGGTAAAGTTGCAGAACTCATCCTGCCTTCACAGAGAGAGCAGAGGATGAAACGTCTTAAGGATACCTTGAAGAAAAGTTTGTGCAATGCATTTTCAGACCCTGGGAGGTTACCATTTCTTGGTTCTACCGACTCCCTCTGGCTGCCTGATGAAGTAGCGCAGGACCCCCATACCATCGGAGCCTGTACGCTAGTGAAACGCATGTTGATGACGTCATCTCCCCTGGACTGAACTGTATTGCGTTCCGGACCTCTCTCTGCAACCGCTATCTAGCCGGCCTTTTCCATCTCATAGCGGTAGAGGACGTAGGATTCTCCAGCGGCCTGCTGTTTCCGGGACCATGGGACATGATGGCGTCTGTTTCCCCCCCCCCCCCGCGCTTTAGTCGGTCTACTGCTGCTTTTTTAACTCCATTATGTGAGTGTTTTTAATCTTTTAAAATAAATGTAATGTTGGCTTATTGCACTTAGAGGCGCCTTTCCTTGCTTGTGTCATTTCTTGGTTCTGGACAACATTTTTCTAGGGGCAAGAGCAGACTTAGAGACCTTTCCAACTGAGCATCCACTGATTTGCTGGGTCTTGAGGTTGGACCACCGGCCGGAACTTGCTCAATATACAATTGAGCTACTGGCTTGTCCGGCATCCAGCATGCTTTCTGAATGGACATTCAGTGCTGCTAAAGGGTTCATAATGGATCAAAGAGTGTGCCTGTCCACAGACTCCGTTGATAGGCTCACATTTATGAAATGAATCAGTCCTCGATCAGCAGCTATCAAGCCCCTGATGCAGATAGCTGATTGAATTTGATAGGGATCTGGGATCCCTTGAAGACTGCCTATGCTGCCTATCCTATTCCTCCTGAATCCTGATGATGCTAGCTTCAAACAACATTTTAGGTTAAGGGCACCACCAACACCCAAAGCCCAATTTTTCTGCACCTGTTTAACAGGGCATGTCATTACAATTTTATAGAGTGCAGTCCCCGTAGTAAATATAATACAGTTCAAACTATATGGTGCAGTCAGTGTAGTATACAGTATATAACACAAGGTATTGAAGTGGTTAAGGGGAACCCTATGACAGAATTACGGAAAAAACGGCATGGCAAAATCAATACCAGGCCCTTGCATGCCCTCAACATGGGGAGGGTGCTTTGTGGTCCCCCCAAAGCACCTTGTCCCCATGTTGATGGAGACAAGGGCCTCTTTCCAATAACCGTAGCCACTGATGTCAGAGTCTGCGGGTGGGGGGCCCCCAGATCCCGGCCCCTCCCTATGTGAATGAGTATGGGGTACATTGTACCCCTACCCATTCACAAAAAAAGGAGTGTAGTGTTACAAAAAACAGTAGGCTGTTTTTGATAAGTTCTTTATTAAAAATGTCTTCTTCCCCCGCTTCTTCTTCTTCTTTCTTCCTCCGGTCTTCATCCATGTTCTCTTTCCCCGCTTCTTCTTCTGGTCTTCATCTACTTCTTTTGGTCTTCCTCCGCTTCTTCCTTCCTCTCGTCATCTTCTTCTTCTTCCTCCACCACCACTCCCGCTGAGCACCAGAGGCGACTCCCAGAATGGGTTGAATTTCTGAAGGTGGCCGTGGCCTGCAGGGAAGACAATACCCGCTCAAAGCCACGGCTTCACTCCACAGATGTGACTGCTTCCATAGGGTGCAGGCTCCGCCATGATACAGGAGATACTGAGAAAAGTTCTTCAGACAGCCGCACTCCAAAAATTGTCGTTTATTGGTAAAATCAAATGAAATACAAGCAGAGCATATTGGGGGACAAACCCCAGGTACAAATGCTGACGCGTTTCACGTCTATATCTGACGCTTAATTATAGCTCATGATTAAGCGTCAGATATAGACGTGAAACGCGTCACCATTTGTACCTGGGGTTTGTCCCCCAATATGCTCTGCTTGTATTTCATTTGATTTTACCAATAAACTGCAATTTTTGGAGTGCAGCTGTCTGAAGAATTTTTCTCAGTATCTCCTGGCCGTGGCCTGCAGGTAGTGTATTAGAATAGCTGTAATATCAAGCTCATGAAGAGACTCAGAATCATGGTTGGAAATTGCTGGTAGGGTCCCGGGTTCAAAGAGACTAGTAGAGGAAGATGCTTTGGATACAAAACCAAGTACCGTCCTAAGTTCCACCCTCTCCTGGTAGAAGCCAATATGGTTGTCATCCGCTCCTAAAGCTTGAAGCTCTGATACCTGTCTGTCAGATGTCACTGCAATAAAAAAAGGATAGTTTTAGAGTTAAGTTCCATAGAGATTCCGCTTCCAAAGGAGCGAATGGTTTGATGGTTTGATGGATAAGGCTTCTAGGACAATGGATGAGTCCCAGGAAGGGAAGGACTGTCTGTCGTATCTTTTTGACTGCTTTAAAAAAATGCACCACTAGTGGGTCTTCTGCCCATCTATTGCTGATTGCAGCTGAAATTGCTGCTGGACTTCCGGTTCCAGCGCCTTCATGTGAGGAAGCGTGAGACAGTGGCTCCGGGCAGACCAGCAAAAGAATTCGCCAGCTCACCGCTCGCACCAGCCTCTTGTCCCAGACACCAGTGCACAGCCCACAAGGGAGACCCTCCAGGCATGGACTGCTATACCCTCCACGGACCACAACAGCCTGATACAGGCACACGCCAGAACCCGGCCATTGCAATGGTGAACGAGGCCAATAGTTCACCGCCTCAGACTGTCTCCACAGCTACCGCATCGGGCCTGGTAAGCGCATCGCATTGCTGGTTTCTTCCCCCACGAACGCTGAAGACCAGTATGCAGGACTGGCACAGGCAGTCACAGCGCTGATACTCCCTACAATAACAGCAACTATGGATAATGCTATGGCGAATGGGATCGCCCAGATACAAAAAGAACTGGGGGACCACACAAAGCGCCTAAATGATCTCGAACTCCGCACATCCGACATGGAGGATGAACTACAGAATGTTCGTTCATTCGAGCAACAATCACAAAACACTCAACAATACATTCTTGAAGAACTGGACGATCTCGAAAATTGTTCGAGACGTAACAATCTGAAGATAGTGGGGCTGCCAGAATCATACAACGCCGAATCACTACATGACCTCTGCAGCAAACGCATCCCCAGTGCGCTAGGCATCTCTGCCTCATGTGTGGTGGAAAGGGCTCAACGTCTAGGCACCCCATCAAATGACAGACGCACAACTTGGCCCATTATAGTCCGCTACCTGAAGTACATGGACAAATCGCAGGTCTAAACTCTAAATCACTCCAGATAGATGGACAAAAGCTTCTGGTGTTTGCAGACTATTCACAAGAAGTCTCTCGCAGGAGAAAAGCCTTTCAACCAATATGTCAAGCACTCTACCAGAAGGGAGTCAAATTTACTCTGTCATACCCAGCGATCATACATTTCACAAATCAGCAAGGAGATCAGAAATCCTTCACCCACCCAGAAGAGGCCTCTCACTACCTGCAAGCCTACCTCCACATCCCAATAGAAACGACAGAGGCAACACACTTGCTACAAGCATCGGCACCCCGAGACCAACGCAGCCCCAGAAAAGATCCTCCAAAGAGGTTCCGCTGATCCAAGGCACCAGGTTTGGATTAACCGATTTGTTTGACGCTTCAACAAGGTTGGAGATAGACTCTCTCCCCCCAGCTCTCAATCCCCACCAGACATGGAACACTTCCCCAACGCCTAGCAATAAGGCTAGTCTTTACAAGGAATTTTCATTTCACACTGCACAGAACTCTGTGTCAGCCTTTCCCGATTAATCCCATTACCTGAAAGTACCTATTGCCACTCACCAATGCTTGTATCTTTCAGTGTTGCTGTCAATGACTTCACATGTTATGCTTCACATTTTATTTCTCTTCTTTTACTAACAGACCACCATCCTGGCACAACCTTATTGTGAGGAGGATATTTGGCCAGGGATCTGTAAAAGACCCTTTCTACTATCTACCACCGTGGGTATCCCGTAGATGGACGATATGCCTCTCCACAGCGGGCAAACATCCATACCTCCCGGTAACGCTGTCCTATGGTGGAAAGATCACATGAATAAAAAAGAGGAGTACAAACTTCCAAGGGTATGTCTCACCCACTCTAATTACATAGACCCCCGTTGGGTCTGTCCCCCCTCCGTTTATACCCTAGTCCAAGACGCAAGACATTCTAAGGCAATTGTCCACTAACAGGGAGCCGCTCCCCTCTATCTCGCATTCAGGGCACATCATCCTATCTGAGCCACACATTCCTGCAGATCACATCTCTATTTCACAAACCTGTAATATGAAAGTGGTTTCATGGAACGTAAAAGGCCTGCGCTCCCCCCAGAAATGAATGGCAGACACCTCAAACATTTAAAAACAGACATTGCAATCATCCAAGAAACCCATCTAACATCTATAGATTTCCACCGAATGCGCAAGTTGTGGGTAGGCCAAGCAGTAGACTCGCCAGCCATTAGGGGCAAGGCAGGAGTCTTACTCATCATTTACAAATCACTCCCCTGCAAGCTGATACCCCTCCACACCGATAAGGAAGGCCGTATTTTTATAGCCAAACTAAAGACCGGCACATGGGAATGGGTCCTATGCAACACATATGCCCCCAATACACCCACAACACACTTTGCAGCACCTCACATCTTCTACAACCCCTCTGGCTAACTTCATAGAGAGCCTAAATCTAATAGACCTGTGGAGACAGGCCAACCCGACAGGCAGAGAATTTACTTTTTTCTCCTGACCAGAATTGATTATATTTTTGCTAACTCAGAGATTGGCAATCACACAGCCTCACCCGACATTCAAGACAGCCATATCCGACCATGTCCCAATGTCAATAGAGTTTCCAGGCTTAGCCATCCCAAGCCCAGTGAGAATGTGGTGCTTCCCCTCATATTTATCTCAAAATCAATCCCTGAGCAAAATACTCAAGGAAACATCGTTAGAGTATCTGGAGACGAACGCAGAACATTCCACCGACCATAATCTGCTCTGGGATGCGGGAAAGGCAGTCCTTAGAGGGAAAATAATTTCCTATGCCTCTGCCCACAAAAAGAAAGTTAAACGAGAATACGCCACAGCGAGCTCCACATTGCGAGCCGCCCATGCATAATTAACTCACCCCCGAAAACAGGCAGATTTGGCGTAAGGCTAAATTACAATTTGAATTGTGGTCAGAGGAGCAGGAAAAATTTCACCATTCGATCGCAGACCTACGCTTCCACAAATTCGGGAGTAAACCAGGGAAACTGCTGGCCCGTCTCTGTAAAGGTGGTCATACCCCTTCACATATAGCTACACTGAAGGATGACTGCGGAGAGCTAATCTCATCCCCCAAAAGAATTAATACAATTCTAGAACAATTCTATGCCTCCCTTTATGGCCCTGACCCCATAGATAAACAAATAGCCCTAAACTTCCTTGACCAAATCTCCCTCCCTTCGGTTAGTGAATTGCAACTGGCCAGTCTAAATGCACAAATCACCCCGGAAGAAATTGCGAAGGCAATTAAATCCCTATCCCCCGGTAAAGCCCCAGGCCCTGATGGCTTTACCTCATAATTTTATAAACTGACAGCAGACACCCTATCACCCACTATGGCTACGGTTTTCCAACATATAATAAACGGCACCCCTTACCTCCCCTCTGGATACCAGGCATATATAAAATGAATCCCCAAAAAATACAAAAATCCCACAGAGCCTGGATTTTACCGCCCAATCTCCTTATAAAACCTAGACTCCAAGCTACTCGCTAAAATCATGGCAAGTAGATTAGCTGCCAAAATGCCTACTCTCATTCACCCAGCACAAGCAGGCTTTACACAAGGCCGCTCCGCAGTTTCAAACATTAGGAAGGTGTTAACAGTATTGGAACTCTCGGGTACCGGCACAGCCCTAGAGAATGCCATAATAACACTAGACGCTGGATAAGTGTTTGACAACATAAGCTTCTGATGGCTGCGGTTGGTCCTCGAAAAGTCCGGCTTCGCAGGCCCTTTCCTGCACCTTATCTCCACTATGTACGCAAACACCTCTGCGCAAGTTATTGCGGCCGGGCTCATATCCAACAAAATCCCGCTCTATAAGGGTACGAGACAGGGCTGCCCCCTATCTCCCCTGCTCTTCAATCTCACCCTGGAACCCCTGTCTCGATATCTCCTCTCACATCCCAACCTACATGGAATAAGGGTGGGTAACACGGAACTCAGAACAGCAATGTTTGCTGATGATGTCCTGATCTTCACATCTGACCCTCAAGCGGACATCCCATGCATTCAACAAATTTTCACTTCAGAATGTGCTCTGGGTTCAAAATAAACTTCGCAAAAAGCCAAATCCTTCCAAGACCACCACCCACCTTGGGCAACCAACTTCCCCTTCCAAATCGCCAAAAACGATATAACCTACCTGGGGATAAAGATAGGGAAAACTCCACACTCCCTCTACCACCTAAATTTCTCTCCCGTAGTAACTAAAATAATAAACCAATTAGAAAGCTGGGCAAATCTCCTTTTTCGGCCGCTGTCACCGCTTCAAAATGGTATCTTTCCCAAAACTTCTCTATCCACTACAAACCATCCTCCTCCTACTGAAACATATTGATACGCAAAAACTCCACAAGGCTCTTTCTAAATGCATCTGGCAAAACCGCAAACCCCAAATGTCACTCCAGAAACTATTCCTCCCCAAACACGAAGGAGAGACAAATCTGCCAAACAATCACCTATACAACTTGTCTTGCCTCTTGAGAACAGGTCTGGACAGGATCTCACATACTTCCCACTACTTGAACTATGAACTCCAAGCCCAAATGTTGGACCCCTTCGATCTCACGACTCTGCTCCACTGTAAGACCAAATCTCTCCCCTCATCTCTGAATACAACTAATTAATCAGAGACAAAACCATAGGAGATAAGGAAAAAATTAGGGGTCCCACCACAGGTATCCAATCACTTACCAATCGTAGGACACCATATGTTCCCTCAAGCTCTACAACACCTGACCTTTAAATCCTGGGCCTCAAAGGGGCTAACCCACTTCTCCCAGCTGTTTAATATCACCACGGGTTCCCCTTTCTCATTTACAAGTCTTGCTAATAGAGTTGAGCGAACCCGAACTGTGTCCGTGACCCGGACCCGAACCCGGACATTTAAAAAAAAAGTTTGGGTTCGAGTTCTGGGTTCGGGTATTTGATCACGCATGTTGCATAGCTGCAGGGCACCAATCAACAAGCGTCACAGATTAAGCGTAACAAGGGACAGATTATTGTTCTAAAATCATTTTGCAGCCCTGTAGCACTTTCCAGGACTCTTTTACAGTCATTTTTGTGCCGAATTCAATGGGGTTCGGGGTAAAGTTTGGGTCAAGTTCGGTAACGAACCTGGACTTTTTTCCGAAGTTCGGCCGAACCCATCGAACCCGAACATCCACGGGTTCGCTCAACTCAACTTGCTAACAAATTCCTCCTACCTCCTCACCATCATCTCCACAACTGTCAAGCTATCAGTTTCATCAACAAGCTGTGTCCCCACAAAGAGACACGATTCAAGAACTCTCTTACGGACTCATTCACTAAAATACAAGCCTACAAAATCTCCCATCTGTACAAACCACAATCATCCTCATCCGCCAAACCCCTAAAAGGCAACTTACTAACGTCCTGGAACAAAGACTTATGCTCCTCCAATGCCTCCACTCACATACTCAACGGCTACATCACGACCAGGACATTTGTCACCAATGAGTTTTGGCGAGAGCAACAATATAAAATCATGCACTGTGGCTATATACCTCACCAGAGGAGGGTGAAAGTTCTGGGCAACCAAAAATGCCCATGGTGCGAGGAACACAGACCATCGCTACTGCACAGACTCTGGTTCTGCCCCCACATTTCATGCTTCTGGGACCACATTGAATTACTAGCAGCCTCAGTAACCGGTCTGAAACCCCATAAGAACGTATATCTTCTGCTCTTTGGATCCTACCATTCCTTCATAGGAACTACCCGAAACCTTCAGCTAAAGACTATTCAGAAAAACCTACCATGGCTAACCACTTGCTACATGATAGCCAGGAGAGTCATTCTCGGACAGTGGGTCTCTCCCACCCCCTCGCAGCCAAGCTAGCCAAGCAGGAACTACTAGCTCTGCTGAAGAAAGAGAGATTAGATCTGGCTCTGACCCACAACGAGCCCTTCCACTCCTACCACTAAGCCACACTACATTTTCACAGTAAGTGGGATCTATACATTGAGAATCTCCCACCAGAAGATTCCAAGGACCTTGCCGCCTCCATACCATCGGACACACATCAGTAACCTTCAGGAGACAGCAGTGCCTCCAACGTACCTCTAACGACCCCCTCCAAACATCTCAACAGCTGCTCCCCCCTGTTGGTCATCTAATCCCAACTCCGGAAGAATGTTGCAACTCTGGACACTTAATCTTTCTAGAAACCTGAAGGATATCCCACCCTTCTCACCCCTATCTGGACACGCAAGCCTTAATCCAACAACCGAGCTGCTATAATCTTGGACAACTGATCTGGGGGGCTAAGGCTGTCAAAGCAAGATATACTGTTCGAATTTCCAGGATATTCAATACTATCCCTGCCGCCTTGAATGCCCATCTTACCTGCACCGAGACATGGTTGCAGTGGGTTCTCCATCCCTTTGCGCTGGCGCCTGTAGTAATTGTGGTCCAACAGACATGACCCAAAGGACGCAGTTTCCGAAGCATCTATTTATGCATCCACCATTTCAAACTTCTGTGCATTGGGGCCGTCATACATATGGACTGATAGAGCAGGTGTCTGTTCCATTGCCTTAGGAATCACTGTTGGAAGTGCTTCAGGTGCCAATGTGCCCATCAACATAGAAGAGGATATGACTCCTAGTAGACTGAGGCAGTCTGAAGCTGTCAGGTGGGAACATGTCCTCACTTTCCTTATTTTCTGAGCAATTATCTTTGCTTTCTGTGAAGGTAGGGACACCGTCCCATCTTTTGTATTAAATAATCCCCTTAGGTAAATCATCTGTTAGACTGGGGAAAGGTGGCTCTTCTGATGATTGATTATCCATCCATATTCCACCAGTGTTGCTAATAAGATTTTCCTGTGTTCCATTGGCTGGAATGGATGCTTCGCTAGAAGAAGAATGTCATTGAGGTAATGAAACACCCTGAGTCCCTGCTCCCACAAAGGGGCTAGAATCGCAATCAAAACCTTGGTGAAGAAGAGTCTGGAAGAGGCTGAATCCAGACGGAAGCTGCTGAGTGCAGAGGTAAGGACTTTCAACCATCATTCACTGTCCATAAGGTATGAGGAAAAAAAGGAGAATGCTGGGGGGTCTCTAACCCTCTCTTTTAAAGATATTCACTGATCCTGAGGGAGGAGCCAAGGCGGAGCTTATCACAGGTTTGCTGCCATGGAGGCACCAGGAAAGTATTTTGGCTGTTTTAAAAACCGCAGCTTGACATTGCATTATTTATTATTATATAAAAATGTGCTGCTGTATTGAGCATAGCACATTTTTATATATTGGTATTTTTTGCTATGGTTAATATCGCCTAGTGTGCTTGCACTAATATTTCACATTCTTTAGTTTGTTTACCACTAGCGTGGTTTCTTATTCTATATTTTGATTTGGTTTCATGATATTATTCAGTCTATAATCTACCAGAACACCCAGGTTCCTCTCTACTATTGACTCCCCCAGCTGTTCCTCCCCCTAGAATGTATGATGCGTGCATGTTTTTATGCCCCAAGCACATAACTTTACAATTATATACAATCAAACTGTTCATTAGGGTCTGTTTGTAAGTTAGAGACATCCGGTAAGGACCTTATTCCACTACACAATTTGGTGTCTATATGTTTTAGAAATAGGATAAAAAGTAAGGATCCCAATACTGATCCTTGGGTTATACAACTAGACTATTCTGATTGTAGCGATACCCCCAAAGCAGCTGCTTAAGTTTGTTCAGTCCGTTACTCTGCCTCTCAACCCCAAAGAACTGTCCCAGCCCCTCTGGCACACCTAACTAAGAGTGTACTTGCAAGCACAGTAAAACAGACACAAATGTAGTGAACAGGAAATGTGTTTACTGGGAGACTTTCCACAATCAAACAAACAGTGATCTGGTAAATCAATAGTCAAGAATGGCAAACTGTGGTCTTAAATGGGTTAAATCAAAACCAAATGCAGACTTCAAAATAGCACAGTCAAACAAACAAAATAGATCTAGAGTGGCCTATGCACTCAGGCATAAAGGAGAACTCATCTGACTTAACAACGGTCAGTTTGTTTCCCTCAAATCCTGAAATCACAGACCCAGGCAATGAACATGTGAGGCAATAGGCCATAAATGCAAATTATCAATTTAACAGTTAACGTGAGAGTTCCCCTTTAGTCACTGGAATCACTAAATTACTGATACCTTTCAGTAACAGAAAGGGTCCTCACAATGGAGATCCAGGATTTTAGCCTGGCGTTAGTGCACTTGGTGTCCTGTTGAGCAGGATAAGCAAAGGGGTACTTGAAAGTATCCTAGTAGGCAAAATGAGATGTAGGATGCTAGCAGTATCCAGGTAGGCAAAGTGGAATGTGGGATGTTAGCAGTATACAGGTAGGCAAGTGGAAATTAGTGACTGCTCAGCAGGGTGCAAGTGTTCCTACAAATGTGGGCACTGGTAAGTCAATGTTGCCTTACTACTATGTCTTTAAAGATGGGCAAATGCCCGCTCACACGTCCTACAACCAAATGATCAAGCGTCAGGCTCCCCGAAAGGCCCGACTGTCCATCTTGTAACCAGATCGGCCCACGCCCTCAGGAATGCCTGGAGATGTACCTTAGGACCCCGCTCAGATGGGATGGCCGTCACCGTCTGACTCCTGGAGCTGTGGCAGGATTAACACACTGACCTGGAACTGTGGCTGGACGGATCCCCTCTGTGGGTAACAGCAGCCCCTCAGGTCACTTCTGCCTCATAGAGAACTCTCCTCAGCCTTCCAAAATGGAATCCTTAGGCAGCCCTCTGCTTTGCAGAGACCACTGGGATTTGTAGTCTCCTCCCCTTTAAGAGTCAGTTAGGTTGCTCTGTGTTGGGACTTCATGACCCATGATCCTCTGCTGCTGCTGCTGCCGATTGGCTCTTTCCTCCTGCCAATAGTGAGACAGGAGAGAAAGAGCAGAGGGGGCTGATGTCTGTGCGTTTCAGGAGAGGGAGGGGTGAAAATCCCCCGCAGGAGCTGACAGGCAAATTCTCCCTGCGTGAAGAGCCTATGTACTTGCGACGGCAGGCTTAGAGGGGTACCCACTACATGAGTATAAATGAGTATAAATCATTAATCACTACTCTTTGAAAACTGTCTTTTAGCAATTTTTTTTATCAATTTACTGAAATTAAAAGTGAATAAAAACTCAATAAAGCTGAATTTTCTAAGTCTATAGGCTTTACCGTTAGCCTTTTGTGGGGAACTGTGCCAAATGCATTTTGGAAAGTATATTAAATTACAGCTAGCTTCGGTTTTGAATCCTTGATAACTATGTTTTGTGAGATTGGGGTGATTAAATTCAAGTAGCAGGTGCATTTACAATGAGTTGTGCCAGCCCAAACTGTAATTTTAGGGTCTGGCAGCCCACTGTTATTGAATAACTGAAAAGTTCACTTGTACATCAGTTGCCCATGCAGTTGTGTCTTCCACATAATCATGCATAAAGGAAAATACCGTGCCACCTGGCTCACTTGTTGGCAGCACTACTGCTCCTCTTACCAGTCCTTTTGACTGTGTATCCAGCTCTCCTGGAACACTTGGCTCTCTAGCCTTCAGTCGCAGTGCCCTGCTGCACAGCCCACCTCTGGTTTAAGGATTGGGGTTCTCCTGACACCCCTGATAGGAGCTGACCTAGGGTTGCCACATCATCCCTTTAATCCAGGACACCTATCAATTGCACAGGTTCTGTGGCTGATCAAGGTGGTAATTAAACTCACTTTGTGCCTTATCTGCATTAAATTATCCTCAGAACCTGTGTAATTCATATGTGTCCTGGATTAAAGGGATGATGTGGCAACCTTAAGCTGACCTGACTCTTGGAACCAAGACCTGCTCTCTCGTGGCCTCTGGCTGGGCCCTCAAATCCCTCGATGAGACCTCTGTCTCGTTGCTTCTGGCTGGGGTCCCCTGACCCTGGCTGAGACCTTCCGTCTCCCACACTCTTCAAGCTTGAAGCTGTCTCCAAAATGGGAGCTCTGAGCAATTCTCAGACCTAGGTATATAATGACCCCGCACACCTGTGTAGTCAGCCAGGTTGCAGGCATCTAGCAAAACCTGGACACAGGATTGAATGTTCTAATTCAGAACTACAGAATCTGGAGAAAGACAAAAACACAGCTTTCTCCACTGAGAAATGATAGTTCTGAACCTCTCATTAATGTGAATCCTGTGTCACACTTTCCTATATTCTTACAGTGGCAGAGCCTCCATCTGTCATAGTTTGTAATATTGTTTTCTAGAAAAAGCTTTTCTGTGTGTTCTGTTTTTATCAAACTCTCAAGCATTTCCCAACTACAGAAGTTAAACTAACTGGTCTGTAGTCATCTGGTATAGACTTTGTAAATACTGGCACCATATTGGCCTTGCGGCAATCTATTGGTAATGAGAAAGTCATTAATGAGTCCCTAAAATTTAGAAACAATGGCTTCAAAATAACAGAGCTCAAATATTTGAGGATACAGGGGTGTATGCCATCTGGTCCAAGTGCTTTAGTCACCTTCATTTTGTTTAAATGTTTCTGAACCATATGAATACATGATACAGAAACATCCAATAGGAGCCCTGTCCTCAGTCCCGCCAGCAATTTCCAAATTTCCAAACTATACCTATGAAACCAAATGTATAACATTTACAGGAACAGGCTATTTTTTTTCAGCTTACGTTCCCCTTTAAATAATTATTTCACGTTAGCGGTCAACTTGGCCATTGTTATTGTTCAGCTGTTAGGATAAAATCTTATCAACAACAAAATTAGATGATTATGCTAAAACAGCATTTTTCTATTTTCAAATTCTAAATGGATGCAAAAAGTTAACAGGCAAATTGGGAATTTTACTACATGTGAATACTAAAAATTAGAAAAACAAAGCTACATTGAATAATGTTGGGCTATTAGCATCATTTGTGCGGTTTCTTTATTATGCTGTTGTTACAGTACAATTCATTTCATCAAATGTGACGACATGTGATAGAAAGAAATGTGGAGCTGAAGTTCGGTCGCTCACTGATAGCAGAGCAAGGATCATATCTGGCTGCAGTGCCATTCCTATTTATTAGGTTTGGGAGGAAAAGGGAGAATAATTGAAAAAAAAAAAAAGGTTTCAGATAGGAAAGTGATGTAGAAGAGGTCACAGTGCCACCTAGTGGCTAGAACAGAGATATTTTCTTACTCTGCTTTGTGATTAAAATAATCTGGAACATTTTATGGTCATGTATGTCACATCATTACAAAATAAGCAAATAGGCAGCTTTAATATTCTGTTTTTCAAGTGTTTGTCAATTGCAGTTAGAAATCTATGACTATCAATAGATAGACATGAGGTTCACGTTCACTGCTATTATGAGATCACTGTGGATCCAGCGCATTCAAAATTCAGGGTCCTGGAGAATCAAGAGCCAATAATTGTACTTTTGAATAAGGCTGCCACCCTCAATTTAAAATGGTGAGGCCACGGTAGCCATGCTGACAATGTGCTTTACCTGTGATTGCTGCTGAAAAACTGTAAAGGGCTAGATTAGTGTCTGCTAAAGTCAATTAAATGTTAGGTGATTAGGAAGAGGTGGGTCACTTTTTTTTCATCCTTTGTTACATCTTATTGCTGCTGATGTGTAACGGTTTTTATATAGCTTGTCCTTGCCCACGTGTGCAACAGTGATAGAAGGCTACATGTGTTTTTTCACAGGGTATGTTATTTAAATTGTTGCTGGCTGTAATTTTTTTTTTTTCATAGGCCTTTTTTAAGTGGTGATAACAGTGGAAGATGCACAACAGCTTATAGTTTCTGTTCTGTATCAACCGACACTATGTGCAAATCCACAGGCAGTGTCAAACAGAAGACAGAGAGTAAAATCCAATATAAACTATTGCAAATGTGAAAAATTACAAGGATGTTTCCTGAGCACTTCTTGAAGGTTAAAGAGCGCCTCAATACAGTATTCTTCCTAACTCTTTAAGGAACAATGTACACCATGAGGCAAAGGAGAAACTAATAAGAGAGCATGAGGAAGCAGGGAATTTGTAAGTAAAGCTCGTCATACACTGTCAGTTTTTTTCTTTTTTTTTGTTCAGCCCGCAGAATGTATGTAAATCGGACAGGCTGACTGTCAGTCAGAATGTGTGTAAAACCTTCACTGATGCCAAAGTATGGCATACGTCAGTGCAGTGGAATGCACATCATCAAAGAACAGCATGTGCAATGCTAGTTTGCAGCCAGCCTGAACAACAAGAGACAAACCCACTGAGACTTGTTAGCTGACATTCAGGTGTTGGGTGCAGGTTGGGTGCAGGTCATCTCAAGCCTCTTTTCCACACAGAAAATTCATCTGCTGGAGGTGCTGGCAGCACTTTGTCACTGTTTTGTAGGGAAACTAGGGAGGACATACTTTGCAGTCTACAAGGTAAACACAGGGGCTCATCCTTCCACCAAAAAATCTGCCTACCTTGTCTCGTTGGAGTTGTAAACAGACAAGATGGAGGATATTGAGGAGATGTGGCAAGTCCCACAGTGCCTTGAAAGTAGTCTTGGTCCTCAAAAAGGATCACATGATGAGATTCTGTGTGGACTACCATAATCTGAATGCCATCATTACTGCTGATGCCTACTCTATGCCCAGATTAAATAAGTTGTTCGATAAGTTGGTAGCAGGCCGCTTTCTCATAATAATGCACCTGAGCAGAAGGTACTGGCAAATTCCCATAGCACTTAAGTGTAGGTGCCCCCTAGCTGCCTTACGTAGCTGAACCTCAAGTTAGTGGCTTACAATAACATGAATTACCCAGGGGCTGGGTTTGGTACAGGAGAAGTACAGCCAAAGCTTGTTTGGCTGTATTTATCTTGTGGATCATATGAGTGCAGTTCATTCACCATGCGATCCGATTCCTGTGTGAGTTTGCAGATCGCACTGCGATATGTGAACTGAAAGGGAGGCGTTGTTAACAATGTACTGACACTTCCCTTCAGCTCGCATAGGGCAGTGTGAACTGCCGCCGGGAGGCTAGCGATGCGGGGACCCGCAGTGGATTCACAGGGTTCCCGCATCGCTGCAGTGTGAACCAAGCCTTGCACATGAAGATTAGTTAAAACCCCCAAATATTATATACACATTTTATGAAATTAGAGTACTTGGAGAATAAAAGAGGTGCTTTCAATTTTTTGTTGCACCATATTACCACAACATTTTACCAAGCACAAACGTTCATACTGTACGTTTACCTGTGTTTAGGTGTGGTCTTTTTAGGTGCGTTTGGAGAAAATAAAATTATTTGCATCAAGTACCTAATTAGACACACTAAACACAGCTAAATGTGCCTAAACATGACTAAACCTGCTTTAAAGCCGGAACATCTAAACGTAGAAAAAAGTGAAAAGCTAAACACAGGAGTGTCATGAAGATTAAGAGGCAACCGGTGCCTACTCTATGCATACTTTACTCCCAAGTCCCACAAAAAGAAAAAAATGTGTTTTAGAGCCACCAGCTGCCATACTATTCCAGCCAGTGTTATCAGCAATGTTTTCAGTTCATATAAATCCTTGAAGCTGCATTAGCTGGTGTTTTAAAATGGGTTCTCCAATAGAAACAATTTTAGCAATGCAGGATAATTTCATTAAATAGTTAGGCAGGCTGAAAAATGAAAGTCCATCTAGTTCAAACAATAGAAAAAAAAAAGGACAAACAAATAGAACACTGCCATATACACATTCCTATACTCACAGTTCATCCAAAGGAAGGCAAAAAAACTGTAAAGCATGATCCAATTTGCTCTAGCAGGGGGAAAATTCCTTCCTGATTTCCCAGGAGGCACTCAGATGTGCACACAGGGCATTAAAAAAATATTCTAAAAATGTCAGTAGCTTTGCAGTGAGGTTTTCAGCTTTTATCAGCGTTTTGGACTGACGTTTTTGAGCGTTTTTGAGCAGTAACGTTTTTTGTTTTTTTTTTCCAATAGACCAAAAACGTCCAAAAACTTTGATGAGATGCTTTTTTGCGTGTCTTTGAGCAGTAGCGTTTTTTTTTGGTTTTTTTTCCGCAACGGATCTAAAATGTCCAAAAATGTTGGTGAGCAGCATTTTTGCACGTTAGAGCATTTTTACAGCTGAGAAACATCTCTCAGAACTCATTTGTCTTTGGGTTTTTTTACGGTTCAAAAATGTCACTACCCAAAACAGTTGATAACAGCCTATGTGTGCATGAACACATAGGATAACATGATGGGGAGTTTATTAACTGTAGAAAAAAAATGTCTGAAGCCAAAAACAGCAGCTGTAACAACGTCCAAAAACGTCTAGTGTGCACGAGGCCTTACTGTGAAGAAGCCTTTCCATAATTGGAGGTTAAATTTCACTTCGCCCAAACGTAAAGACAAGGCCGGACTGGCCCAGCGGGATACCGGGAATTTTCCCGGTGGGCCGGCCGCCTGGCAAGCCTTGGGGCCACTTTGCGAGGCCGGGCACTGATCGTCACTGTTTTTTTTTAAAAATGGCACCGCTCAGCACCACTATATTACTGCGCATGTGCCTGCCTTTCCGGAAATAGCCAAGCGTGTAAAGCTTTCCCGAGCCCGTTCTGAAGCTAGCCGGGCTCGGGAAAGCCCTACACACACACAGAGTCGCCCCTTAGATCATGATCTGCAATGTTCACCTTTATTTCAGAGTTCCCTTGCACTGTAAGGGGGATTCCTGCAGACTGAAATATGGGGGGAACTCTGTGGCTTGGTTATTTTAACCTAACCTTTATGTAAATGGAGAAATATGATTTTTTACTTTTGTTTAACTTAACCACTTCAGCCCCGGAAGGATTTCCAGCTTTAGGACCGGAGCCCTTTTTGCGATTCGGCGCTGCATCGCTTTAACTGACAATTGTGCGGTCGTGCGACGTTGTACCCAAACGAAATTTGCGTCTTTTTTTTCCCACAAATAGAGCTTTCTTTTGGTGGTATTTGATCCCCTCTGCGTCATTTCTGATCGCCGCTATAAACAAAAGAAGAGCGACAATTTTGCAAAAAAACCCAAATTTCTTACTTTTTCCTAAAATACAAATCCAAAAAAAAAATATAAAAAAATTTTTTTTCACCGTTTTTGGCCGATTTATATTCTTCCTCATATTTGCGATAAAAAAAATCGCAATCGGCGTTTATTGATTGGTTTGCGCAAAAGTGGTCGCGTTTACGGATGATGAGAATTCATTTTTGGGGTTTCTGCGTTTAAAGCAAACCCATGTTGCAGCGTGCTG
>BLSH010373764.1:22636-52136 GCA_018402905.1 Glandirana rugosa | reverse complement strand
CGTGGGGAGCCATATTAGTGTTCTAAAATTAGAACACTAATATGGCTCCCCGCGGCTAAATTAGGCTTTTCCCACACAATTTGAAGATGATTTTAGAACACTAATATGGCTCCCCGCGCCTGCAATAGGCTTTTCTCATACACTTTGAAGATGATTTTAGAACACTAATATGGCTCCCTGCGGCTGATATAGGCTTTTCCCACACAATTTGAAGATGATTTTAGAACACTAATATGGCTCCCTGCGGCTGATATGGGCTTTTCCCACACAATTTGAAGATGATTTTAGAACACTAATATGGCTCCCTGCGGCTGATATAGGCTTTTCCCACACAATTTGAAGATGATTTTAGAACAGTAATATGGCTCTATGCCCCTGCAATAGGCTTTTCCCACACAATTTTAAGATGATTTTAGAATACTAATCTTTCCCTTAAAGCAACAACTGGAGGCTTTCCCTGTACAAATTGGAGATGATTTTAGAATCTAAAATCATCTCCTAGTTCTATAGGGAGCGGTTCCTACTGTTGCTTAAAGGGACAGATTATTGTTTCTTGCACAAAATTAAAAAGTGCATCTACATTGCTGGTTTAAAAAAAAACAAAAAAATTCCAAAAATAAAAAAAACAGTGTTGGCTACCTCCTCCTCCTCCACCGCCACTTTCACCGCCTCCTCAACCTCCAACTCCACCTCCATTTTTGATTTTTTTTTATGTGATTTTAGGTTAAAAATTATTTTAAGTTATTTCCCTATCCCCATTTCTTTGTAGGGCACTTGCCCTACTCTTACCCCCATTTTCGTTCCTTTTGCAGACCTCTAGGACTTTCCAGGACTTTGTTACAGCCATTTTTGTGCTTAAAAGTTCGGGTCCCCATTGATTTCAATGGGGTTCGGGGTCCGTGTCAAAGTTCGGGTCCAGTCCGGACCAGAACCTGGACTTTGTCCCGAAGTTCGGCCAAACCAGCAGAATTCGAACTATCAGAGGTTCGCTCAACTCTACTCCTGACAAATTCTCTGTCACATATGAAAAAACAGACCAAATTTTTTGTTGGGGAGGATGCTATAAATAGATTAGCACAGTGCTGAACGATACAACGAACAGAGATGAAAGTCTCTACTTATGAGGAGAGGGAGTGTGTGTCTTTCCTTCAATCAGCTGTCTTGGCTGTATGCCCAGGCTTTAATGCAGTGTTAACCAGGAAGAGAAAATCTCCTAACACAATTTGCACTTTCTAAACAATATATAAAGATGAAGACAGCAGATATACAGTCAGGTCCATAAATATTGGGACATCGACACAATTCTAATCTTTTTGGCTCTATGCACCACCACAATGGATTTGAAATGAAACAAACAAGATGTGCTTTATTAAAAGTAGGGGTTGGAGCTAATCAGAGACGTTAAATGATATGAATCACAAAACAGTATAAGTCCTGGTTATATGGCACAGTAGATTAATACATAAACTGTAAACAACTTATATGTTATAAGATATCCTGATTAAACATGCAAACGGTTTGCTAGCATATGGTAAATAGTCTCATGTTTAAAGATTCCAAGGCTCCAAGATGTAACATAGTGGTGCTCCTATTACATCTCCTGGAGCTTACACATAGTCAAGTAAGCGGGACAGTGATGGTATATGCTGAATAGTTCCGTGGTCAATCACTGGGAAATTCTTCGTATGTAGAGAGAATAACAGATCAATATATATGGTGAATCCGGGTTCCCGCCCTAGTGAATAAAAGGCTTACCAGATTGCAGATATATGTAGGCCCACATATATGATACGCTCTTGGATGGTCCCGGGTCACTCAGGGGTCCCACACTGGCGCGTCACACTCTCCGGTCGGATATCCTCCACACAGGCAACGATGGTCCTTCGTCCGTCACTTCTCTTGTGGTGCGATCTGGTTATACCCGAGGTCTCACCGAAGGTACACAGTGTCTTGGGCTCGTCAAAGGTTATAAAAAGAAGAAGAGCAGACTCTCCATAGTGTAAAAACACCTCAACCAAGAGGAATAATTTATTGAAGGTAAAAAGTCCACAAGCTTGTAGATAAATAAAACTCAAATATAGATGAAGGCAGCAATTCTGGGTCAGCAGCGGCCGACGCGTTTCGTCCTAGTAGACGTCGTCTGGGGGCTGCGTATTTATGGCATTCTCGATTAACATGTGGGAAGCGCACTTCCGGTCATGGCGGATCAGCGTGCGTTCCATTGACGTCACTTCTGGTTTCAGTGACGCCATTTCCGGTTCTTACAATTCTATTCATAACTGGTTTGCTTTACAACACAATCTAAACAATGATGATAAGGAGATAATGGAAACCGAGAGGTAGTTAATGAGAAGAAATGGTACATCGACTTAAATCCATTAGGTGTCACATGCCTCTTACTTCCGGTTCCGCGCTCTTTATTAAGAAAAAAAGGGAAAAAAAGGAGGGAACAAATATGTGTAATGAAACCATAAGCTAGACACAATCTGTGTCAATATCTCCCGGGTAACATACTAAGTCGGGGTTAAACAACAGCCGTGTGTATTCCAACCAGGAAATGCCGGCTTGGAACGCACCGCTGCGTCCCACCGCCATACATATTTCAACCAGGAAGTGCCGGCTTGGAACGCACCGCTGCGCTCCACCGCCGATGATGCACATCCTGGTATACAGGAAATGGTGGTTGGAATGGAATTGTGTTGCTGAGCCGGAAGTGTAGGCTTGGAACGCAATCCTGCGTCTCACCAATGAATGACGCACATCCGGGTGTACACGAAATAGGTGACTTTAGAAAGTAGTTGAAACGCAAGTATGCGTGCCAAATGGAATTATTCAGAAATGCATTACAAATAAAAACCGTGATAACAAATAACGACTAATAAGGGGCCTTCATTGTGAAATTTAGGAATAACACAAGAGAAAGAGCCAGTATTAATTAACCCGGGAATCATATTTTTCAAGTCATTTTGAGGGAAGTTATTCAGAAAGACAAAAAGCAACTAATGTATCACTACTCTATTGTGTGGTTTTTCACTGGGATTTTTAGCAGACCCAGACCATAGGTGATGTTTATATACTAGATGGTATGTGTATAATACAGAGGATATCCATATAGCAAAAAGGGGACCTCCCTGTATTAATATGAAAACCAGTCCAATGAGCCAGCTTACATTTGTATAACCAAGGAGAGCCTCCTTTATACCAAACTATTGGGTTAGCCTTATGGATAAGTGAATATTATTATTAGGGGCAGGAAGATGCTTAGTAGTGATGGTAATAAACTCAGGATCGATTGATGAA
Organism: Glandirana rugosa; assembly: GCA_018402905.1. NCBI lineage: Eukaryota > Metazoa > Chordata > Amphibia > Anura > Ranidae > Glandirana > Glandirana rugosa. Next base: position 48,836 of record BLSH010373764.1, on the reverse strand, counting down.
TGCATTAATGTCCCAATCGATGTTTAAACCATGCGGAGTGTAACTTTTCAGTTGGAAAATCCAATAAACTTCTTGTTGGGAGACACCTCTGGCAGGATCACCACCCCTCCAGGGTGGGATAAAACGGTCAATAACCGTAAATGAAGTTCCCTTTGGATTCCTATCATGAGCTCTGAGGTAGTGTTTCGGCACGCTGTGGTTGGTCTTGCTCTTGATGATGTTTGTGATATGCTCGTTGACAAGTCCTGGTGGTTCTTCCCACATATTGCTTGCCACAAGGACAGGTCAACAGGTATACCACGTTTTTGGTGTCACATGTACAGAAACACTTGATAGGATAGATCATTTTTGTTATGGAGGATGTATATTCCGTGATTTTCCTGCTCTTAATGTGATTTAATTTACAGACCCTGCATCTCCGGCAGGGATAGAACCCCTTCATATCCTGGAAAAAGCTCAGTTTCCGGGGGGGCTCGGTCACATTTGGGGCCACTTTGTGCCTTAGAGAGGGAGCTCCTCTAAATATCACCACAGATTGGGTATTTGTGGCCTCCGGTTCAAATACAGAAGTGGGAGGGTTATTCATGAGGCTAAAAAATCTCATGACCTCAGAGCTTCATCTTGAGTGGGATGTGGCTTTTCTTAACCAATATATAGGTGAGCAGATGGTGCCCAGAAGCCTTAGATGGGAGGTTTCCCCTAACCAGGGTGAGCAGGAACTTGCTACCTGGTACAGCTTCTTCAATGAAGCAGGCATCAAGCTCTTACAATTTATGGTAAGAAAAAAGCAAGAACGTATCCCTATCATTGATGCAGAAATTAAAGAAATAAAGGAAAAATGATCACCCTTCAAGGACTCGAATGAATACAGAGCCCTGTCCTCCAATCTGCAGACCCACCTCGAGAAAGAAAAACGTGAACAACGTGCTAAAAAACAAAAAAATATTCCAGAGATGTGGATGATTATAGAAATAGAAGCGTCTTCAAGTGGCAAAAAAAGCTGAATAAAACTCCAGCAGATGAAGGCAATACGGAGATGGAAGCTTCTCATGCACCACACCCTAATCCTTCATCCTCAGTACATACTTCGGTTCCAAGAGAAGAAGTAAGACAAAATGTGGACCCTGCCATCACGAGGGTCCGACATTTCAGTTATAAATCACATTCCAGAGGAGGACGTAACCCCACTAGAGGGAGAGGACGATCTAATAATAGAGGGCAACCCCGGCCATCCCAATATCAACATGGATATGATAGGGGGCACTATAACCACTCCTCCCCAGCCCCACCACACAGAGAATTCCCGAGGCAATACTATGGGAATCGCTCACCTCCAAGGGGGTACAGACCCCCGGTACAAACGTCAAATCGCTACTCACCCCTCAGAAGAAGGGATCCCTCAAATGATGACTACTCACCCAATATGGGGTATTATGGGGGACATGATCCATCCCCCTTCAATTATAACCAGGATCACCCTCCACGTCCTAGAGACCAGGATTTTCACTGGGGCAAAAAGGAATGGAGAAGAAATGTAGAACCAGAAGAGGGACCAGAGGGGGGAGGAAAAGGAACAAAGAAACGCAAGAGGAATTAAACAGTACAGGAATTTTTAATCTAAGCAAAGCGGATCTTACCCCTAATGAAAAACATGTGCTTAATAAAGGTCTCAAATTTGCTCCACCTCGACCCATCAATAAGTTTCAAACATTTATTGATGTTCAAAAATACATTCGGAAGCTCAATATACAGAGATATATCATGTCCAACCCAATTACCAGACCTCAAGGTCATAACCCCAAAAAAAAGGTGCATACCAACTTGGCTAACCCCTCATTATTCAATCCTCCAGGTCAAGTGGCGCCAGCCATAAAAATCTTCAAAGATCTAGTCTTAAGAGATCTTGACCAACTAAAAATCAAAAAGAACAGACAGGATGACAAATTCAAAAAGGGCCTCCAATCCTTATGTGAAAGAAAGGACCTTGTAGTTCGAACAGCGGACAAAGGTGGAGGCATTGTTGTCCTAGACAAACAGGACTATCACAAGGAATTGGAAAATATTCTTAGTGACCATCAGACCTATAAGGTACTACCCAAGGATCCTACTTTGGGTTTTAAACGAGAGTTGAAAACCTTGGAAGAAAAAGGCTTTTCTAACAACATTTTGAATTAAAAAGAAAAGGCCTTTCTCATCCCTAAAACTCCCAGGATCCCTGTCCTCTACTATTTGCCCAAAATTCATAAAAACCTCCAGAACCCACCCGGGAGACCCATTGTAAGTGGGATTGATTCCATCACTTCCCGGGTGGGTCAATATGTTGATTTTTTCTTACAACCCCTAGTCAAAAAAACTCCTTCCTTCTTGAGAGACACTAAGCATGTTATCAATCTTCTCAACCAAACATCAGTCCCTACCGGAACTTTGATGGCTACAGCAGATGTAGCCTCTCTCTATACTTGCATACCCCATGAGAGAGGTATGGAAGCTGTTTCCTATTTCTTATCCGTAGACGAAACTCTCCCTGCGACACAGAGAAGTTACATCATGGAACTTTTAGAGTTTGCGGCCACACGGAATTATTTTTGGTGTGGAGGCACCTTCTATCACCAGGTGAAAGGCATGGCTATGGGGGCTAAGTTTGCCCCCAGCCTAGCCAACCTTTTTATGGCTAAATGGGAGGAGGACGTCGTCTATGCCCTCCAACAACCACAGTTGGTGCTATGGGCTAGGTACATCGACGACGTCCTCTGATCAGTTCTTTGTGGTACTGAATTCCAATAACAGAGGCATCTCCCTCTCTTATGAATACAGCAAAACCAGTATACATTTCTTGGATCTCGAACTAATGAATGAGGGAGGAACCATTACCACAAGAACTTACTTTAAGCCCACAGATAGGTTACATTCCCAATGACAGTTGTCATCACAGGTCTTGGCTGAAATCAGTCCCACGGAGCCAATTCCTTAGGATTAGGAGAAACTGCTCCAATATTGAAGATTACACTCACCAAGCGGAGATACTACGGAAAAGATTTCTCGAAAAGGGCTATGAAGAAAACAACGTTAACATGGAGATGAATAAGGCACTTCTAACAGACAGGACATCTCTTCTGACAGAGTCAACCAAAATCACCCCCACTGAGGACAATCAGTTCAAATGGTCCTTTCTTACATCTTATTCCTTACAACATAAACATATCCAGACCATTGTCAAAAAACACTGGAATGTTCTTCAGAGTGATAAGGTGTTGGGACCTGTCCTACCTCCTAGTGCCAAGGTGATATTTAGAGGAGCTCCCTCTCTAAGGCACAAAGTGGCCCCAAATGTGACCGAGCCCCCCCCGGAAACTGAGCTTTTTCCAGGATATGAAGGGGTTCTATCCCTGCCAAAAACATGGTATACCTGTTGACCTGTCCTTGTGGCAAGCAATATGTGGGAAGAACCACCAGGACTTTTTCCATAAGTGTCAACGAGCATATCACAAACATCATCAAGGGCAAGACCAACCACAGCGTGCCGAAACACTACCTCATAGCTCATGATAGGAATCCAAAGGGAACTTCATTTACGGTTATTGACCGTTTTATCCCACCCTGGAGGGGTGGTGATCCTGCCAGAGGTGTCTCCCAACAAGAAGTTTATTGGATTTTCCAACTGAAAAGTTACACTCCGCATGGTTTAAACATCGATTGGGACATTAATGCATTCATCAATCGATCCTGAGTTTATTACCATCACTACTAAGCATCTTCCTGCCCCTAATAATAATATTCACTTATCCATAAGGCTAACCCAATAGTTTGGTATAAAGGAGGCTCTCCTTGGTTATACAAATGTAAGCTGGCTCATTGGACTGGTTTTCATATTAATACAGGGAGGTCCCCTTTTTGCTATATGGATATCCTCTGTATTATACACATACCATCTAGTATATAAACATCACCTATGGTCTGGGTCTGCTAAAAATCCCAGTGAAAAACCACACAATAGAGTAGTGATACATTAGTTGCTTTTTGTCTTTCTGAATAACTTCCCTCAAAATGACTTGAAAAATATGATTCCCGGGTTAATTAATACTGGCTCTTTCTCTTGTGTTATTCCTAAATTTCACAATGAAGGCCCCTTATTAGTTGTTATTTGTTATCACGGTTTTTATTTGTAATGCATTTCTGAATAATTCCATTTGGCACGCATACTTGCGTTTCAACTACTTTCTAAAGTCACCTATTTCGTGTACACCCGGATGTGCGTCATTCATTGGTGAGACGCAGGATTGCGTTCCAAGCCTACACTTCCGGCTCAGCAACACAATTCCATTCCAACCACCATTTCCTGTATACCAGGATGTGCGTCATCGGCGGTGGAGCGCAGCGGTGCGTTCCAAGCCGGCACTTCCTGGTTGAAATATGTATGGCGGTGGGACGCAGCGGTGCGTTCCAAGCCGGCATTTCCTGGTTGGAATACACACGGCTGTTGTTTAACCCCGACTTAGTATGTTACCCGGGAGATATTGACACAGATTGTGTCTAGCTTATGGTTTCATTACACATATTTGTTCCCTCCTTTTTTTCCCTTTTTTTCTTAATAAAGAGCGCGGAACCGGAAGTAAGAGGCATGTGACACCTAATAGATTTAAGTCGATGTACCATTTCTTCTCATTAACTACCTCTCGGTTTCCATTATCTCCTTATCATCATTGTTTAGATTGTGTTGTAAAGCAAACCAGTTATGAATAGAATTGTAAGAACCGGAAATGGCGTCACTGAAACCGGAAGTGACGTCAATGGAACGCACGCCGATCCGCCATGACCGGAAGTACGCTTCCCACATGTTAATCGAGAATGCCATAAATACGCAGCCTTTCGGGGGGTCGGCAGCCCCCAGACGACGTCTACTAGGACGAAACGCGTCGGCCGCTGCTGACCCAGAATTGCTGCCTTCATCTATATTTGAGTTTTATTTATCTACAAGCTTGTGGACTTTTTACCTTCAATAAATTATTCCTCTTGGTTGAGGTGTTTTTACACTATGGAGAGTCTGCTCTTCTTCTTCTTTTTATAACCTTTGACGAGCCCAAGACACTGTGTACCTTCGGTGAGACCTCGGGTATAACCAGATCGCACCACAAGAGAAGTGACGGACGAAGGACCATCGTTGCCTGTGTGGAGGATATCCGACCGGAGTGTGTGACGCGCCAGTGTGGGACCCCTGAGTGACCCGGGACCATCCAAGAGCGTATCATATATGTGGGCCTACATATATCTGCAATCTGGTAAGCCTTTTATTCACTGGGGCGGGAACCCGGATTCACCATATATATTGATCTGTTATTCTCTCTACATACGAAGAATTTCCCAGTGATTGACCACGGAACTATTCAGCATATACCATCACTGTCCCGCTTACTTGACTATGTGTAAGCTCCAGGAGATGTAATAGGAGCACCACTATGTTACATCTTGGAGCCTTGGAATCTTTAAACATGAGACTATTTACCATATGCTAGCAAACCGTTTGCATGTTTAATCAGGATATCTTATAACATATAGGTTGTTTACAGTTTATGTATTAATTTACTGTGCCATATAACCAGGACTTATACTGTTTTGTGATTCATATCATTTAACGTCTCTGATTAGTGCCAACCCCTACTTTTAATATATATTACGACTAGTTTGGTCATTGTTTGGCAGCTCTCTTTACATCTACTTAGGCTTAGCGCAGTACTCCATTCAAAAGATGTGCTTTAACTGCAGACTTTCAGCTTTAATTTGAGGGTATTTACATCCAAATCAGGTGAACTGTGTAGGAATTACAACAGTTTGTATATGTGCCTCACACTTTTTAAGGGACCAAAAGTAATGGGACAATTGGCTGCTCAGCTGTTCCATGGCCAAGTGTGTGTTATTCCCTCAGTATCCCATTTACAAGGAGCAGATAAAAGGTCCAGAGTTCATTTCAAGTGTGCTATTTGCATTTGGAATCTGTTGCTGTCAATATGAGAGCCAAAGAGCTGTCACTATGAGTGAAGCAAGCCATCATTAGGCTGAAAAAACAAAACAAAACAAACCCATCAGAGAGATAGCAAAAAAACATTAGGTGTGGCCAAATCAACTGTTTGGAACATCCTTAAAAAGAAAGACCGCACCGGTGAGCTCAGCAACACCAAAAGACCCGGAAGACCACGGAAAACAACTGTGGTGGATGACCGAAGAATTCTTTCCCTGGTGAAGAAAACACCCTTCACAACAGTTGGCCAGATCGAGAACACTTTCCAGGTGGTAGGTGTATGTGTGTCAAAGTCAACAATCAAGAGAAGACTTCACCAGAGTCAATACAGGGGGTTCCCCACAAGATGTAAACCATTGGTGAGCCTCAAAAACAGGAAGGCCAGATTAGAGTTTGCCAAACAACATCTAAAAAAGCCTTCACAGTTCTGGAACATCCTATGGACAGATGAGACCTAGACCAACTTCTACCAGAGTGATGGGAAGAGAAGAGTATGGTGAAGGAAAGGAACTGCTCATGATCCAAAGCATACCACCTCATCAGTGAAGCATGGTGGTGGTAGTGTCATGGCGTGGGCATGTACGACTGCCAATGGAACTGGTTCTCTTGTATTTATTGATGATGTGACTGCTGACTAAAGCAGCAGGATGAATTCTGAAGTGTTATCTGCTCATATTCAGCCAAATGATTCAGAACTCATTGGAAGGCGCTTCATAGTGACCCGAAGCATACTGCGAAAGCAACCAAAGAGTTTTTTTAAGGCAAAGAAGTGGAATGTTATGCAATGGCCAAGTCAATCACCTGACCTGAATCCGATTGAGCATGCATTTCACTTGCTGAAGACAAAACTGAAGGGAAAATGCCCAAAGAACAAGCAGGAACTGAAGACAGTTGCAGTAGAGGCCTGGCAGAGCATCACCAGGGATGAAACCCAGAGTCTGGTGATGTCTATGCGTTCCAGACTTCAGGCTGTAATTTACTGCAAAGGATTTGCAACCAAGTATTAAAAAGTGAAAGTTTGATTTGTGATTGTTAATCTGTCCCATTACTTTTGGTCCCTTAAAAAGTGGGAGGCACATATACAAACTGTTGTAATTCCTACACTGTTCACCTAATTTGGATGTAAATACCCTCATATTAAAGCTGTAAGTCTGCAGTTAAAGCACATCTTGTTTGTTTCATTTCAAATCCATTGTGATGATGTATAGAGCCAAAAAGATTAGAATTGTGCTGATGTCCCAATATTTATGGACCTGACTGTACATGTAAAACTTATGTAGCGATATTTGTTTCATCTCTGTGTATCATTCGAGACTGTTCACTTCACTGGGTATATGTGAGGGTTTACATCCACTTTAAGGTAAAAAAAGGCCCAGCATATGAACCCCTCAAATACTTATCTCACTCGGTCCAACACTGTCTGCAGGTGCTCCTCCATAGAAAGTGGCTTCCTATTGTGACACACTGAGATGGTGGGGTGGGTGTTGGCTAATGCTGATTTGAATTTCAATGATTCACTTTGCGGAAGAGTAGGCAGTTTATGGCCATATAATTGTATGCTTAGTTTTTGCTGCTGCCTTCCCCTCCCCTTTTGTACCTGGAAAAAGACTCACAGAAAATGAGCAATGAGAACTGAAAGAGTATTGAAATAAGTCTTCTATCAAATGTGGAGGCTCCACAAAATCCAATTGGGTCCCACTTACAGCATCCTTCCCAGCTGCTAATATTTTTATCCAGTTTGCATTGCCACCCCTGCCCATGTTTGCTTGACTTGAGCAGGGATGGCCCTACAAGTTTAACCACTTCCCACCCGCATGACATTATAGTGGAGCTATCTGGATGATGCCTGCAGCTACAGATATTATCCAGATATCTTTTTTTCAGCAGGGGATTCCCTACAATGTAAAAGCCATCCTATCAGCTTACAGTTGTGCACATAAGTTTACATACCCTGGCAGAATTTATGATCTCTTGGCCATTTTTCAGAGAATATGAATGATAACACTAAAACTTTTCTTTCACTCATGGTTAGTGTTTGGCTGAAGCCATTTATAATCAATCAGCTGTATTTACTCTTTTTAAATCATAATGACAACAGAAACTACCCAAATGACCCTGATCAAAAGTTTACATACGCCAGTTCTTAGTACCGTGTATTGCCCCCTTTAACGTCAATGACAGCTTGAAGTCTTTTGTGGTATTTGCGGATGAGGTTCTTTATCTTCTCAGATGGTAAAGCTGCCCATTCCTCTTGGCAAAAAGCCTCCAGTTCCAGGAAATTCTTGGGCTGTCTTGCATGAACTGCAAGTGGCTCAATGATATTGAGGTCAGGATACTGAGAGGGCCACTCCAGAACTTTCACTTTATTCTGTTGTTGCCAATGACAGGTCGACTTGGCCTTGTGTTTTGGAACATTGTCATGTTGGAATGTCCAAGTGCATCCCATGCGCAGCTTCCTGGCAGATGAATGCAAATTTTCCTCCAGTATATTTTGATAACATACTGCATTCATCTTGCCATCAATTTTGAACAAATTCCTTGTGCCTTTGTAGCTCATACATCCCTAAAACATCAGTGATCCACCTCCGTGTTTCATAGTAGGAATGGTGTACCTTTCATCACAGGCCTTGTTGACTCCTCTCCAAATGTGGCATTGTGGCCAAAAAGTTCAATTTTGGTCTCATCACTCAAAATTACTTTGTGCCAAAAGGTTTGAGCCTTGTCTCTGTGCTGTTTGGCGTATTGTAAGCGGGATACTTTGTGGCATTTGCGTAGTAATGGCTTTCTTCTGGTGACTTGACCATGCAACCCATCTTTCTTCAAGCCCCTCCTTATTGTGCATCTTGAAACAGCCACTCTCAGTATCCTGACCTCAATATCATTGAGCCACTTGCAGTTCATGCAAGACAGCCCAAGAATTTCCTGGAACTGGAGGCTTTTTGCCAAGAGGAATGGGCAGCTTTACCATCTGAGAAGATAAAGAACCTCATCCACAAATACCACAAAAGACTTCAAGCTGTCATTACATTAAAGGGGGCAATACACCGTACTAAGAACTGGCGTATGTAAACTTTTGATCAGGGTCATTTGGGTAGTTTCTGTTGTCATTATGATGTTTTCAGAGAATCCTGTATTTCACCTGAAGTTATTTGTGGGTTTTTCTTTGCATCCCAAACAATTTTCCTAGCAGTGGTGTCTGACATTTTAGTTGGTCTACCTGACCGTGGTTTGGTTTCAACAGAACCCCTAATTTTCCACTTCTTGAATAGAGTTTGAACACTGCTGATTGGCATTCTCAATTCCTTGGATATCTTTTTATATCCCTTTCCTGTTTTATACAGTTCAACTACCTTTTCCCACAGATCCTTTGATCCCAGTCGTTTAGTGTTCCCAAAAACTCGGGATTAACCCAGATACCTGCTAGCACCTGCGTTTAGCCCCTCCACCCAGCCCAGCCCACCCAAGTGCATTCTCAACAGTTAATTTTTTGGTAGCGATTGAAGCAGGCTCTGAAAGCCAGGTGCTCTTTTACCTATGAGTCACACTAGTGTACCTATAAATTTAGAGGCCAAAATGTCCAAACAGAGGTACACTAGTGAAGCCTACATGTTGCTGAGCATGACAGATGAGAGTGATGGGGAAACTCCACTGTCAGATTCAGGCTCAGTATATGAACCTGTAGTGAGCAGCGGCACCCCGAGAGGTAGCTTTGATGACGGAGTAGTGGTCCCTGCTAAGGTCAGGCCTACCCAACCCTGTTCTTCTGTTGCTGAGGCAAAACTAAAAAAAAGTGAGTTGCAGTCATATTGGTCCACTGACCCAATGCACCATATGCCCGTGTTCTCTGCTTGCATGACCAGGGCTAGATACGAGCAGAACCTATAGTTTATGCACTTCAACATCAATGAACTCTGTCATCCTCAGGGTGACCCTGAATACGATTGGCTCCACAAATTTCAGCCCCTCGTAAACCACTTCAACCAACAATTGGCAGCCTTGTTTATTCCCGATCAAGTTGTCTGTCTAGACAAGTCCCTGATTAATTTTTCTGGCCGTCTTTGCTTTCAAACAGTTTCTCCCCAGCAAGCGTGCCAGATATTGGGTCAAGATGTATAAGCTCTGTGACAGGGTCACAGGCTATACATATAGTTTTATGGTTTACGAGGGAAAAGATAGTCATGGGGAGCCCCCCAACTGCCCAGGCTACATAGGGAGCGCTGCCAAGATTGTTTGGGACTTGGTGTCACCCTTATTTGGAAAGGGGTACCACTTGTAAGTGGACAATTATTACACAAGTGTGCCACTTTTTAGTCACTTGTTTGATCATGGAATTGGCGCATGTGGCACCATGCGATCTAATTGCCGGGGCTTCACCCAATGGTGTGTAGATTCCCATCTTAGACGGGGGGAGAGAGCCTGCTTGAGATGTAATAATTTGCTTGCAGTTCAGTGGAGGGATATACAGAATATTTTCGTTCTGTCCTCCATTCACGCAGACACGGCAGTCCAAATTCCAATGGCGACTGGTGTTGTTGAGAAGCCCCTCTGTTTCCACGACTACAACCTTAATATGGGTGGGGTGGACTACAATGACCAGTAGTTGGCGCTGTACTTAATTGCCCCTAAGGCCAGATGCTGGTACAAAAATGTCTGTATACCTTTTTCAATTGGCTCTGCTGAACGCTTATGTGCTATACAAAGCGTCAGGACGAATTGGATCCTTCCTTAAATTCCAGGAAGAGATCGTCACAACCCTTCTGTTTCCAGGCGGTGCTGTGCCCCAACTTCCCAATGCAAATGCAGTGAGCTGGCTGCATTAGAGGCACTTCCCAGAAGTCCTCCGTGGTACCTCAGGCCAAAGAACACCCAAAAAAAGATGTTGTGTCTGTAGGAAACGCGGACACTTGCTTTTAATTGTCCATCCTGTCCTGACCAGCCTGGTCTCTGCATCAGGGAATGTTTCACTAGCTACCACACACTAGTGGAGTATTAGAGTAGGGTACAGCACTGCACGGTTCTAGGGTACACTAACACAGGGTCTCAAAAGATGAGATGGCATTGGCCAGCATTGCATTTTGAGAGACCCTAAGCTGGAAAGTTTACTGTTAAAATAAAAGTGCAATAAATAAATAAATAAACAAAAAAATATAAAATAAATAAATAAAAATGCCAAAAATAGTTGTGGTTTTCTTTTTCTTCTCTCTCTGCTCTCTCTCTATTGTTATAGTTGTCCTTTTCTTGTTCTCTCTCTATTGTTATAGTTGTCATTTTCTTGTTCTTCTAATTCTTTTATACTTTACTGTGTTTTATTGTTAATCATTATTTGCATTGCAGGTACACCATTCTGCTGCAGCACTGATTTATTTATCTTGACAGCAACAGCGTTTGGACCCACAATACATAAATCATTGACTCCAACGCTGTAGGAGGTGATTTCACCACCACAGTTAAAAAAAGAGCATATATGCTGCAGCATAGGGGCAGGGGTGGACATAGGGGCACATTGCCCCTATGCTTCGGCATATATTTTTAGAACGGTGCATGTATGCCCATCATTAGAAGTGGGTGGATGCAGGGCAGTTTTCTAATAGCGGGCATACCACCGATTGATTGATTCTCTTTTTTCATTCAACGGCTGCATGAAAAAGAAGATTTACAATTACAATATATTCCCAACAAGGACCGGCGACGTTCTGGTATGTTGCTGGATTTTGAGTTTTAATGGGGGAATGATGCCTGCAGGTTTAGGTATCATTTTGGTATCGTTCTTTTCAGTCGGTGGTCAGCTTTCATGTAAAATAAATCCTAGCGGCTAATTAGCCACTTGACTGCTTTAAAAGCAGTGGGAGGGAAAACGCCCCCCCCCCCCACCATCTTCCATGGTTTTCTCACGCTCTTCTGTCCCAGTGGGGAACGCGAGAATGCAGCCAGTGGTACTACCAGCTGACCATAGAGCTGATCGAAGACTAGAATGGCTCCAATCATCTCTATGGTCTAAGAAACTGGAAGCTACAATCATTTTATGACTTCAGTTTTGACGTATATAAACAGTGCCATTGGGAAACTGGGAAAGCATCTTATCACACTGATCTTGACGTGGTCAGATGCTTTAAGGGCTGAGGAGAGATCTAAGACTAATAGGGTCTAATAGACCCCACATTTTTCAAAAAAGAGTACCTGTCACTATATATTGCTATCATAGGGGATATTTAAATTCCCTGCGATAACAATAAAAATAATAAAAGCAATTAAAGCGACAGTGTAAAAATAGAATAAGGAGAAAATGTAATCATTTAAAAAAATGCACCCCTGTGCCCCCACACACCTCCTCTATAAATCTAAAGTGGTAACCTGTAAAGGCTTTTAAAGACTTTTTAAAAAGTACATAGTTTGTCGCCGCTGTGTGGGTGTGCGTAATTTTAAAACATGTTCTGTTTGGTACCTATGTACTCATCATAAAATCATCTTTTATATTTCACAAAACATTTGGGCAATATAGTGTGTTTTTGTGGATTGAAATTCAAAAAAGTGTTTTTTTTCCCCAAAAAATTGAGTTTGAAAAATCGCTGCACAAATACTTAGTGTTGCAATTTTTTTTTTCACAAAGTTGCAAAGGTTCAAAGTAATTTTCTAGCAAATAAAAATATCAGAAAGGTATCAGAAAGGACTCGGTGGTTCAAGTGGTTAGATGAGTGGGTGATGTTGGGCACAAAATGCCAGGACAGTTCAAAACCCTCCCAAATGACCCCTTTTTGGAAAGTAGACACCCCAAGCTATTTCTTCAGAGGCATGTTAAGCCCATGGAATATTTTATATTTTGTCACAAGTTTCGGGAAAATTTACATTTTTTTTTTTTCAGAAAGTTGTCACTAAATTATATATTGCTCGAACAAACTATTGGCATATGTGAAACTACACCCCAAAATACATTCTGATGCTTCTCCTGGGTAAGTAATGTGTGGGACTTTTTGGGAGCCTAGCCTAGCCAAGTACAGGACCCTGAAAACCTATCACCCCCTTCAGGATTTCTAAGGACGTAAAATGGTGATATCACTTCCTCATTACCTATCACAGTTTCGGATGCCCTGCACTGTCAAGATAGCACTACCCCCCCTTTCCAAATGACCCCACTTTGGAAAGAAAACATCCCAAGCTATTTCCTGAGAGGCATGTTGAGTCCATGGAATATTTTATATTTTGTCACAAGTTTCGGGAAAATTTACTTTTTTTTTTACATAAAGTTGTCACTAAATGATATATTGCTCACACATGGCATGGGTATATGTGAAATTGCACCCCAAAATACATTCTGCTACTTCTCCTGAGTACAGGGATACCCAATGTGATATACTTTTTGGGAGCCTTGCCATGTACAGGACCCCAAAAACCAATCACCGCCTTCAGGCTTTCTAAGGGCGTAAAATGGTGATTTTACTCCTCACTACATATCACAGTTTTTGAAGCCCTGAAATGTCAAGATAGCACAAAACCCCCCAAATTGACCCCATTTTGGAAAGTAGATATCCCACAGTATTTGCTAAGAGGCATGGTGAGTATTTTGCAGCTCTCATTTGTTTTGGAAAATGAAGAAAGAAAAGGAAATTTATTTTTTTCCTTTTTTTAAATTTCAAAACTTTGTGACAAAAAATGAGATCTGCAAAATACTCCACATGCCCCTCAGCAAATAGATTTGGGTGTCTACTTTCCAAAATGGGGTCATTTGGGGGGGTTTGTGTTACCTTGACGTTTCATTGCCTCCAAAACTGTGATAGGAAGTGAAGAGTGAAATCAAAAATTGATATCCTTAGAAAGCCTGAAGGTGGTGTTTGGTTTTCGGGCTCCTGTATGTGGCTAGACTGCCAAAGAGTCTCACACATGTGGTATCCCTGTATTCAGAAGAAGCAGGAGGATGTATTTTGGGGTGTAATTTCACATATACCCATTGCATGTTTGAGCAATATATCATTTAGTGACAAGAAAGAAAAAAAATGTTGTAATTTTCCCAAAACTTGTGGCAAAATATAAAATACTCCATCGACTCAGCAAATAGCTTGGGGTGTCTACTTTCCAAAATGGGGTCATTTGGGGGGGGGGGGGTTTGTTGTATCTTGGCATTTCATGGCCTCCAAAACTGTGATAAGTAGTGCGGAGTGAAATCAAAAGTTTGCGCCCTTAGAAATCCTAAAGGCGGCGGTTGGGTTTTGGGGTCCTGTATGAGGCTAGGCTCCCAAAAGGTCTCTCACATGTGGTAACCCCGTACTCAGGAGAAGCAGCAAAATGTATTTTGGGGTGTAATTCCACATATACCCATGGCATGTGTGAGCAGTATATAATTTCAGTGATAACATTTGTTTTGTTTTTTTGTCATTTTTCAATCACTTGCGACAAAAAAATAATATATTCAATGGGCTCAACATACCTCTCAGCAAATTCCTTGGGGTGTCTACTTTCAAAAATGGGGTCATTTGCGGGGCTTTGTACTGCTCTTCTATTATAGCATCTCAGGAAATGAGATAGGCAGTCATAAACTAAAAGCTGCATAAATTCCAGAAAATGTACCCTAGTTTGTAGATGCTATAACATTTGCGCAAACCAATAAATATATGCCTATTGACTTTTTTTTTTTACCCGAGACATGTGGTTGAATGCATTTTGGCAAAAATGTATGACAAAAATTGATTTTATTGTATTTTTTTAATAACAAAAAGTAGAAAAATCTTTTTTTTCGAAATTTTCGATCTTTTTTCATTTATATCACAAAAAATAAAAACCGCAGAGGTCAAATACCACCAAAGTAAAGCTCAATTTGTGGGAAAAAAGGGACGCAAATTTTGTTTGGGTACAGCATTGCATGACCGCCCATTTACCTGTTAAAGAAGCGCAGTGCCATATTGTAAAAAGTGCTCTGGTCATTAAGGGGGTAAATCCTTCCGGGGCTGAAGTGGTTGCACCCGCATATCAAAATTGTGTTCTCACTACACATTTGAGGTATCGCTGCAAACGTCAGGGCGAGAGCAATAATTATAGCACTAAACCAAAGCTCCTCTGTAACTCTAAGGCTGGATTCACACCTATGCATTTTATTGCTTTTTGCATTTTGCAGATGTGCACTGCAGTCCATTTAACATGGTTTCCTATGGAACACATTCTGCAGTGCAAATCTGCAAAATGTAAAAAGCAATATAAATGCATAGGTGTGCATTCAGCCTAAACTGGTAACCTGTAAAAATGTTTAAAGGGTCGCCTATGGACATTTTTAAGTACCATAATTTGGTGCCATTCCACAAGAGTGTGCAATTTTAAAGTGTGACATGTTAGGTATATATTTACTTGGTGTAACATATAATGTTTGGGGGTTCTGAGTAATTTTCTAGCAAATAAAGACAGTTTTTTAAAAGTAGGGGAGAAATATCACAACTGGCCTGGGTGGGAACTGGTTAAAAAAAATAATAGAATTTATATAAAAGGTAAATCTGTAAGTAAATTTTAATGCAATACTAAAACGAGTAAAATAAATAGAAATAAAAAGCAAATAGCAAAAACAAAAAAAACCCTTATGATCTGTTGATGATGTAACTGTGGTTATAAACGCTGTTCAGAAAGTCTGTTTTTGACAGCAGCAGAGAGCCAGCAGCTGTATTTATACAGCAACAGCAATGGCCTAATCTGCTGGGTTCAATTTACAAAGTGTTTAGCAAATCTTGCTTAAAATTCTGCAAACCTGAAATTAGATGGGAATCTCATTGAATTCCATTGTCTATATGGGGCAAATCTTTTTGTTTTCCGGTCATTTTTAGGGCTAATCACAATAAAAAAAGGACATAGAAATTTGAGCACTGCCATGGGGGACGTGGGGTACTAATGCAAAAATTATTTTTAAAAATTCTGTGCAGTGGAGAGAGGATCTTTTCATGTGGTTTAGAGGACAACATTGAACATTTACAAATCCTTTAAATAGCATGCTTAGATATCTCAAAGATGTTGTGGTGTTATGGAACATTATAATTTTCATGGACAGTCTGTGTAATAGTATACAATAGCAGCACATACTGTGAAATTGATTTTTTTTTCTTATACAAGTATCTTGGCTCACATACAGCACCACCCCAATCTTCCAATTTTTCTTTCAAATGATGCTGTAACATGCTACAAACAAACAGCAACTCCAAATAAATGCTCCAATTTTTAGCACCTCAAACTTAAAAGGACTCTAACTCTAACAAACGCTTTTTTTTTTTTAAATGGAATCTTTGCAGGAGATAAAAAAACATTTATTCTAAAATCTAGACCCTATCAACATACTGGTAAATAAAATATAGGCCCCCAAAGTAAAAGAAGACCCCCAAATCCCACCTTCTGAAATAAAAAATAAAGGTCTGGCAGCAAAAAATAAAATGCTGTGCAGAGGAAAACAACTAAAGGTGACCACTGACCTTAACTTAAACCATAACATAAAGTTAAAGACAAAAAACCTTAATAATAAGTATAACACAGAAAATGGGGCTGATGGCTTAAAGAGCTAGCATTTAGAATTTAAGCACAATGGGCACAATTCACTAAAGGTTAGCGCATGTGTTATGATGGTCAAGTGACCACTTAAGCACTTAAGGACCGAGCCTCTTTTTGAGTTAAAATCAGGGTTTTTTTTGCTATAAAATTACTTAGAACCCCCAAACATTATATTTTTTTTAACACCCTAGAGAATAAAATGGCAGTCATTGCAATACTTTATGTATTGCGCAGCAGTCTAAAAGCGCAATTTTTTTGGAAAAAAAATCACTTTTTTGAATAAAAAAATAAGGCAAAAGTAAAGTTAGCCCAATTTTTTGCTATATTGTGAAAGATGATATTATGCCAAGTAAAATACCCAAAATGCTTCAAAATTGCGCCAGCTCATGGAATGGCGACCATGAATTGTTAGAAACAATATTTGTTTAGATGTATGGGGTGGTAATTCAAAATTCAAACCAAAGAAATCTTACAAACATTTTGTCTGAATATAGAATATTATCCATTAATCATGCTGGTTAATGGTAATAATTCAAAGTATGTAGTAATTTATGAAGGTGAAGGTATTTATCTGACCTTGGTAACACTGTAATAATCAAAGATTTCTGTTCTTTGTTTAAAATAGAAACATAGTTTAACAAAACAAAAAAAAGTCCATGTTGTGCTGGCAGATGTAAGGACATGAATTTCCAGGGCAGGTGTGATTTCCCAGGAATATAGAAAGTGCCCCTGGATGTTTATTGCATTCTGGATCTTATAACTCAGCATGAAGCATAAAATGCATGAGTGCCAAAAAGAAAGTGTGTCTCAAAGTGACAGGGTATTCATCTGTTGGCCTCCTAGCAACCAGTGATGCATCTACAGTCCTATTCAGCTGCTGGCCAAGGAATCTCAGCGATGGCCATATTTGGTTAATGTCATCACCCAGAATCCCTGCCAGCAGTTGAATGGAGTAAGTGATGCATCATTTATTGCCCAGACTCTGTCCGCTCTGTAGCTTGCGGTGCGGGTGAGCCTGAACATGGACTAAAGACAGGAATGTCCAGTATGTATACTCCAGCCACAATGCCGCCCTCTTCCATGTTAATAGATTTATGTACCTCTTTCCTACAGGTACATGAATCTGTCCCTAGTTGCAACGTATGTTACAAAGACCAGTGCTAGAAGTCATTTGAGAGTCTCTGACTGTCTTTATGAATTCCAAGGTGGGTGTGCTAAACAACTGCCTTGTTTTTTTTTTTTATATAAAATACAGTTTTCACATCTTTTTTCATCCTTTGAACTTAACTTTTACAGTATGTAAACTTGGATATCCCAGAATTCCACAGCCCATTTTACAGACTGAATCGATATTGGATTAAGTCAGACGCGATTAGCTTTTGCTCCGAAAAATACGCTTGGCCTGGTTTTCTTTTAAAAGAACAGGATACCGACTATGGGTGGGAGAAGGTGGAATACCCTATTGCCCCCTCACATTATGTTTTTCTTTTTTACTTTGTTTTAATGACCTGGTAAAAATAGGGCAATAATGGAGAGTTTGCTTCATTTTTTAAGTTAGTGAGGTATGTAAGCTGAACACAACAGTGGTTTTAAAAATATACCCTCCCAAAGCTGTGGCCCATTTTTAAAGCATTTTGTAAACCCAAAAACAAAAATGTAATATGTTGCAGCTTACAAGTTCTGGTTGCATTCGTTTTCCTTATATTTTTCCTTTTTCCCTATATTTTCTCAATATTTTCACATGGTGATCTGGAGAGCAAGTCAGTTATTTCTAAGCATCCTGTAACAAACCATGTCTTCCAGCAAAAATGGCATTTAGAGGGTTGAGAAAAATCATTTAACATTGGCAGGGGTGATTACAATGGTCTGCTTGCATTCATTTATGCAAAACCTTTAATCCAAAAAGAAAAATTGCTGTTGTACCTGTCTAAAAAGTGTTAGCAGGACTACAGCTTTAATCTGTTAGCCAAGTCCATCCAAATCTGTTGTGCATCTAATATGACCTTCTTCCCAAATTGACAATCTCACTGTCCAAATGTTTCTCCATTATGCCTCCATCCAGAGTGGACCACCATAATACAGGACGTGTGGAATCCCCAGTGGAAATTGAAAGAAAACAAATCCAGACACCACATTTAAGTGTTGGTAAGCTGCAATATGTTTAATTTTTGTTTTTAGGTTTATTTTAATTTATTATTACGTTACAAGGCACAGATACTGGTATCTGTTAAGCAGGTGAGCCATACACATAGGAGTGCAATGTGCCTGGTATATAATTGCCTGTTATCCTAATGGATATCTATTTTTTTGCTTATATTTTATTCAAAACAGTCAAAAGGAGAGAACATTTCATAGTTGCGAGCTGTCAATTTTTTTGAGGCAGGCTTAAAGTGATACTAAACCCTCACGTTTTTTCACCTATATATGTTACTAAATAATAGCATTAAATGAGAAGTCTAACCTTTTGTGTCATTTTCGCTTATAAGTTGTTTTATTCAAGCTCCGTTTCTCCCATTTCCGGTTATCCTGTTTGCTGGGTGACCCGTTTATTGCCAATCTCATAGTGTCAAAGCTACAGCGTCCTCCGTGCCTGGGGACACAGTGAGTGCGGGCGCAGCCAGCATTCCTATGCAGGGCTATAGTCAAATAGGTGTGAGTGTGCTCGCACGGGTGACACTATGAGGTCGGCAATACACGGGTCACCTAGCAAACAGGACAACCGGAAATGGGAAAAATGGAGCTTGAATAAAACAACTTAGAAGCAAAAATTACACAAAAGGTTAGATTTCTCACGTAATGCTATTATTTAGTAACAGATATAGGCAAAAAAACGTGAGGGTTTAGTATCACTTTAAGTTTTGAAAAGTTCTCAGAGGTAATTTTGGGTATTGAAAGGTTTCTGCCTTTCAATACTGAACAATGCCCAACAAAATCCAAATACGTTTTTTGTACTACAGATTCAATTCTTATTCTCTATCCTCAAAAATCTGGGCAATTTTAATAACGATCTTAGCTGAAATAAGGGAAGTACAGAATTCTGGGGGAAAAAAATCTTGCCATGGATGCTGACCTGTTTTATTTACCCAGTACCAATTTCTCTTTGTATGTGGGTCAAAATGTAATAAACATCTTTGGTTCCTTTTCTAATTCCACCAGAGCAGTCTGTTTTTTTATACCTTTAGATATTGTATACAGTGTGAAAATTTGGTTAAATCTTCCCTGATTTAGTACAATTCGATTAAAGATAGAGCAAACAAAGCTCCTATGAGATACTTTGTCTAAATCCAAATTGTGTGGTCAGTATTGGTGTGACAATTTAGGCTACGGCCTACAAATGCATTGTGTGTCAAAATATATTATATGATATTTTATTAAAATGCATTATTGTCAGCATACTCCTGGAGGAGGAGAGACCATGTTGCTCATCCACACCTCCTCCAATTAAAGAGCGCCTTACATTCACTGAAAGGAATGCAAGGCTTTTTATAAATAGAGGAGGTGCCAAGCGATCAAACCACAGTCATCAGTGTACTGAGTGTACTGCAGCCTGGAACTACAAGTCCCAGCGCCTGATGTTTGGGATTGAGAGAAGATTGCTGTCTGAGTAAAAGTAAGATATATACCAAATGCTGCAGCGGGCAGGGATAGGACACACATCATCAGCATTTAGTTTTACTGTGCAAATGGCCATAAATAATTTTTTGCCATATTTCAACCTTAGACTAATGTCTGGGCAACATGTGTACAGGCACACAAGAGCTTCTTCAGGGTGGATCCCTCTTAATTAGTTCTGCAGAAAACAATTGCTGCACTCCATCCAGTTCCAGACCTGACAGATAATGCTCAACTTGTGATGCTCCATCATGCAATACAGCTAATAAAAAATACTGTTCAGTAATGTATAACAATTAGGTACTCTGCCCAAAGGGCATTTTACACTATCTATCATTTCAATCGTAGTTTTCTTCCCTTAGTCTGCAACTTTAAGTAAATATTCTGTTTTATCATGCAGGCATACAGTATACAGACGCATTCAAAAAGGAAGTGCAAGGAGCAGTGGTGATGTGAAAAGTGCAGTTAATCAGTTTCAGTTTACTAGAGAATGATAAAGTAAATATAAATGGTGTTTGGTTGCCATATTGTAAAAAGCTGCACAAACTGTTGGTGCTATATAAATCCTGTATAATAAAAATAATATTTTTTTGCACCTTAACGTGTTACTAAACCCATAGTGGGTCACCACTATAGCTGTCTTATGACTTCTATCTGTGTCCAGTTGAGCACTGGCTAAAGCTTGTAGGAGGAGATTTTATTCTCCTCTGACTGCTCTATGAGACTGCATAACCCTTGACCCTCTGTATGAAGAGTGCTGATTGGCCCTGTGGGGATCACATGCACCCTCCAAAAAAAAAAAACTCTCTAACAATGCACACCATACAGATGGATTGGGAACAGTAAAATAAGGGAAGGGTCAAAGAAGACAAGATCAAGCAACCTTTTTGCACAATGCAGAGTATTAGCCCCTTAGGTTACACAGTGAGCATAACAAGCATGCTTTATTGCATACAGACTTGATTTTTTTCTAGTGGGTTTAAACACTTTAAGATTGATTTACTATAGGCTGTTTACCTAACAATTATTTACTCGGGCAAATGTATTTTTCATTACAAAGTAATTGTTAATAAGGTTATAAAATTAGTGTTAATGAATAAGGCGAAGCTGTGTTCACAGTTAATATCAAGTCATGTACAAGGATTTTTTTTAAACATTCTTTATTGAGATTTATAGAAAGAAACATGCAAAGGGAAAATATAACGAGAAAGAGACAAATATATGATATTACATACCATGATATCTGAATAAAAGTTAAATCACAGAAATCATAAACATAGTTATACACAATCAAAATAGAAGAAGAAAAAGGGAGTTAATACCTGATAAGGAGACATAGAACAACTCCTGAGACACTGCTCCCAACTCCAAAAAGTGTGGGAAGCTGAACCTCACCTGAACTTAAATTTCAAAACAGTGCTGAGGAAATAATATAAGGAACATTTTAAAAACTGAATTTTTTAAAACACGATTCAAAATGAATACAGCTTACCCCTATTCAATAACATTAACTTTGCAAAGTGAGAACACACTTTCCAAAGTGAACATTTACTTTACTATGTGAAAAGCCTTTAATAACTCACACACATTGTCTTTGCCTTATTGTATAAATGTAACTTTAATTTTTTGAAAGTTATCGCATAAACTGCAATGCAAGATCTACATTTTCATCCTCGAAAACATGCTAAATTTAATATAGATATATACTCTATATATATCATAAACTGCATTTACAAACAATGCATATGGACATTAAAGTTTAATATTTGTTATAAATAAAACTGGTTTAAAATTAAAATTCTCCAAATAGCAAAAAATACAAGTAATTTTAAATCTGCTTGAAATGTAAAAACACTGATGTCTGTCCATACAAATTACTAGTCATCTAGCATCAGTGGAAATTTTCAAGGGATTTGCAGTAATTATATGACAAAATACGCCTGCAAATCTCACTCATTGCTGAATAGAAACACACAGGTCAAATCTTGAACAGATTCAGATGGGTAATTTGTACATGTCAATCAGGGTAGGCCCAGTGGAAGTGTAGATTTAAGCCATGAAAGCAGAACAATGCCATGGTAACAACAGAAGCTTTCAAAGAAGATTATAAAATGTAGTGGGCATTTACCATGGTAATGCTAATTTTCGAAGCACATTCTTAAATTTGTATACATTTAGACATTAAGAAAAACTATTTTCTGCGCCACAGTCTCTTATTTACTACATAGTGTTTATGGTGGATCTTAGAAGGCACAAACTGCAGTGTAGATCTATAAAAAAAATAAGCCCCGCAGAGACAATGCAATTCATGGAGTGGGGTGAGTGACTCCTATGGGACATTTTGTCTTTTAATTATGAGGGATAAACACCATAAACTTTGACCCTGACATGTAGCCTTGTACTTCCACCCTGTTCACACTGCAATGCAACCCAAGAGGTGAGCTGCATTTAAATGCATTTGTAAGCACAGCATGTCACTGTACAGCACACTACTGTGTGGAGACCTGAAAATAAAGTTAAAGGGGGGGTGTATGTGCAGCATGATAGAGGACAGCGGCTCTCTGTAGAAGCTCCGCCGGACATGGAGACAAAAGCCCAAACCCTGGGGTCAAACCTCACTCCTTTCAGCTATACCCCTGGGGGACAGTTCAGGTCATGCCGTCGGGCAGGAGATCGCACGCCACAGCATCTCACTACCTACCTGCTCCGCACTAAGGAGTAGACGAGGATGGCACAAGATGGTGTCCGTTCTCCTCAGACCCTTTCAGCCTCCAGTGACTCACCACCTGAGATCACAAACACCCAGAGAGACTGTGAGTACACTGCTCAGTTTACTAAAGCTGATCTTGACGCTAGCCTGTCAGTAATCTATGAGAAACTGGCAAACAAGATACAAGTGGTACTTTACAAATCCACAAGTACTCTCACTCAGGAAATAGCAGCACTGGGAGGCCACACAGATACCTTAGAAACCAAGCATGATGAGTTCTCTCTGGCCCACAATGATCTCAGGAAAGATTATGAAACTTTAGCTGATAACTTCTCATGTTTACAATCTCAGGTGGAAGATTTGGACAATCAAAACCGCTATAATAACTTGCGGATTGCGGTGTTCCAGAATCTATAACTGATCTCATGCCTGCAATGTCCAAATTGTTTCATTCTCCCCTCCCTGAGAGACACCATTATCATCCTTCACATGTGACACAATTCATAGAGCCCTTAGTCCTAAACCGCCTCCAGATAAACCAGCTAGGCATATTATTCTATGTATAAGCCTGTCAGGAACTGGTGTGACCAGAAATGTGTGAACTGCACAGAGAATTCCAGACACAAAAGTGAATAAAGTGATTTATGAAGGATATAAGTAAAATGGTGATCCAAACGCACATCTAATATAATAAACAGTGTAAACAACCACAGCAACAGAAATAGTGAAAACTGCTAAAACAGGTATAGGAAAATGTCCAAACCGTAAATGTAGCCAGGCCAGGGTCATGCACGGGAGATCAATCAGAGGGGGCAGGGAGCAAGATAAGGCAGGAACAGATGACGGGAAAGCTGGTGAGACAGGATCACACTGTAGACAGGGGTCCAGGAGCAGATTCAGGGTTCAGGATACAGGATTCAGGATTCCAGATACAGGATTCGGGATTCCAGATACAGCATTCAGGATGGCAGATATCAGATTCAGGATTCCAGAAACAGATACAGGGTTCAGGATTCAGGATACAGAGGCACATGGAGGACAAACACCAAGGCACTAAGCATATGGTATACAGGGTTTAAATATCCTTCCTGTAACAAGAGTCAGGTGGTGACTCATGAGCCTCTGATTAGCGGGAGACATCTGCTGGTGGACACTGGAACTGCAGCCCATGGATCCAGGAGCCACAGTGCCACCACCAGATGAGCCCTTTACTGACACCCGCTGGTGGACACTGGAACTGCAGCCCATGGATCCCCGAGCCACAGCACCACCTGCTGGAGGGACTATTCCTAACAAAGCCCTGGTTCACATTGGAGCGATTTGGCATGCAATTTGACTTGTTAAATCGCATGTCAAATCAGTGGCACTTGATGGCAATGGCACCATCCGAATCAGTGCAATGCAGCATTTGTGGTAACGCAACGATTCCCAAAAGTCTTTTCTGTACCACTTTTGGCAATTTCCATAAACATCTGGGCAGTAACACACACAGATGTCTCTGAAATTGCCCCTGAAATCGGGACTGACATGTGGGAATGAAATTATGCGAGTTCAGCTGAACCCGCACCATTTCATTCCCGCTGTTAGTGGGAATCCAGGCTGATGGACTATTTAACCAAAGAAGAAATCCTGCATGCCTCCAGAAACACACACACAACATAGAATTAGATGGCATAAGAATTCAAATATTCCCAGACATCTCTCCAGCTACTCTAGAGAGAAGACGCAAAATGAAGGAAATCACATCTGTGTTACAATCAGCACGCATTAGATATCGATGGGGATTTCCCTTTATATTAACAGTGCCTCACAATGACACCACATATACAGTCTTCACTGTCGCAGAAGGCAAAGAGCTCCTGATCAAATTGAGTCTACTGGAATCAGAATCACTTCTTTGACCTCCTATTTTGGCCACTCCAGCGTCGAGACCTGGCCAAAGAAGATGGCGCCAATCACTCAGAGATCTGGTCGAATGATGCCACGGTCACTATTTCTCTACCAGTTGATTATATTTTCTGCAAACAAAGAAATATTCTCCATGTTAGGCTTGAAGAAGAAACTTTTAAGACTGGAACTGATTCATAAGCTAAAAAAAAAACAAGGAGACACCCCCCTTTTTTTAAACTCCCTTGAGGCAAGACTTATATAGATTAACAACACTACAGTTTGACTATGGACACTCCCCCCCCCCCCTTTTTCCCCTTTTTCTCTCTTAATCATCGGTTATCATACATGATATATATTTCTGGTTGTAGTTCATAAACCTACGGTGTATATGCACATTTATATGTGTATAATATACAGTGGAACCTTGATTCACGAGAAATGCGGTTAATGAGCATTTTGAAAGAAAAGGAAATTTTTTAAAAAGAAATTCTGACTCGGTTTGTGAGTGCTGTCTCGCAAAGCAAGCAGCATTAAGCCTATTTGCATGCAATACCGCACGTGGCCAGGGGCGCTGGTGAGCCTCGGAGGCCCTCAGAAGCCGTCGTAAATACTCGGAAATACCGAAATTGTAGACAGTTTCCGAGCATTTCCGATGGTTGCCGAGGGTCTCCGAGGCTCAGCAGCGCCACCACATCTCTGGCCACATACAGTATTGCATACACCAGGCACCCCCGGAACTCTTGTCACATATAATACTGCATTGCAGAGGCGGCTCTAGGCTTTGTGAGGCCTTAGGCAAAACTTAGATATGAGGCCCCACTCACACCCATAATGGGAAAAATAATTAATGTGGTAAAAATTAACTGTATTAGGAGGGTAAGTGGACAGTATAGGGGGCAGGAGGGTACAGTACAGGGGGCAGGAGGGTACAGTACAGAGGGGAGCAGGAGGGCACAGCACGAGGAGAGGGTAAGTGGGCACAGTACAGGGGGCAGGAGGATACAGTACGGGGGGGAGCAAAAGGGCACAGTACAGGGGGGGGTAGGAAAGTGGACACCGTACAGGGGGTAGGAGGGTACAGTAAAGTGGCAGTATTGAATAATATAGATATGGTTTTCTTAAGCAGAGCTGTGCAGGGAAGCTGCCCTCACAAATCCCACCTATTCTGGCATTGCTGTCACTAGGCTAAATCTATACTGGAATGACAACTCCCCCTCTACCTTCCCCTCTAGAGTTTTTTGCTCTCTTCCAGAACTTTGCAGGGGTTATGGAAGGACCCTGACGTGGAGCTTCTTATTACTGCTGCTGCTTTTGTGGGCAGGATACTGTGCCAATCACATGGGATGAATAGGAAAGGAAGGTCAGCAGGGATTGGCACAGTACACATCCTGCCCACACAAACAGCAGCAGTAGTAAGATGATCCACCTAGGGCTTCTTTCTTGGCCCCTGAAAAAATGGGAGTGGG
>BLSH010373737.1:172318-185538 GCA_018402905.1 Glandirana rugosa | reverse complement strand
TCTCCTACTGCTATAGGGAGAGTTTATGGCTGGTGCTGTAAGGGACAGATTATTGTTCTAAAATCATCACCTAGTGCTATAGGGAGAGGCCCCTGCTGGTCCTGTGATGGACAGATTATTGTTCTAAAATCATCGCCTACTGCTATAGGGAGAGTTTATGGCTGGTGCTGTAAGGGACAGATTATTGTTCTAAAATCATCACCTAGTGCTATAGGGAGAGGCCCCTGCTGGTGCTGTGAGGGACAGATTATTGTTCTAAAATCATCTCCTACTGCTGTAAGGAGAGTTACCTGCTGGTGTTGTGAGGGACAGATTATTGTTCTAAAATCATCTCATCATAGTGCTATAGGGAGAGGTTCCTGCTGGTGCTGTGAGGGACAGCTTATTATTCTAAAATCATCTCCTACTGCTATAGGGAGAGGTTTCTGCTGGTGCTGTGAGGGACAGATTATTGTTCTAAAATCATGTCCTACTGCTATAGCGAGAGGTTCCTGCTGGTCCTGTGAGGCACAGATTATTTTTCTAAAATCATCTCCTACTGCTATAGGTAGAGGTTCCTGCTGGTGCTGTGAGGGGCAGATTATTGTTGTAAAATCATCTCCTTCTGCTGTAGGGAGAGGTTCCTGCCGGTGCTCTGAGGGGCAGATTATTGTTCTAAAATCTTCACATCCTGCTAGAGAGAGAGGTTCCTGCTGGTGCTGTGAGGGGCAGATTATTGTTCTAAAATCATCCCATACTGCTAGAGGGAGAGGTTCCTGCTGCTCCTGTGAGGGACCGATTACTGTTCTAAAACCATCTCATCATAGTGCTATAGGGAGAGTTTCCTGCTGGTGCTGTGAGGGAACGATTATTGTTCTAAAATCATCTCCTACTGCTAGAGGGATAGGTCCCTGCTACTCCTGTGAGGGACAGATTATTGTCCTAAATACATCTCCTACTGCTATAGGGAGAGGTTCCTGCTGGTGCTGTGAGTTACAGATTATTGTTCTAAAATCATCTCCTACTTCTATAGGGAGAGTTTATGGCTGGTGCTGTAAGGGACAGATTATTGTTCTAAAATCATCTCCTACTGCTGTAAGGAGAGTTACCTGCTGGTGTTTTGAGGGACAGATTATTGTTCTAAAATCATCTCATCATAGTGCTATAGGGAGAGGTTCCTGCTGGTGCTGGGAGCGACAGATTATTGTTCTAAAATCATCTCCTACTGCTAGAGGGAGAGGTTCCTGCTGCTCCTGTGAGGTACAGATTATTGGTCTAAAATCACCTCATCATAGTGCTATAGGGAGAGATTCCTGCTGGTGCTGTGAGGGACAGATTATTGTTCTAAAATCATGTCCTACTGCTATAGTGAGAGGTTCCTGCTGGTCCTGTGATGGACAGATTATTGTTCTAAAATCATATCCTACTGCTATAGGTAGAGGTTCCTGCTGGTGCTGTGAGGGGCAGATTATTGTTCTAAAATCATCTCCTTCTGCTGTAGGATGAGGTTCCTGCCGGTGCTGTGAGGGGCAGATTATTGTTTTAAAATCATCACATCCTGCTAGAGAGAGAGGTTCCTGCTGGTCTTGTGAGGCACAGATTATTTTTCTAAAATCATCTCCTACTGCTATAGGTAGAGGTTCCTGCTGGTGCTGTGAGGGGCAGATTATTGTTCTAAAATCATCTCCTTCTGCTGTAGGGAGAGGTTCCTGCCGGTGCTCTGAGGGGCAGATTATTGTTCTAAAATCTTCACATCCTGCTAGAGAGAGAGGTTCCTGCTGGTGCTGTGAGGGGCAGATTTTTGTTCTAAAATCATCACATACTGCTAGAGGGAGAGGTTCCTGCTGCTCCTGTGAGGGACCGATTATTGTTCTAAAACCATCTCATCATAGTGCTATAGGGAGAGTTTCCTGCTGGTGCTGTGAGGGACAGATTATTGTTCTAAAATCATCTCCTACTGCTAGAGGGATGGGTCCCTGCTACTCCTGTGAGGGACAGATTATTGTCCTAAATACATCTCCTACTGCTATAGGGAGAGGTTCCTGCTGGAGCTGTGAGTTACAGATTATTGTTCTAAAATCATCTCCTACTTCTATAGGGAGAGTTTATGGCTGGTGCTGTAAGGGACAGATTATTGTTCTAAAATCATCTCCTACTGCTGTAAGGAGAGTTACCTGCTGGTGTTGTGAGGGACAGATTATTGTTCTAAAATCATCTCATCATAGTGCTATAGGGAGAGGTTCCTGCTGGTGCCGGGAGCGACAGATTATTGTTCTAAAATCATCTCCTACTGCTAGAGGGAGAGGTTCCTGCTGCTCCTGTGAGGTACAGATTATTGTTCTAAAATCATCTCATCATAGTGCTATAGGGAGAGGTTCCTGCTGGTGCTGTGAGGGACAGATTATTGTTCTAAAATCATGTCCTACTGCTATAGCGAGAGGTTCCTGCTGGTCCTGTGAGGGACAGATTATTGTTCTAAAATCATCTCCTACTGCTATAGGGAGAGGTTCCTGCCGGTGCTGTGAGGGGCAGATTATTGTTTTAAAATCATCACATCCTGCTAGAGAGAGAGGTTCCTGCTGGTGCTGTGAGGGGCAGATTATTGTTCTAAGATCATCACATACTGCTAGAGGGAGAGGTACCTGCTGCTTCTGTGAGGGACCGATTATTGTTCTAAAACCATCTCATCATAGTGCTATAGGGAGAGTTTCCTGCTGGTGCTGTGAGGGACAGATTATTGTTCTAAAATCATCTCTTACTGCTAGAGGGATAGGTCCCTGCTACTCCTGTGAGGAACAGATTATTGTTCTGAATACATCTCCTACTGCTATAGGGAGAGGTTCCTGCTGGTGCTGTGAGTTACAGATTATTGTTCTAAA
Source organism: Glandirana rugosa (assembly GCA_018402905.1). Lineage (NCBI taxonomy): Eukaryota > Metazoa > Chordata > Amphibia > Anura > Ranidae > Glandirana > Glandirana rugosa. The sequence goes on along the minus strand of BLSH010373737.1, from coordinate 182,680 downwards.
ATCATCTCCTACTGCTATAGGGAGAGTTTATGGCTGGTGCTGTAAGGGACAGATTATTGTTCTAAAATCATCACCTAATGCTATAGGGAGAGGCCCCTGCTGGTGCTGTGAGGGACAGATTATTGTTCTAAAATCATCTCCTACTGCTGTAAGGTGAGTTACCTGCTGGTGTTGTGAGGGACAGATTATTGTTCTAAAATCATCTCATCATAGTGCTATAGGGAGAGGTTCCTGCTGGTTCTGTGAGGGACAGATTATTATTCTAAAATCATCTCCTACTGCTATAGGGAGATGTTCCTGCTGGTGCTGTGAGGGACAGATTATTGTTCTAAAATCATCTCATCATAGTGCTATAGGGAGAGGTTCCTGCTGGTGCTGTGAGGGACAGATTATTATTCTAAAATCATCTCCTACTGCTATAGCAAGAGGTTCCTGCTGGTCCTGTGAGGCACAGATTATTTTTCTAAAATCATCTCCTACTGCTATAGGTAGAGGTTCCTGCTGGTGATGTGAGGGGCAGATTATTGTTCTAAAATCATCTCCTTCTGCTGTATGGAGAGGTTCCTGCCGGTGCTGTGAGGGGCAGATTATTGTTCTAAAATCTTCACATCCTGCTAGAGAGAGAGGTTCCTGCTGGTGCTGTGAGGGGCAGATTATTGTTCTAAAATCATCACATACTGCTAGAGGGAGAGGTTCCTGCTGCTCCTGTGAGGGACCGAATATTGTTCTAAAACCATCTCATCATAGTGCTATAGGGAGAGTTTCCTGCTGGTGCTGTGGGGACAGATTATTGTTCTAAAATCATCTCCTACTGCTATAGGGAGAGTTTATGGCTGGTGCTGTAAGGGACAGATTATTGTTCTAAAATCATCACCTAGTGTTATAGGTAGAGGCCCCTGCTGGTGCTGTGAGGGACAGATTATTGTTCTAAAATCATCTCCTACTGCTAGAGGGATAGGTCCCTGCTACTCCTGTGAGGGACAGATTATTGTCCTAAATACATCTCCTACTGCTATAGGGAGAGGTTCCTGCTGGTGCTGTGAGTTACAGATTATTGTTCTAAAATCATCTCCTACTGCTATAGGGAGAGTTTATGGCTGGTGCTGTAAAGGACAGATTATTGTTCTAAAATCATCACCTAGTGCTATAGGTAGAGGCCCCTGCTGGTGCTGTGAGGGACAGATTATTGTTCTACAATCATCTCCTACTGCTATAAGGAGAGTTACCTGCTGGTGTTGTGAGGGACAGATTATTGTTCTAAAATCATCTCATCATAGTGCTATAGGGAGAGGTTCCTGCTGGTGCTGGGAGCGACAGATTATTGTTCTAAAATCATCTCCTACTGCTAGAGGGAGAGGTTCCTGCTGCTCCTGTGAGGTACAGATTATTGTTCTAAAATCATCTCATCATAGTGCTATAGGGAGAGGTTCCTGCTGGTGCTGTGAGGGACAGATTATTGTTCTAAAATCATTTCCTACTGCTATAACGAGAGGTTCCTGTTGGTCCTGTGAGGGACAGATTATTGTTCTAAAATCATCTCCTACTGCTATAGGTAGAGGTTCCTGCTGGTGCTGTGAGAGGCAGATTATTGTTCTAAAATCATCTCCTTCTGCTGTAGGGAGAGGTTCCTGCCGGTGCTGTGAGGGGCAGATTATTGTTTTAAAATCATCACATCCTGCTAGAGAGAGAGGTTCTTGCTGGTGCTGTGAGGGGCAGATTATTGTTCTAAAATCATCACATACTGCTAGAGGGAGAGGTTCCTGCTGCTCCTGTGAGGGACCGATTATTGTTCTAAAACCATCTCATTATAGTGCTATAGGGAGAGTTTCCTGCCGGTGCTGTGAGGGACAGATTATTATTCTAAAATCATCTCCTACTGCTAGAGGGATAGGTCCCTGCTACTCCTGTGAGGGACAGATTATTGTTCTAAATACATCTCCTACTGCTATAGGGAGAGGTTCCTGCTGGTGCTGTGAGTTACAGATTATTGTTCTAAAATCATCTCCTACTGCTATGGGGAGAGTTTATGGCTGGTGCTGTAAGGGACAGATTATTGTTCTAAAATTATCACCTAGTGCTATAGATAGAGGCCCCTGTTGGTGCTGTGAGGGACAGATTTTTGTTCTGAAATCATCTCCTACTGCTGTACGGAGAGTTACCTGCTGGTGTTGTGAGGGACAGATTATTGTTCTAAAATCATCTCCTAGTGCTATAGGGAGAGGTTTCTGCTGCTCCTGTGAGGGTCAGATTATTGTTCTAAAATCATCTCATCATAGTGCTATAGGGAGAGTTCCCTGTTGGTGCTGTGAGGGACAGATTATTATTCTAAAATCATCTCGTACTGCTATAGGGAGCGGTTTCTGCTGGTGCAGTGAGGGATAGATTATTGTTCTAAAATCATCTCCTACTGCTATAGCAAGGGGTTCCTGCTGGTCCTTTGAGGGACAGATTATTGTTCTAAAATCATCTCCTACTGCTATAGGGAGAGGTTCCTGCTGTTGCTGTGAGGGACAGATTATTGTTCTAAAATCATCTCATCATAGTGCTATAGGGAGAGGTTCCTGCCGGTGCTGTGAGCGACAGATTATTGTTCTAAAATCATCTCCTACTGCTAGAGGGAGAGGTTCCTGCTGCTCCTGTGAGGGACAGATTATTGTTCTAAAATCATCTCATCATAGTGCTATAGGGAGAGGTTCCTGCTGGTGCTGTGAGGGACAGATTATTATTCTAAAATCATCTCCTACTGCTATAGGGAGATGTTTCTGCTGGTGCTGTGAGGGACAGATTATTGTTCTAAAATCATGTCCTACTGCTATAGCTAGAGGTTCCTGCTGGTCCTGTGAGGGACAGATTATTTTTCTAAAATCATCTCCTACTGCTATAGGTAGAGGTTCCTGCTGGTGCTGTGAGGGGCAGATTATTGTTCTAAAATCATCTCCTTCTGCTGTAGGGAGAGGTTCCTGCCGGTGCTGTGAGGGGCAGATTTTTGTTCTAAAATCATCACATCCTGCTAGAGAGAGAGTTTCCTGCTGGTGCTGTGAGGGACAGATTATTGTTCTAAAATCATCTCCTACTGCTAGAGGGATAGGTCCCTGCTACTCCTGTGAGGGACAGATTATTGTTCTAAATACATCTCCTACTGCTATAGGGAGAGGTTCCTGCTGGTGCTGTGAGTTACAGATTATTGTTCTAAAATCATCTCCTACTGCTATAGGGAGAGTTTATGGCTGGTGCTGTAAGGGACAGATTATTGTTCTAAAATCATCACATACTGCTAGAGGGACAGGTTCCTGTTGCTCCTGTGAGGGACCAATTATTGTTCTAAAACCATCTCATCATAGTGCTATAGGGAGAGTTTCCTGCTGGTGCTGTGAGGGACAGATTATTGTTCTAAAATCATCTCCTACTGCTAGAGGGATAGGTCCCTGCTACTCCTGCGAGGGACAGATTATTGTTCTAAATGCATCTCCTACTGCTATAGGGAGAGGTTCCTGCTGGTGCTGTGAGTTACAGATTATTGTTCTAAAATCATCTCCTACTGCTATAGGGAGAGTTTATGGCTGGTGCTGTAAGGGACAGATTATTGTTCTAAAATCATCACCTAGTGCTACAGGTAGAGGCCCCTGCTGATGCTGTGAGGGACAGATTATTGTTCTAAAATCATCTCCTACTGCTGTAAGGAGAGTTACCTGCTGGTGTTGTGACGGACAGATTATTGTTCTAAAATCATCTCATCATAGTGCTATAGGGAGAGGTTCCTGCTGGTGCTGGGAGCGACAGATTATTGTTCTAAAATCATCTCCAACTGCTAGAGGGAGAGGGTCCTGCTGCTCCTGTGAGGGACAGATTATTGTTCTAAAATCATCTCATCATAGTGCTATAGGGAGAGGTTCCTGCTGGTGCTGTGAGGGACAGATTATTGTTCTAAAATCATGTCCTACTGCTATAGCGAGAGGTTCCTGCTGGTCCTGTGAGGGACAGATTATTGTTCTAAAATCATCTCCTACTGCTATAGGTAGAGGTTCCTGCTGGTGCTGTGAGGGGCAAATTATTGTTCTAAAATCATCTCCTTCTGCTGTAGGGAGAGGTTCCTGCCGGTGCTGTGAGGGGCAGATTATTGTTCTAAAATCATCACATCCTGCTAGAGAGAGAGGTTCCTGCTGGTGCTGTGAGGGGAAGATTATTGTTCTAAAACCATCTCATTATAGTGCTATAGGGAGAGATTCCTGCTGGTGCCGTGAGGGACAGATTATTATTCTAAAATCATCTCCTACTGCTAGAGGGATAGGTCCCTGCTACTCCGGTGAGGGACAGATTATTGTTCTAAAATCATCTCCTAGTGCTATAGGGAGAGGTTACTGCTGGTGCTGTGAGGGACAGATTATTGTTCTAAAATCATCTCCTAGTGCTATAGAGAGAGGTTCCTGCTGGTATTGTGAGGGATAATTATTGTTCTAAAATCATCTCCTAGTGCTATAGGGAGAGGTTCCTGCTGGTGCTGTGAGAGACAGATTATTGTTCTAAAATCAACTCCTAGTGCTTTATGGAATAGGTTCCTGATGGTGCTCTGAGGGACAGATTATTGATCTAAAATCATCACATACGGCTAGAGGGAGAGGTTCCTGCTGGTGCTGTGGGGGACAGATTATTGTTCTAAAATCATCTCATCATGGTGCTACAGGGAGATATTCCTGCTGGTGCTGTGAGGGGCAGATTATTGTTCTAAAATCATCACATACTGCAAGAGGGAGAGGTTCCTGCTGCTCCTTTGAAGTACAGATTATTGTTCTAAAATTATCTCATCATAGTGCTAAAGGGAGAGGTTCCTGCTGGTGCTGTGAGCGACAGAGTATTGTTCTAAAATCATCTCCTTCTGCTAGAGGAAGAGGTTCCTGCTGCGCCTGTGAGGGACAGATTATTGTTCTAAAATCATCTCATACTGCTATAGGGAGAGGTTCCTGCTCGTGCTGTGAGTGGCAGATTATTGTTCTAAAATCATCTCTTCATAGTGCTATATGGAGAGGTTTCTGCTGGTACTGTGAGGGACAGATTATTATTCTAAAATCATCTCCTACTAGAGGGAGAGGTCCCTGATACTCCTGTGAGGGACAGATTATTGTTCTAAAATCATCTCCTAGTACTATTGGGAGAGGTTCCTGCTGGTGCTGTGAGGAACAGATTAGTGTTCTAAAATCATCTCCTAGTGCTATAGGGAGAGGTTGCTGCTGGTTCTCTGAGGGATAATCATTGTTATAAAATCATCTCCTAGTGCTATAGGGAGAGGTTCCTGCTGGTGCTGTGAGGGACAGAAATTTGTTCTAAAATCATCTCCTAGTGCTATAGGGAGAGGTTCCTGCTGGTGCTATGAGGGACAGATTATTGATCTAAAACCATCTCCTACTGCTAGAGGGAGAGGTTCCTGCTGGTGCTGTGAGTGGCAGATTATTGTTCTAAAATCATCACATACTGCTAGGTGGAGAGGTTTCTGCTGCTCCTGTGAGGGACAGATTATTGTTCTAAAATCATTTCATCATAATACTATAGGGAGAGGTTCCTGCTGGTGCTGTGAGGGACAGATTATTGTTCTAAAATCATCTCATCATGGTGCTACAGGGAGATGTTCCTGCTGGTGCTGTGAGGGACAGATTATTGTTCTAAAATCATCACATACTGCTAGAGAGAGAGGTTCCTGCTGCTCCTGTGAGGGACAGATTATTGTTCTAAAATTATCTCATCATAGTGCTATAGGGAAAGGTTCCTGCTGGTGCTGTGAGCGACAGATTATTGTTCTAAAATCATCTCATCATGGTGCTACAGGGAGATGTTCCTGCTGGTGCTGTGAGGGGCAGATTATTGTTCTAAAATCATCACATACTGCAAGAGGGAGAGGTTCCTGCTGCTCCTTTGAAATACAGATTATTGTTCTAAAATCATCTCATCATAGTGCTAAAGGGAGAGGTTCCTGCTGGTGCTGTGAGCGACAGAGTATTGTTCTAAAATCATCTCCTTCTGCTAGAGGAAGAGGTTCCTGCTGCGCCTGTGAGGGACAGATTATTGTTCTAAAATCATCTATTCATAGTGCTATATGGAGAGGTTTCTGCTGGTACTGTGAGGGACAGATTATTATTCTAAAATCATCTCCTACTGCTAGAGGGAGAGGTCCCTGATACTCCTGTGAGGGACAGATTATTGTTCTAAAATCATCTCCTAGTACTATAGGGAGAGGTTCCTGCTGGTGCTGTGAGGGACAGATTATTGTTCTAAAATCATCTCCTAGTGCTATAGGGAGAGGTTGCTGCTGGTTCTCTGAGGGATAATCATTATTCTAAAATCATCTCCTAGTGCTATAGGGAGAGGTTCCTGCTGGTGCTGTGAGTGACAGAAATTTGTTCTAAAATCATCTCCTAGTGATATAGGGAGAGGTTCCTGCTGGTGCTGTGAGGGACAGATTATTGATCTAAAATCATCTCCTACTGCTAGAGGGAGAGGTTCCTGCTCGTGCTGTGAGTGGCAGATTATTGTTCTAAAATCATCACATACTGCTAGGGGGAGAGGTTTCTGCTGCTCCTGTGAGGGACAGATTATTGTTCTAAAATCATTTCATCATAATGCTATAGGGAGAGGTTCCTGCTGGTGCTGTGAGGGACAGATTATTGTTCTAAAATCATCTCATCATGGTGCTACAGGGAGATGTTCCTGCTGGTGCTGTGAGGGACAGATTATTGTTCTAAAATCATCACATACTGCTAGAGAGAGAGGTTCCTGCTGCTCCTGTGAGGGACAGATTATTGTTCTAAAATTATCTCATCATAGTGCTATAGGGAAAGGTTCCTGCTGGTGCTGTGAGCGACAAATTATAGTTCTAAAATCATCTCCTACTGCTAGAGGGAGACGTTCCTGCTGCTCCTGTGAGGGACAGATTATTGTTCTAAAATCATCTCATCATAGTGCTACAAGAAGATGTTCCTGCTGGTGCTGTGAGGGGCAGATTATTGATCTAAATGCATCACATACTGCTAGAGGGAGAGGTTCCTGCTGCTCCTGTGAGGGATCAGATTGTTGTTCTTAAATCATGTCATCATAGTGCAATAGGGAGAGGTTCCTGCTGGTGCTGTGAGGGACAGATTATTGTTCTAGAATCATCTCCTACTGCTAGAGGGAGAGGTTCCTGCTGCTCCTTTGAGGTACATATTATTGTTCTAAAAGCATCTCTTCATAGTGCTATAGGGAGAGGTTCCTGCTGCTCCTGTGAGGGGTAGAGTATTGTTCTAAATCATCACATACGGCTAGAGGGAGAGGTTCATGCTGGTGCTGCGAGGGACAGAATATTGTTCTAAAATCATTTCCTAGTGCTATAGGGAGAGGTTCCTGTTGGTGCTGTGAGTGTCAGATTATTGTTCTAAAATCATCTCCTACTGCTATAGGGAGAGGATCCTGCTGGTGCTGTGAGGGGCAGATTTGTGTTCTAAAATCATCTCATCATGGTGCTACAGGGAGATGTTCCTGCTGGTGCTGTGATGGGCAGATTGTTTTTCTAAAATAATCACATACTGCAAGAGTGAGAGGTTCCTGCTGCTCCTGTGAGGGACAGATTATTGTTCTAAAATCATTTCATTATAATGCTATAGGGAGAGGTTCCTGCTGGTGCTGTGAGGGACAGATTGTTGTTCTAAAATCATCTCATCATGGTGCTACAGGGAGATGTTCCTGCTGGTGCTGTGAGGGACAGATTATTGTTCTAAAATCATCACATACAGCTAGAGAGAGAGGTTCCTGCTGCTCCTGTGAGGGACAAATTATTGTTCTAAAATTATCTCATCATAGTGCTATAGGGAGAGGTTCCTGCTGGTGCTGTGAGCGACAGATTATAGTTCTAAAATCATCTCCTACTGCTAGAGGGAGAGGTTCCTGCTGCTCCTGTGAGGGACAGATTATTGTTCTAAAATCATCTCATCATAGTGCTACAAGAAGATGTTCCTGCTGGTGCTGTGAGGGGCAGATTATTGTTCTAAAAGCATCACATACTGCTAGAGGGAGAGGTTCCTGCTGCTCCTGTGAGGGATCAGATTGTTGTTCTTAAATCATGTCATCATAGTGCAATAGGGAGAGGTTCCTGCTGGTGCTGTGAGGGACAGATTATTGTTCTAGAATCATCTCCTACTGCTAGAGGGAGAGGTTCCTGCTGCTCCTTTGAGGTACATATTATTGTTCTAAAAGCATCTCTTCATAGTGCTATAGGGAGAGGTTCCTGCTGCTCCTGTGAGGGGTAGAGTATTGTTCTAAATCATCACATACGGCTAGAGGGAGAGGTTCATGCTGGTGCTGCGAGGGACAGAATATTGTTCTAAAATCATTTCCTAGTGCTATAGGGAGAGGTTCCTGTTGGTGCTGTGAGTGTCAGATTATTGTTCTAAAATCATCTCCTACTGCTATAGGGAGAGGATCCTGCTGGTGCTGTGAGGGGCAGATTTGTGTTCTAAAATCATCTCATCATGGTGCTACAGGGAGATGTTCCTGCTGGTGCTGTGATGGGCAGATTGTTTTTCTAAAATAATCACATACTGCAAGAGTGAGAGGTTCCTGCTGCTCCTGTGAGGGACAGATTATTGTTCTAAAATCATTTCATTATAATGCTATAGGGAGAGGTTCCTGCTGGTGCTGTGAGGGACAGATTGTTGTTCTAAAATCATCTCATCATGGTGCTACAGGGAGATGTTCCTGCTGGTGCTGTGAGGGACAGATTATTGTTCTAAAATCATCACATACAGCTAGAGAGAGAGGTTCCTGCTGCTCCTGTGAGGGACAAATTATTGTTCTAAAATTATCTCATCATAGTGCTATAGGGAGAGGTTCCTGCTGGTGCTGTGAGCGACAGATTATAGTTCTAAAATCATCTCCTACTGCTAGAGGGAGAGGTTCCTGCTGCTCCTGTGAGGGACAGATTATTGTTCTAAAATCATCTCATCATAGTGCTACAAGAAGATGTTCCTGCTGGTGCTGTGAGGGGCAGATTATTGTTCTAAAAGCATCACATACTGCTAGAGGGAGAGGTTCCTGCTGCTCCTGTGAGGGATCAGATTGTTGTTCTTAAATCATGTCATCATAGTGCAATAGGGAGAGGTTCCTGCTGGTGCTGTGAGGGACAGATTATTGTTCTAGAATCATCTCCTACTGCTAGAGGGAGAGGTTCCTTCTGCTCCTGTGAGGGACAGATTATTGTTCTAAAAGCATCTCTTCATAGTGCTATAGGGAGAGGTTCCTGCTGCTCCTGTGAGGGGTAGATTATTGTTCTAAAATCATCACATACTGCTAGAGGGAGAGGTTCATGCTGGTGCTGTGAGGGACAGATTATTGTTCTAAAATCATTTCCTAGTGCTATAGGGAGAGGTTCCTGTTGGTGCTGTGAGGGGCAGATTTGTGTTCTAAAATCATCTCATCATGGTGCTACAGGGAGATGTTCCTGCTGGTGCTGTGATGGGCAGATTATTGTTCTAAAATCATCACATACTGCAAGAGGGAGAGGTTCCTGCTGCTCCTGTGAGGGACAGATTATTGTTCTAAAAACATCTCATCATAGTGCTATAGGGAGAGGTTCCTACTGATGCTGTGAGGGACAGATTATTGTTCTAAAATCATCTCCTACTGCTATAGGGAGTAGTTCCTGCTCGTGCCGTGAGGGGCAGATTATTGTTCTAAAGTCATCACATACTGCTAGAGTGAGAGGTTCCTGTTGGTGCTGTGAGGGGCAGATTATAGTACTAAAATCATCACATACTGCTAGAGGGAAATTTTCTTGCTGCTCCTGTGAGTCGTCTCTGGTTTTGATATTTTCATTAAGGAGACAGTGAGTAGCTAAAAGTGGTGTGTTTAAGGTGGTGTTTGCTAATACTTTATACGCCTGGGTTGAATTCTGGGTTGTCTGAGAGTCTTGTTAGGGGACCTGGGATTGAAGCTAGATTGTATTTAAGTGCTGCTGTTTGGAAGATTTGCAAGGTGTTGCCTATTAAGGGGTGTGATTTTGTCTTTGTTGGTATTTTGGATATGCTGATCCAGGGGAGAAACCTTAGGGGTAGTGAGGAAGAGTATTCTTCCAGTGCAGTCCAGTCTTTATTTGGAATTATCCGTTGTGGAACGTTTAGAAGGTTTGTCGTCGTGAATTTATGTTAGATCGAAGTTAGGGTCCAGGGGATTGTTCTGAGAGTCTGTTGGGTCTTAAGTTGGGTCCGCATATTTCATAATCGTTTGTGGTGGAATTTGTGTGGTGAAAATCGATGAGTGACAGAGGAATTACTTTTATAGTTTTGGTCTCTGCTGAGTGTCCTCGTCGTTCTTTTAAAGGGAGATCGTCATACACTACTAAAA
>BLSH010373737.1:144705-172308 GCA_018402905.1 Glandirana rugosa | reverse complement strand
TCTCTAATTTCTGCTATCTGTCCTCAGAGCAACAGCACAGACAGCAGTAGTAAAGTAATCTATCTCAGGATGCAGGATCAGGTCTTAAAATGGCTAAAATCTGTCCCTCACGCCGTCAGCTACCTTTCCCTATACTAACCCAAGGAGCATGTGACTGCAGCACTGTGACTCCAGCTTATAAAGAGGCTGGGTCACATGATGCACCGGCCAATCACAGCCATGCCATTAGTAGGCATGGCTGTGATGGCTTCTAAGGGCAAACCAGTGAAACACTTGTTGATTGGCTGCCCTGCAGCTTCTCAACACGTGGAGTAAAATAGCAGAACCCCGGACCGAACCCGAACGATTTTTGAAATGTCCGGGTCCGGGTCCGTGCCACGGACACCCGAAAGTTCGGTACGGACCCGAACGTTACAGTCCGGGTTCGCTCAACACTATTAAGAATGCTATTGAAGAGATTGGGGTAATTAGCTTGAAATAGTGTGTTATATAAAGGGGTAATATAGATACCCAAATATTTAAAAGAGGAGGAACACCATTTAAAGGGAAATAGATTTTTTAATTTTCCTAATAGGTTAGGTTGAATATTAATAGCAATGGCTGAACACTTATCTAGATTATATGCAGATGATGTGATGTTATTCATCACAGATCCCTTGGAATCAATCCCAAATCTACTCTCAGTTCTAGATCTATTTCACAATGTATCGGGCTTAGGAGTTAATCTAGATACGTGTTCAGCCATTGCTATTAATATTCAACCTAACCTATTAGGGTTAAGATTTTATAAGAGGTTTCTTGAAGTGTTGTGCTTATTGAGCATTTGTGAGCCAAAGTACATGCCTTTCCCCAATGGCGGTCAGAGAAGCTTTGATTCATAGCTTTTTCCCATTTTTCTTTAAAAAAAAAAATGTTTTCATCATTGGTTACAGCTTGTAGCCATAAATATGCTAGTGATGTGGATTTCTTAGTCTTTGCTGTAGTAAGGCACTTTTACGCTCTAGTTGTGTTAGCTTTTGAGAATAAGCTAGTTTGAGCTTACGTGAGCTTAAAAAGCTGCGTATTTGTAGGTATAGCCAGTGGGGCAAGGCATTTCCTCCGCATAAAGCTTGTATGTCGTCTCTGGTTTTGATATTTTCATTATGGAGACAGTGAGTAGCTAAAAGTGGTGTGTTTGAGGTGGTGTTTGCTAATAATTTATTATCCACGCCTGGGTTGAATTCTGGGTTGTCCGAGAGTCTTGTTAGGGGACCTGGGATTGAAGCTAGATTGTATTTAAGTGCTGCTGTTTGGAAGATTTGCAAGGTGTTGCCTATTAAGGGGTGTGATTTTGTCTTTGTTGGTATTTTGGATATGCTGATCCAGGGGAGAAACCTTAGGGGTAGTGAGGAAGAGTATTCTTCCAGTGCAGTCCAGTCTTTATTTGAACGATGGCAGTGCCAGTCAGTGATCCTAGTGATATGGGTAGCCGTGTGGTATTTTTTAAGGTCAGGTAGATTCAGAGGTGTATAGTTTTTATGGAAGATGTCTTTTAAGTTTGGTGTTAGCCATATTCCTAGGTATTTGAATTGTTCTGTCTCCCATTTGAAGGGGCAAATCTTATGAGCTTAATTTAATTTCTCTTTGGGTAATGAGATGTTTAGTCCTTCTGGTTTATTATAATTTATTTTAAGATTGGAGATGTAATTACATATTTTGAATTCCTCTAGCAATTTTGGGAAGGAAATATGAGTTTGTGTCAAAAAGAACAGCAGATCATCTGCAGAGGCGGCTATTTTATATTCCCTGTTTAGTACTTTGAAACCATGGATTGATTTATTTTGATTTATTAGTCGTATGAAAGGTTCCAAGGATAGAATGAACAATAAAGGCGAAAGTGGACATCCTTGGGCCGTTATTAATTTTAATGTCAGAAAGAGTACCATTAATTTTTATTTTTGCTGTGGGAGTTTTGTGGAGAGTCGAGATCCAAGACATCATTCTGCTTTGCAGCCCAACATGTTTGCAAGTTGCAAGCATATAATCCCAGCCGACTCTGTCAAAGGCCTTCTCCGCGTCAGTGGACAGGAGAAGGCCCTCAATGCCATCAGAGTGCGCAATGTGTATGAGGTTTAGGGCTTTTACTATGTTGTCTCTCGACTCTCTTTCTGGCATAAAGCCAACTTGTTCTGGTTTGATAATTTTTTGTAAAAGAGGTCTCAATCTCAGAGCAAGGATTTTTGCTAGGAGCTTGACAACTATATTTAATAACTTAATCGGACGGTAGCTAGTGCATTCATTGGGATCTTTGTTAGGTTTCGGTATAACAGTAATATGTGCCTGTAGGAAAGACTCTGGTATGGCTTGGTTTTTATGTAACAAATTCAGATTTTCGAGCAAGGGTTTTTTGAGAATGTCTGAAAAAAGTTTGTAGTATTGGGCCGTTAGACGTCCGATCCTGGGCTCTTACCTGCTTTAAGTTATTTCATAGCTTTTGTTATTTCCATCTCCTGTATAGAATTCTCTAAGTTTTTAATATCTTCCTCTGGGAGGCCCGGAAGATAACTTTTTTGTAGAAAATCTGAGATAATACTTTGTCTATCTCCCGATAGGTTCTTAGGTTTGTGAGCTTTAGGAAGATTGTATAATTTAGTGTAATATTCATGAAATTGGGCTGCAATCTTGTCTGTCTTGTGCTCTATGTTCCCGGTGTTTGTGCGAATAGAGTGGATGTTTTCTAATGTTTCAGCGTAATTTAAAGCTTTTGCTAGGAATTTCCCTCCCTTGTTTCCATGTTCATAATACACTCCCTTCTTAAAGAATAAGAGGCATCTCACTCTATTTTTTAGAGTGTGTTGTAATTCTTTCCTCGCCTCGACCAACTCAGAGGCTGTGGAGACACATAGTGATTGCTTGTGGAGGGATTCCAGTTTTGAGATAGTGGTAACAAGGTGAGAAATTCTTCATTTGTGTTCTTTTTTGAGTCTTGCGCCCCACTTTATGAATTCTCCTTGAATCCAAGGTCTCTTCATTGCTGTTAGATGCAAAATAACTTTTAAGAGAATTGGTTATATGTGCTAAGATATCAGGTTTGAGTAGGAGAGAGGGGTTTAATCTCCATGTACATGGTTTTGGGCTCGGATCTAGTGATGTTAGTATGATGGCTACAGGGGCGTGATCCGACAGAGATTGGAATCCGATCTTCGCCTCTGTAAGTGAGTTGAGATCCCTTTGTGATAAGAAAATATAGTCTATTCTGGAATGTTTGTCATGTGGTATTGAAAAAAAAAGTGAAATCCCTTTCTAAGGGATTAAGTAGTCTCTATGTATCTACAAGTGATAGGGAATTGAGCTGCTTTTTGATACGTCTTATTGTTTTATATGCAATGGAAGTCTGTCCAGTAGATGTGTCCTGTAATGGGTTAAGGGGGATATTAAAATCTCCGCCTAGGACCAGCACACCCGTTGCAAATCCTTTCAATTAGTCTTTCAGTTTTTGGCAAAAAGAGGAATGAGATTTATTTGGGAAGTAAACACTTGCTATTATTGTCCTTTCAGAAAAAAGGAACCTGCCTTCTGGATGCGCTAATTGATCTGAAACCTCAAAATCAGAATCTTTGCTTAATAAAGTTGCAACTCCTTTCATTTTTGCCAAAGGGTTTGATGCATAGAACACTTTAGTAAAGTACTTGTTGGTGAGTTTCTGGGTCTTTTCATTTTTAAAGTGGGTTTCTTGCAGTAGTACTATTTTCGTTTTGGGTCAGGTGAGTTCTGAGAGTAAGGCAGATCTCTTCTCTGGAATATTTAATCCCTTGGTGTTATGTAATATGATCATGGGATGGTTCCCTAATTCAGAGTAAGACATTTCTGGGTTTCTGTTACGATTAGTTAAGTTGTGGGAAGGAGTGAGGGGTGTGAGGTAGAAGAGGTAGAGTAGTGTAAGTAAAGAAGTTAGATTTGTAGGTGGAAAAAGAAAAGTAGATTAAAGTGAGTTTCCTCAAGGGAGACTCGCAAGAGATGTTTAACAAATGTCAAGTTAATACTGGGATAGTTTTAGCCACAGTACTAAGTGACAGCAGTTACAGGTTTTTTACAATCGCTGCAGTGATTATGATAGAAATCTTACTGACTACACTGATATTATCTTGTGGGGTTAGTGGGAGGCAACAGTCAACAGATCTATTTTTTGCTAAGTATACTGTATATATGTATCCCTGTAACTAGCAAGGTTAAATATATCAGTAATTTATCCTCAACTTTCATCCCCATGGCTGATAATGAATAGCAGGATAACAACAACATATAAAGTGTCCCAGGTCTTGTGACGGTAAAGCGGCTTTCCGAGATCTAAGTGGCCATGAAAGGAAAAAAACAGAAAGAGAAAGTATGTTGCGATAGCTGCTTAGGCTACTGAACTATATCATATAGTTCCATTTTATGTTGTAGGGATATAATTACCAGTTGGAAAGTGATCGTTTTATGTGCAGGTCTGTGAGGAGGCAGTGCCTCTGTGGCCCTCCAATTGGAAAAGAAAAAATATATAGGTGTCGAATGATCAGATTTTCTCAGTCTTTGCGCATCATATATAAAAGTTGAACAGTTATTTGAGACGATCACTTACCAGTCTTTTAAGTTCTCTTGTCTGATGTCAACAAGGTTGATCTGCACAGTTAGTTAGCAAGCAAACTATTGGCAATAGGAATAAAAAAGGTAATGGTTAGAAGACAGTATATTTCAGGATAAGTGCTTGGAAGCAATTTTAACTGTAAGTGTATATCCATGAGAATTTGAGGCAGAAACAGGATTGATCGTCCAGTCTGTATAAAGAGGGCCTATGATGCAATGAAAAGTCAAATGTCTTATGAGTTTAAGCAGAAGCCTGTCTGGTCTCGGTAACCAAATGGACCAGAAGAAGAAACACAATTATAGGTTCAGACATCTGTGTCTCAGGTATTGTCTTTGGATCTTAATGATCTGGGACCTGGTGTGTTCGGAAAAGAGGGTTGGTTAGAGTACTTACGGTGTTTGCCTCTTTTATGCGGGGTCCCTGTTGGTGAGATAATGAGTGATATCTGTATATCTCCGGGGTGTGATGGTAATTTAAAATCTTTGTACCATTCTGGAAGTTCAATTTGTGGTAGGTCCAAGTTTTAGCAGAATTCGCTCAGTTAATTTGGGTATTTCAGCAGGTACTGTTTGCCTTTGTTGGTGACCTGCAATGCAAAGGGGAATTTCCACCTATATCCCAAGTGCTTTTCTTTCAGGGCTTCCAGCAGGGGTCTGAGGGCCCTTCTGTTGTTTAGTGTGATTGGTGACAAATCTTGAACTAGTTTAATGTTGTCGCCATTGAGTTCCACATGTTCATTGAGTCCCGCTTTAGCGAGAATTTCCTCTTTTAGTGTAAAGCTAGAGAGACAGCATATGATATCCCTAGGTGGGGCATTGTATGGACCCTTTGGTCTGAGGGCTCTGTGAACTCTCTCCATTTGTATCAGAGTGTCAATGTTCCTTTCAAGGACACTATTAAAGATTTTTTCTAGAAAGGGTTTTATTTGTTCCTGTGTAGAGTTGAGCGGACACCTGGATGTTTGGGTTCGGCAGGGTTCGGCCGAACTTCGCGAAAAAGTTCGGGTTCGGTACCGAACTTGACCCGAACTTGACCCCGGACCCCAAACCCCATTGAAGTCAATGGGGACCCGAACTTTTCGGCACAAAAATGGCTGTAAAAAGGTCCTGGCAAGTGCTAGAGGGCTGCAAAAGGAAGTAAAATGGGGGTAAGAGTAGGACAAGTGCCCTACAAAAAATAGGGATAGGGAAAATAACTTAAAATCAAATAAAAAAATAAAAATGGGAAGTGGGGGCGGATGTGGAGTAGGAGCCTAGAGGTTGACTAGGCCGTGACCGTGTAGGTGATGATTTTAGAACAATAATCTGTCCCTTACAGCAACAGCAGGAACCTGACCCTATAGGAGTAGGCGATGATTTTAGAACAATAATCTGTCCCTTACAGCAACAGCAGGAACCTGACCCTATAGGAGTAGGCGATGATTTTAGAACAATAATCTGTCCCTTACAGGACCAGCAGGAACCTCTCCCTTTAGAACTAGGAGATGATTATAGGACAATAATCTGTCCCTTACAGCAACAGCAGGAACCTAACCCTATAGGAGTGGGCGATGATTTTAGAACAATAATCTGTCCCTTACAGGACCAGCAGGAACCTGACCCTATAGGAGTAGGCGATGATTTTAGAACAATAATCTGCCCCTTACAGCAACAGCAGGAACCTGACCCTATAGGAGTAGGCGATGATTTTAGAACAATAATTTGTCCCTTAAGCAACAGCAGGAACCTGACCTTATAGGAGTAGGCGATGATTTTAGAACAATAATCTGTCCCTTACAGCAACAGCAGGAACCTGACCCTACAGGAGTAGGCGATGATTTTAGAACAATAATCTGTCCCTTACAGCAACAGCAGGAACCTAACCCTATAGGAGTGGGCGATGATTTTAGAACAATAATCTGTCCCTTACAGCAACAGCAGGAACCTGACCCTATAGGAGTAGGCAATGATTTTAGAACAATAATCTGTCCCTTACAGCAACAGCAGGAACCTGATCCTATAGGAGTAGGCGATGATTTTAGAACAATAATCTGTCCCTTACAGCAACAGCAGGAACCTGACCCTATAGGAGTAGGTGATGTTTATAGAACAATAATCTGTCCCTTACAGCAACAGTAGGAACCTGACCCTATAGAACTAGGAGATGATTTTAGAACAATAATCTGTCCCTCAAAGCAGTACACTCTACCTAGTCCAGAATCAGATAGTTCTGTAATGCAGGATGAGATCTGCAATCTGTCCCTCAAAACAGTAGTAGTAGTAATCTCTACCTAGTCCAGAATCATATCGTTCTGTAATGCAGGATGAGATCTACAATCTGTCCCTCAAAGCAGTAGTAGTAATCTCCATCTAGTCCAGAATCAGATCGTTCTGTAATGCAGGATGAGATGTTATTATATCTTCAATCTGTCCCTCACAGCACCGGCAGCATCCTCTCCCTACACTAGCCTGAGAGCATGTGACATACAGCACTACGTGACTCCAGCTTATACAGAGGCTGGGTCACATGATGCACTGGCCAATCACAGCCATGCCATTAATAGGCATGGCTGTGATGGCTTCTGAGGGCAAACCAGTGAAACGCTTGTTGATTGGCTGCCCTGCAGCTATTCAACAGGCGGGATCAAATACCCGAACCCAAACTTTTTTAAAATGTCCGGCTTTGGGTCTGGGTCACGAACGACCCAATGTTCGGTACGGACCCAAACTTTACAGTTCGGGTTCGCTCAACTCTATTCCTGTGTAATGGAGTCTGAAATGCCTCTCAGTCTGATATTGGATCTCCTCCCTCTGTTCTCCAAGTCCTCCAGACGTCTATTAATATTGATAAGGTGGTTGGAATGAGTCTCAAACATTAATTCAAGTCTGTGTATTGCTTTCTCTCTTTTCCTCCCTGATCTTCCTTGAGATTTTAGTTGGTCAGACATATTTCTTAGTTCTTCTTTGAGGTCTGTGATAGCTGCAGTGACAGATCTTTTGATAACGGCTGCAATCTCATTCATGTCTGTTAGTGTAAGAGTTGCTTCAGTGTTGTGAGAGTCTCTCACCCACTCATCAGAAGTGGCTACAGAGCCCTCGTTGTTGTCCTCTTCCATGTGAGATGCTGCCATCTTGTTTGTCTGTACTTTGCCTCTGTAAGTTTGCTTAGGCTTAAATAGTTCAGGTATCTGTCTGTTTTGTGGGTACTTTATTTGATCCAGGGATCTCTTAGTTTTAGAAAGGGGAGTCCCTTTAGTGATTTTGCCCATTTCCTAACTGAATTGACCGTTTATGTGGCCGTGGTTCTGAGGGCCGGGTGCCTCAGCGGCCCTAGATTATAGTCCACCCCTCGGTCGTGCTGGTCAATTTTGGCTTCAACCTGCTCCGGGTGTCTTGGGGAGACACTCTAGGTGTATTGTGTGTCTCACCTAGCCTGGTAGATGGTGGATTCCTCCAGCTTCTGGGTCTGTGCACCGGAGCCCTTGAGAAGTGCATCCGCCATCGCTGCGTCCAAGCCACGCCCCCTCAAATTTGAATACTTCAGGTGTTTGGGTGAGTCTTTCCGTGGGCTCCTTGTGACTAGAGGACAAGAAGCTGTGTGGGATGTGCTGGCTTCATTCTGAAGAGGTGGTGCTTAGAGAGAGCGGACAAAGATTTCTGCCTCTGAAGGGTTATGGAAGACAAGTTGTTCCCCCTGCCTTGAGTCTCAGAACCGCAGGGAAGGCTAATAAGAATCTGATCTGGTGCTGGTACAGTTGAGAGCAAACATTTTGGAATGCTTTCCTTTTTTGGATAATTTGATGGAGGAATCAGCAAATATAAGGATTTTGCACCATGCGCCTGCAACGACCTGGACTGTTGAAGCTTTTGAAGAATAATAAAGTTAAAATATTTGGCGATGATGGGCCGTGGGGATGAGCGGTCTGTGGTATATGGGCTCCTGTGATGCGCTCTCTCCACTATGGCAGGGGCTGCAAGGCCCAATGCTTCTCTGATGTGCAGTGAGCAGAAATCTGACAGGTTTTGGGCCTGCAACGATTTCGGGACCCCCACAAAAATAAATTGTTACATCTGAAGCAATTTTCTAAATCCTCTAATTTCTGGAGGATAAATTAATTTGTTTTATCTTGTGATTGTGTGATTGTTCAGAACCATGCATTTGGTACATTTCGGTGGTGTGGCTGGCTTTGTAAGCCGATTTTTGAGCCATTCTGAGGGAGCTGTGTGGAGGGACAGCTACTCCATACGGTCCCGGGACCGGAAGTCCACCTTAAACCTCTTGAGCATGGAGTTCACCAGAGCTTCACAGGTTGTCACTGGAGTCCTCTTCCACTCCTCCACGATGAGCTGGTGGATGTTAAAGACCTTGCGCTCCTCCACCTTCCATTTCAGGATGCCCCACAGATGCTCAATAGCGTTTAGATCTGGAGACATGCTTGATCAGTCCATCACCTTTACCCTCAGCTTCTTTAGCAAGGCAGTGGTCATCTTGGAGGTGTGTTTGGGGTTGTTATCATGTTGGAATACTGCCCTGCTGCTCAGTCTCCGAAGAGAGGGGATCATGCTTTGCTTCAGTATGTCACAGTACATGTTGGCATTCATGGTTCCCTCAATGAAATGTAGCTCCCCAGTGCTGGCAGCACTCATGCAGCCCCAGACCATGACACTCCCACCACCATGCTTGACTGTAGGCAAGACACACTTGTCTTTGTACTCCTCACCTGGTTGCCACCACACACGCTTGACACCATCTGAACCAAATAAGTTTATCTTGCTCTCATCAGATCACAGGACATGGTTCCAGTAATCCATGTCTTTAGTCTGCTTGTCTTCAGCAAACTGTTTGTGGGCTTTCTTGTGCATCATCTTTAGAAGAGGCTTCTTTCTGGGATAACAGTCATACAGACCAATTTGATGCAGTGTGCAGAATATGTCTATTTCCTAAAGACAACCTCTAGATATGACACTGAGCACATGCACTCACCTTCTTTGGTCGACGATGGCCTGTTCTGAGTGGAACCTGTCCCGTTAAACCACTGTATGGTCTTGGCCACCATGCTGCAGCTCAGTTTCAGGGAGTTTTTTGCCATGAGGTGCCATGTTGAACTTCCATGGCCAGTATGACAGAGTGAGAGTGATAACACCAAATTTAACACACCTGCTCCCCATTCACACCTGAGACCTTGTAACACTAACGAGTCACATGACACTGGGGAGGGAAAATGGCTAATTGGGCCCATTCTGGACATTTTCGCTTTTGTTGCCAGCGGTTTAGACATTAATGGCTGTGCGTTGAGTTATTTTGAGGGGACAGCAAATTTACACTGTTATATAAGCTGTACACTCACTTGTAGAAAAGTATCATTTCTTCAGTGTTGTCACATGAAAAGATATAATAAAATATTTACAAAAGTGTGAGGGGTGTACTCACTCATGTAAGATACTGTGTATATATATATATATATATATTGTTGGTGATTAGCTCATGGGATCATCTTTCCTGAGGAAAACAATCAGCGTGCAGGCAACTCTCTTTTAAATCTGGAAGTTTGCCAGGTTTCTTTAGAAAATAGGTTTGCAGGTTAAATCAAAATAAACAGAAAATAAGTCCTTGCCATCCGGCACCAACCTAAACAGTATAGTTACCTTGTCTTTTAAATTCCAAACAGAGCTCCCTCAGATTTCCCTCTGGGGGGGCGTGGTTTGGACTCCAAGGAAGATGGCCGCTTGATTCTTGTGCTCCGCCACTCCATAGCCATTTTCAGAGCTGCAACAGACGAGAGACACCATCCTCGTCCCTGAGATGTTCCGCTCCCGATCGCGGGAGACAGCCTTGCCACAGGCCTCAAGCCAGGGAGCAGAGGTGAATCTGAGCACAATCAACCAACGGGTCCACAAAACAGCAGCAGCGCGGCTCCCCTGCACCAGACCCTATGCATGGACGACCTCAGATACATAGCGGCGGACATTAAAATAACGCTGTCCACAGCCATTGCATAATTAAGGCTTGATTTGCAGGCTGTAGCCGCCCACCTAGATGATGTTGAGGATACTGTGGACAGGCATGAGTCGGCCATTACAGCTCATAGACGCACACTATCTGCACACTCTTTAAACATGAGAGACATGCATAGAAGTATCGAGGATTTGGAAAACAGATGTAGCAGGCGCAATGTAAGAATTAGGGGCATGCCAGAGACGATCAACAACGATCAAATTGCCCAGACAGCTACCTCCATCTTTAATGATTTACTGGGCAGGCCACCAGAAACAGCAGTGGAATTTGAGCGCATTCATCAGGCCTTACGCCCAAAGGGAAGAGACTCTGATCCCCCCAGGGATATAATTGGGTGTTTGGTTGACTTCAAACTAAAAGAGGACATAATGAGACAAGCTAGATTTCGGGTATTCTACACCAGGGCTGTGAAGTTAAATTGTATCAAGACTTATCCCCTATAACCTTATCTAAATGCAGAGCTCTTAGACCCCTGCTGGATATCCTTAGAGATCGCAACCTACCGTATAGGTGGAAATGTCCTTTTTGCTTGCAAGCAGGTACTGGAACTAGAATTGCATATCTGAGGCATCCAGGGGACATGCCTGCGTTTTTTGACACACTGGGGATTCCACAGGTGGACATTGATAATTGGCTACTGGACCCCCTTTCACCTCCTCACCACCAAGAGGAACCAATGGACACCCACAAGAGGGATACAACCCCTACACGCAAGAGACGCTGACGAATTTCAAACCCCTCTCCACCACCACCAAACAGGCACCCTCCCAGAGAAGGCAATCTACTTGCCTCTCCAGCACACAGGAGATCCAGACGAGATTGAACCCCATTCCAGCAAGAGAAAGAAACCTGAAGCCCAACGTTACCTGGAAATGACACTCTTCAACAACAAAAGGTCCTTCTAAGCATCGCAAATTACCATATGGCCGCAATGGCGCCATGTATATCACCGTTTGAACTGTCTGTTTTAAGGAAATGACCTACTACAGAAGCCGCCTATCCCTTGTACCACCCCTCTTCTCCATTCTTTCCACCCTCCTCTTTCTATTTGTGCTTGCTCGGTTGTTTCTCTCCCCAGATTCAAGAACCTGCATCAGTCTTGGTAAGCAACAGCAGGGATTTATGAGGAACACTTTCACTCCAGCTGACCCCTGACCTGCTGAACAGGACGTATGCAGTCACCAGAATCTATATGATACCTCTACATGGGTAAGAGTAAACTATCCCTCAGATAGCTTAAAGAGACTTGAAGGCAGCACGCTGCCCAATTCTTCACCTTCTATATGACTTTTGCTCCTACACAACATTAAGGTGAAGAGCAAAAAAGAGAGAAAAAAAAAAATATGGCCAATCCCCCTGGCCGACCAATAGTCTCAGCCATAAGAGGACCCCTAGAAAGAACAGGTCAATTCGTTGATGCCCTCATCCAAAATCTTGTCCGGGAGCTTCCGTCTTACGTACAAGACACTAGCCAACTATTATCCAAAATATTGGATCTTAAGGTACCTGAGAGTACACTACTGGTGGGCATCGACGTGGAATCTTTATACACGTCCATTCCCCACCAGTGGGGCATTAAAGCAGTTTATCACTTTTTGGAGAGGAAGTATCCCGAAATGGGGGCTCACAACGAATTTGTGGTGGACCTTCTGGAATTTATGCTGTCACACAACTGTTTCCAAATCCTAGGAGTTTCCTACCAACAAATACGGGGCACCTCCATGGGTGCCCCGTGGGCACCCGCCTATGCATGTTTACACTTAGGACTCTGGGAGGAACAGATAGTGTACAATTCCTCTATGTTTCTGGCCCATGTCCAACTGTGGGCCAGATACATAGATTACATTTTTGTACTGTGGGGAGGGTCTCGGGAGGAGTTGGCCAACTTCCTGGAGGAACTCAATGACAACAACAGAAACATCCGCCTAACTCATGCGGTAGAGGCAGAATCCTTACCTTTTCTTGACTTGACCATACAAAAGGCGGCAGACACTCTACATACCCACACCTTCAGAAAACCAACGGCAGCCAACACTTTGCTACACTCTAGTAGCTGCCACCCCAAATCTCTAGTGGAGGGGATACCAGTTGGCCAGTTCCTAAGGGCCTGCAGGAACTGCTCAACTGAAACATCCTTTAGCCATGAATCAAAGGCTGTATATACACGCTTCAGGGAACGAGGGTATTCCCATAGAATCATTAGGAAGGCTAAACGGAGAGCGGCAGCCACTAACCGCACAGATCTGATTAAGGCCCCCAAAATTGATCCCCTTTTAAAGAACTGCACTCTAATCAGTGCGTCAACCACCAGAGTCATCACGAAATTTGGTGCCCAGTGGAAACAAGTAAGGGACATACTTAACAAACATTGGCACCTCCTTACCAGAACCCCCTTCTTAAAGATATAGTAGGCCCATTCCCTCAAATGGTAGCCAAAAGAGCCCAAAATCTGTCGGATATGCTAGTTCATTCCGAATATAGAAGGTCACCTACCACCAACTGGCTATCTAATAGACCGATCAAGCCTGGCATGTATCCCTGTGGAAGATGTAGTATGTGTCAATATGTTCACAGAACCGATACCTTCTCCAATGCGGATGGGACAAAACACTTCCACATTAGGAGATTCATCAACTGTTCCACAATGAGGGTCATATATCAGATCATCTGTCCCTGTGGGAAGGCATATATCGGGAAAACGAAACGCCCCCTAAAAATTAGAATAGGTGAACACATTTCCAGCATTAAGAGCAAGAAAGATGAGGAAAAACCACTTGCGAATCATTTTAAGCAGGTACATGGAGGTAACCCAGAAGGGCTTACAATGAAGGGCATTTATGCCCTGGACCTCCCATTGAGGAGAGGTGATTTCGACACGGTACTGCTTCAGAAGGAAAAAATGTTCATTTTCCTTCTTGACGCAATGTCCCCGGGGGGACTGAATATGGAGTGCAACCTCTCCGTCTTCCTTGAAGACTAGACTGTAGGGGGTATAACTACCCCAGTGCTTCTTTAATATGACACTTATTTCAACTGGATGTTCCATAAGTGACCTGTCCAATTCTATATTTACTTATTTGGTTCTCATTTTCACTTTTGGCCATGTAGATAAATAGATCAACCGGTGTTCTTCCGTTTTTACCTGGTGTTTTTTATTGTCTTATTTTCAATTTCCCCTTTGCATTGAATGACTGGGGGGCGTATGCAAGTCAAAAGGGTGACCTCTGGTGGTGGAACGTAATATAACATGTCCATTAATTAACTGTTTCTTTATAAATACCTCCAACGGTCCCCATATGCCCCAGCTTTGACAAAGTCCACGTGTAGTGGACGAAACGCGTCAGAGTTCTGGTCATCCATTCAGTGGGGGACCCCCAGCCGCCGGCACCCATCATCCCTGTGTGTTTTTTGGCCGCTATCTCAGACAGCTCAGAGCGGGACAACCACTCCTCCCACTCCTCCCTTCCTCCAGTCCGCGCTGACTTCCAACAGAGTGAAGGCTGACAGGCTGACAGCGTCTACTCCACATGGGGCCACCCGGAGAGGATCGCCACCCCTAACCCGCACGGATCACTTCCACGGCAGCGTCTGCAGTGTTCCACCAGGACGGGTGAGCTTGTATCCTTCTCCCCACGAGTGTCAGTGTTTATGCTGCAACTACCTTCCTCTCACAGCCAGCACAGCCAGCCAGGCGCATAGCACACGGACCCCTGCAGACTTTCCCTGTCTGCACACATTCAGAGATACTCTGCCATCAACGTGTCTGTATTAGTGTGCTCCTCACTTACAAGGACCGGAGGTCCTTGGTCCATCCTCACCCTGACACCCGGCTGCAGTCAGATGAGCAGATTGCTCCACTTATAAGACTTCCTCTACTAACATTACTCTGCAGCAGTGGGGGTCTATCAGAGTGACTTTGTGGTCCCGGTTTTCTCACCCTCACAGGCTGTCATCTTATCCAATCTATTCCCCAAGCACTCACAGGCCTATTATATGCAGATTCTGTTCACACTGCAATATTACTATTTGCCCTGATCTATGTTCTAGTGGCTCCAAATGACTGAGTCAGTGTGAATGCATGAGTAGCCCATGGTGGTTGAATGTGCCTGTCAGTCGGCTAGTTTGGTCCCCCTTATATATATATTGACAACATTGCCAATTTTTATGAATATTTTGTTTTCAGTGATTGTATTGTATTTTTGATTTATGCATGTTATACTCTATACTAATAAAATGATCCTTATTTAATACAGCCCGGTGCGTCCCCTTGATGGGTTTCTATGTGTTCAATCACGATTGTTAGCTGATGCTATTTCTTAACCCTAGGGACCCCATCCCAGCCTTGAGGATGAGTGGCGACTTTTGAATGTAATCACACATTCAAAGAGGTGATTCAGGTTTTTTGTCCCGACGGGGGAATCATTTTAAACCCTTTTTTCAGAAGAGCAGGGCATACCTCTCATATAACCCCCTCGCCCTAATAACAAGCAACCTTTAAGACAATACCAGTTCCCATGCTATAGGCTTGGCAAACCCTTTAATGTAGACGAGTGGAAGGGAACTGAAAGACTCACCTTCTGAGCACCTACCATTACTTACTTGCTTACTTATTAGATCTCCTTTCTACGCGATAGCGAATAGACATTTCTGTGTTGTCCTATGTTACATCCTCCCTCAGTCGCATTCTGAACTGTACCCTAATGGGACCATCAGACTTGGCCGAACAAACTATACATAGGGCACAAGAATGAATCAAGACATGTTTGGCACAAGAGATAAGTTGTTTCAATGCAACCTATTGACACAACTTACCTCAGACTAATCAAAACAATTGCAAACTAGTTAGTTTAAAGTGTACGGCGATCATCTAATTGAATATCCCAGCGACCTGGGTAAATTGTTTGTGTTTTTCACATTTATTTGTCCATTGGCAGAGAGTATAACTCCGGTTGTTATTGGGGCCTGACAGGCCTCCTCCACGAGCTTATCACCTTAATTATACAAAAATAAGGAATTTGGCACAGATCCGGCAATATTTCAACCCATGGGTGGCGCAGGTGGAGAAGGACGGGAAGGCTCCAAGATTTCAGTTGTCTTATACCGCTTAATATAGTCAACAGGTACAATGAGTTTGGTTTATGGAGGGCACGTATAGCCTAGCTGATGAAGAGGGCGGGGGAAGAGGTGGTCCTCTTCCCCCCCCCCTCTCTCTTTTTACCCAAGGACAGTTTTAGCCCTTTTTCTTTTACAGTTTCTCCTCTAGAACAGTGGATCTAGAATAGGCGGGACAATCCTACCTCCTCCATTGGACAACGAGCCTTGCTATGGGAAGATGGGCCCACTAAGTGTGGCGGGAGAATCCTTCTTTCTCCTCACTTTACCTCCTATCACTGTTGGAAACTTGCCATGGCACATCTCATAACTGGTTCTGGTGGAGAAGGTCAGTTAATCCAAGTTGTTATTAGCTACGGTTTAAGTATTAAGCACCAAATGCTAAGATCTTTCTGTAGCAGAATACGTGTTTATTGTATAATGGTTCTGTAGACAAATAATCACAATGTGTCTATCATAGTTTACTGGGTGGGACATAGATGCCAGACACTAAGTCGAACATACTGTGCATAGAGTGCAGAAACTGGGCCCCCCCTACCCAAATTATATCCCGTCGTCCCCTACTAAAGACCACGTAGGCACAAACCCTATCACCCCTGAAATCCAAATTAGACCCCTCCACAGGAAAGGTTAGACAAGGGATCAATATATATATACTATCTCCTTACTCCCCCATATCCCATTGATATTTTTAAATATGCTTCACCCCCAATATCAGAGCGTCTCACCCACACAGCTGACCCCAACTCTGTCCCCCCTCCTTTTGGATTACCCTGAACGCCATCTCGCTCTGTCTGATAATTACCTGTGTCTAAAGGCTGGAGGAGTGGTGAGGCTATTTTCTGATAGTCTTCTCTCTCTACTTTTTACACATACACTCAAGATATCGACACCATCGACCTTGCTCCTACCACATCCCTACAACAGCGCAGTTCACTCAACTGCACTGAGATATAGGCGACACCTGTACATACGGCGAGCTAGCGGGACTAGTCTTGTCGCCGCCTGTATTATACATTCCCTCTCGTAACCTACAAATGAGACTTGCAGCATCTAAAACAGCTGCCAACCCCCATCCCATACCCCTCTCTCCTCCCCGCGTTACCCACTTTCCCATTCCCGAAAAGCAGTGTTCCATTACAAGCACATAAATACCACATATCTCAAAATACAAGGCATGAAGCATTCCAACCCCAACACCACCAAGGTTACAATTAAAATACTCTCCCTGAATGTCAAGGGACTCAATATACCCAAAAAAAGGTCTCAACTCATACTCAATGTAATTGATACACTTAAAAAAACTAGAGCAGACATAGTGCTACTGCAAGAAACACATTTCAAAACAAAACACATCCCCAAGCTATTGAACAATGAATTCCCTACAGCCTTCCACGCTACAAACCCCCTAGCCAAAACGAAAGAAGTCTCCATATTAATATCAAAACGTCTCCTGCTTGAGATCACAGATTCCCTTATAGATGACAATGGTCGATACAGCTTTATTAAAGGTGAGATATGGAATAGGCCCATAACAATCGCGAACGTATATAGCCCCAACTCAGCTTAAACCATTTTTTTCCGTAACATAGCGTTACAACTCTCCTCCTTCCAAACAGGCATACTCCTCCTTGGAGGAGATTTCAATATCGCCCTGAACCCCCTAGAAGACACCTCCTCGGGCACCTCCACACTTACCTTTAGAGCTCTTAAACATATTAAAACACAAATAAATGACCTCTCCCTACATGACACATGGAGGACCCTCCACCCCTGTACGAGGGACTACACCTTCTACTCCACACCCCTCAACAAATACTCCATACTGTACTACATATTCCTGTCGCAGAAAGACCTCCCCTTCCTCAAAGATGCTACCATCGAATCCCAATTCCTCTCAGATCATAACCCAATCACGGCAACTCTGGCCTTCCCAGAACATATTAAATTTAACACTATCTGGAGACTAGACCCCTCCCTTTTGACAGATCAGGCCATTTTTACAGAAATCTCGGACCACATACTCCATTTCTTCATAACCAATGATACCCCAGATGTGTCCCGTATATCCCAATGAGATGCACACAAATGTGTGATAAGAGGAATATTTATCAAAAAGGCAGCAGCAAGGCGTAAGCTACAGAAAGAAAAACTAGACAAAATTCTCAACCGGATACGGGACTTAGAAAAGGCACATAAATTATCGCAAGTCAGGCTCACTTTTTAAAGACTCGAAGAGGCAAGAGAAGAGTTGCGTGACGAAATGCTCAAACGCATACGAAAACACTTTACCCTCACACATAAACTATTTTATGAGCACGGTAATAAAAGTGGCAAACTTTTAGCATGCGCACTGCAAACTAAGAAAGCTACTGCCTCAGTAAGAGCCATCCGCGACCCCCGAGGTAACCTACTAACCAAAAACGAGGATATAGCAAAACAATTTGCGCTTTATTATAAGAATCTCTACAATCTCCCCCCAGTGTCAAAACCGGGCATGGATCCCAAGTCCAGAAGCAAAATAATTACAGACTTTCTAGCCGAATATGGTCCGACACCCATATCGCTAGTGCGAAAGGAGGAGCTAGACGGCCCGGTTACAAAAACGGAGCTCTTATTACCGATAAGGCAAATGAAACAGGGCAAGAGCCCAGGCCCGGATGGCTTCTGCCTTTCGTACTACAAAACATTTCAGGACTCTCTGGCTGCTCCTTTTCTCAATACCTTCAACCATTTGGCCACCCCTAACATCTTTCCC
This sequence comes from Glandirana rugosa, assembly GCA_018402905.1. Taxonomy (NCBI): domain Eukaryota; kingdom Metazoa; phylum Chordata; class Amphibia; order Anura; family Ranidae; genus Glandirana; species Glandirana rugosa. The sequence continues at coordinate 153,838 of BLSH010373737.1, read as the reverse complement.
CAAAACTTATTAGAAGCCCATATATGCCTGATTCCCAAACCAGGAAAAGACATTGAAAGGACATCAAGTTATAGACCCATCTCCTTGTTAAATACAGACATAAAATTATACGCTAAAATTCTCTCAAACCGCCTCCTCCCACTACTTAATACTTCAATATCCAAAGATCAGGTAGGCTTTATACCAGGTAGAGAGGCTAGAGATAACACCCTTAAGGCGATCAATATACACCATTGGCTGTCAACGTCGAAATGCCCGGGGTTCTTCCTTTCCTTAGACGCAGAGAAGGCATTTGACATGGTGTCATGGGACTATCTCAATATGTTTTTTTTTTTTTTCTTCCAAAATATTTTATTGAAACATAGTTGAAAAGATACATACATGTCAAAATGAGGTACCTTACACATTAGTTATCGTCTTTACAGAAAAGAAGCATACTTGACTGCTAAAAGCATAACAAAACAAACAAAAACTACATCTGAGTATAAAACAGTAAATAACAATCGTTCATCAAATAACTCATCATAGATTGACCTTGTTGTTATAAGTAATTCAATATCATGGTGTTTGTTTCTTATAATGAGAGAATACCAGAGGGCTAATCCGTTTCCGTGTGGTTTGAGGAGCCTGTCTCCAGTCGGGCATCCCCATGGCGCCTCCAGACCGCCCAACCACCCCAATTTGGGACTAGAAGTCGGACGGGGGCGCCAGGGAGGGGCCCGCCGGGGTGTATTGTGAGGCCCCTTTGGGCTTTGCTGAAATTATTCTGTTGAGAATAAACATCATTCCTGATACTGTCAATTTCTAAGGGAGACAGTATGGTGTTAGGCCATGTATTCAATGCATAAGGTAAGGAATTTCCCTTCCTGTATGTGTTTGTTACAATAATGAGGGGATCATCTCGTAAATGTGTTTTTTTTTTCCCCCTTTTTTTTTTCCCCCTTATATAGTTGCATGTGAACAGTAGGAAATATTGTGTTTGTATTCATGAGGTTGACATGAGTGTGGAATATTCTGTCGATGCTTTGAAATGCTGCCAACAGGCCCAGATGGTTTGAAATTTGTGTTTGGTGTCGTTCGTTTGGTGGATTAAATCTTCCATTTCTTGTATTTTGTTAATTCTTTTGAACCAATCTTTTATGGTAGGGGGGTTGGGAGACTGCCAAAAAGCTGGGAGGGTCATCTTAGCTGCATTGAGCAGGTGAAGCATGAGGGACTTCTTGTAATGCTTTTGGGGAAGTGATGTATGATGGAGTAGTTGAGCTTGCGAGAAGTCGAGGTTGTATGAGGAGATCTGGGATATTAAACGGTGTACTTCCGTCCAAAAGGGGACAATCTTGGGGCATGACCACCATATATGTAGGAATGACCCTAAGTCATTGGAACAGCGCCAACATTTTGGAGTGATGGATGGGTTCATTTTATGAAGCCGCTGTGGGGTTTTGTACCATTTAGAGAGTATTTTGAACCCATTTTCTTGGGCTGATACATTGATCGAACCTTTGTGAATGTGCGTGCAGATGTTCTCCCAATCTGCAGGGGTTATCTCTATATTGAGGTCTTTCTCCCATGATTTAATGTAGTTGTTTCGTCTGATATCAGAGTTTGTAAATAAGGTGGCATATAGCGTCGAAATCTGGTGTCTTTGTGGTTCAGACTGTATGCAAATTTCCTCAATTGTTGTGTGCGGTCTTGAAAATGTTATTCTATCTTTTGGATTGGTAAGGTAGTGCTGTAGTTGTCGGTAGGTCCATAAGTGCGAAGGGTTGTTTGAACTTACAGTCTTAAACTTTTCGTATGTCATAAACGCGCCATTTTCAAAGAAGAAGTCTGCTCGCAAGTCATGGTTTGGATTGATCTCTGGGAGGAGTTGGGTATTAAGTCCCGGGGTAAAGTTGGGGTTGAACGAGATGGGAGTGAGCGGGCCCGGAATGGAAGCAATATTGAAATGCTTACAGCACCTTTCAAGTGTTGTAAGAGAGGGGCATATCAGTGGGTGTTGTTTGGTTTCTTGGAGGGAATGTGCGATAGGTAGCCAGGTTAGGCAGTGTAACGGGGTATGTAGGAATGCTTGTTCAATCGCCACTCATGCTTTAGAGGTGGCGTGTAAGTGCCAATCAACTATTCTTGTAAGCTGGCATGCTGCATGGTATTTAGTTTCTCAATATGTTTCTCCATAAACTAGGTCTGGGAAACAGACTAATAGGATTCATAATATCCCTGTACACAAACCCCAAGGCCCAAGTTCGGGCAAATGGTATCCTGTCAGGCGCCTTCTCCATTCATAATGGTACACGTCAAGGATGCCCCTTGTCCCCCTTACTTTTTGCCCTTACCCTGGAGCCCTTTTTGAATATGATCAGAGCGAATACGAACATCCATGGAATTGACATCCACAAAAAGCAATACAAAATAGCAGCCTACGCTGACGACATTCTCCTTTTTCTCTCCCAACCTCTTATCTCCATACCCAACCTTCTCAAAGACCTCAATTTTTTTCATTTCATCTCCCACTTTAAAATTAACTATACCAAATCCCAGGCACTGAACATCTCTCTACCTGATGACCAAATTGAACACTGTAAACGCACATTTCCCTTCGAATGGAATCCGCAGGCAGTAATGTACTTAGGTATCCAAATCCTAAGGACACTTTCCAATTTGTACAACTTCAACCTCCCCCCCATTCTCAAATCTATAGCCGACGATCTTAGACGCTGGAATAAAGCCCACTTTTCCTGGTTTGGCAGGTCAGCTATCATAAAAATTAATATACTACCGTGCCTTCTGTACCTTTTACAGACGATCCCCATATCAATACCCAAGGCCTTCTTTGACTCCATTAAGAGAATGTTCCCGTGATTTTGTCTGGAGTCACAAGACCCCCAGAATTAAATTTTCACAACTAACAAAACCCAAACTTAAAGGTGGAATAGGTCTCTTCGATGTGCAGTTATATCACATGGCTTGCCACCTACAGAGAATCCTGGACTGGCACCTACATCACCATACAAAGGACTGGATAACCTTAGAGCACTCCTTCTCGAAAGTCCTTACTTGCAAAACCCCATGACTGAGAAAAGGCCACCGGCCGCCGGAACTCACATCACACCCTACGATCGGTCCGACACTTTTTCCTTTGACAAAGCTAATCAGAAATTGAATATCTCATCATCCCCTGGTCCCCTAACCCCACTCTTTCAGAACCCAATTTTCCCTCCCGGCCTAGAATCCCTTCCATTGTAAAGAGGTCAACCGATAATTGGCCTACGGCTGCATCACATTCTTGAAAAAGGAGAATCGCAGGGCCGAGAACATATCAACACGCACTCAATGGCGAAACAATTAGACCCCTTTAGCTATATGCAGATCAAGCATCTGGTCAGCAGCCTTAAGATCCAAAATGACCTGTCCTCCGACCTAACTCCATTTGACTCCCTGTGTACTAGTGAGAAACCACTAAGACATGTCATTTTCTTACTGCATAGCATGTTATGGGACTCCACCCCCCAGATGAAGGAAGGGCCTGTGAGACCTGGTCACGAACCCTCCAAATCAATCTATCTAAGACAGACTGAGACACCATATTTCGACATACACACAAAGGATCACTAAATGTCTCCATTCAAGAAAACAATTACAAACTAGTTTCACACTGGTACCGCACTCCAACAATTTTACATAAGTATAACAAAGAAATCCCTGATATGTGTTGGAGATGCACTCAGGCTCAAGGCACTCTCCAACATATATGGTGGGAATGCCCCCCTATTCACTCATTCTGGAAACAAATACATGACCAGATTTGCAACATATCCAGATACTCTTTAGAGCTTACACCTGAGCAATTTCTTTTGCATCACCAAGTAAATGCGGAGGCCTCCTACCATAAATCTCTGGCGATGGCAATGGTCAACGCAGCCAAGCTCTGCATACCGAGACTCTGGGGTACCACCAAAACTCCCTCAATGGCTGATTGGTTCAGGCAAATCGATAGACTGGCAGAGATGGAAGAACTTATCGCCATCTCCCGCAACACTCTGAGGACGTATGCACGGAGATGGGCTTGCTGCACACATTTCCAAAGTTCAGACACTTAAAAACATACACTACATCTCCCCGCACATTAAAGCCCTCCCTCAAAAGCACATTGCTTCCACTCTATAACGGGAATATGTCAGATCTGCAGTTTTCCAATGTGATCTCCCCCCCGGAATGCATCTACCCCATACAACGCACCTAGGCAGTCGTAAGTGATAACCTGGAACTACGCCTCCTTGGCTGAAGTAACCGGCCATGGACACCCTCCCTTATCTACCATGGACCAGAGAATACCCTTAGCTAGGGACACATAGCCCTTATACTATTGATAAAATTCGCTCACCCTATTGGAACACCCTCCATTCCTTTAGCATCCCTCTTATAGACCTTCCCCCTCCCCTCTGCCCTTCCCTCCCCTATTACTCCCCCCCACCAGAATAAGATTGCTCTCACACAGTTCCCCCCCCCATGCTGGTCGTGGCAGTCCAGACTACGCCGCCCAGGAATAAGATAATTAATGCTCTAGCAAAGTAAAGTATGGACGGACAAATACGGGGTCCCCTACCCGATGCTGACTATAATGATGGGTAATGTTGGCTAAAGATTGTAACATGAATACTTGTTTTAAAACTGTTTGACATATTTCTGATACTTTGTTATCTGTCAAAATATTCTAGCTTCAATAAAGCTTTTCTGGGAAAAAAAAAAGAAGATTTCCTTCTGAGTTCCAGCTGGTGAAATCCGGTCCGGATTCTGTTTAATCCAGTCCAATTGAATGCATGGTAGCGCCCGTCTACCACTTTGCCTCGCATACCATCACATATACTTCCCATCTGCTCAAGCCCCAGCAACTGTCCCAACCATACTGAGGACTCAGGAAAGGGCACCTGCATTGTTCTGGAGTCTTCCTGCCCGGTGTTCCACTGTGAACTTAAATGGCTGTAGGGCCAGGAACTACGTAGTCACTCGACTATTTTTCTCCCTGTTGGTCGATGACTAGTCTAAATGATCTTCCTAAAAGGTAGTACTTCAGTGCCTCTAAGGCTCACTTGATAGCCAGGCACTCCTTATCCACAATGGCATAGTTCCTCTCATGCCTATTAAGCTTTCTGCTTAAGTAGATGACCGGGTGCTCCTCACCGTCTCTGATCTGGGATAGAACAGCACCTAGTCCAACCTGAGAGGCATCTGTCTCTACAACAAACTCCTTTGTGAAGTCTGGGGTCACGAGCACCAGTTGTACACAAAGGGCCTGTTTCAACTTCTGGAATGCCTTCTCAGCTTTGGGATTACACTTTACCATGCCTGACCCTCTACCCTTCATCAGATCGGTCAGAGGCACGGCAATGGTGGCAAATTTGGGTATGAACCACCTGTAATACCCTGTAATCCATAGGAAGGCACAAACCTGTTTTTTATTCACCAGTTGGGGCCATTTTTTAATTGCCTTGACTTATTGGTCTGGGGCTTGATCAGTCCCAGATCAATAGCATACCCAAGGTATTTGGCCTCCTCCAGGCCTATGGCACACTTTTTTGGGTTGACTGTTAAATCTGCTACCCTAAGAGAATCTACGACTGCTTGTACTTGGAGCAGATCCAATTCCCAATTTGAACCGTGGGTGACCACATTATCCAAATAGGCGGCTGCATAGGGGCGATGCAGCCTCAAGGTTTTATCTATAATTCTTTGGAAGGATGCAGGGGCTCCATTCGGACCAAACGGCATTCGCTTGTACTGGAATGACCCCTTGGAAGTAGAAAAGGCGACCAGGCGTTGTGGGACTCCTCTATCACGTCTAACTCCAACATGTTTTTTATTTCCTTCACCACTGCCTCCCATCTAGCCTCAGGGATTCAGTAGGGTTTTACATTTATGCGGACCCCTGTTTCCATAATTATGTCTTGATCCAGCTGTCTTGGTCCACATTGGAACCAATGGCAGAATATTTGAAAGGTGGAGGCTCCTTAAGAACCAATTTAAAGAATTAGGTTGCAAGTTGAGGAAAGGGCCTTCGAGGCAATATTCTCTGAAATATTGCCTGTGCCATGCACAACACAGGAACAGCAGGGGGTGAGTAGAGCCCTGAATGCATGGCTAAAGACCTGGTGTAAGGAGGAAGGTTTTGTGTTTTTAGAGCACTGGGCTGATTTTTCATTGGGGTACAACCTATATGCTAAAGATGGTTTTCACCTAAATGGAGGGGGCCTGTTGTGCTGGGGGAGAGGTTTATGGAAAGGCTGGAGAAGTATTTAAACTAGGATTGAGGGGGAGGGTGAATTAGATTATAATGGGGTAGACAGGTCAGACAGGGGTCAGCCCCTATTGGTGGGTGGAATGGGGAAAAGTGAGGGGAGGGCTATGGAAGATGATATGAAGGTTTCCATGTTACAATCAACCATTGGAAATGGTACTGTTTGTACTAAAATAAAAAAATATGCAACATATATGTGCAAAATGTGACAGTGAATTAAAGTGTTTGTTCACCAATGCCAGAAGTCTGGCAAGCAATATAGGTGAGTTGGAAGCTCTGGTGCATGACAAGAACTATGATTTAGAAACATTTAATTGGTATTGCTGAATCTTGGCTTCATTCTTCACATGACTGGGCTATTAATATTTCTGGCTATGCTCTCTTTCGGAAAGACAGGGTAAAACGGAAGGGTGGTGGTGTGTGTCTCTATGTGAGAAATGATCTCAAAGTGAGTGTGAATAAGGAATTAGTTGATGAAGAGTGTGATGAGTCTGAAGCATTATGGGTTATCATTGTAGTTTGTTATAGAGCTCCCAGTGTTAAAGAGGAGGTGGAGACTTGGCTCCTTGCACAGATGGAAAGAGCTGCAAGGGCTGAGACAGTGATAATAATGGGGGATATTAACTACCCGGAAATTAACTGGAGTAATGGCACTGCTGGGGACAATTAAAATGTATAAACCTATTACAGGACAATTTTATGGTCCAGTTTATTGAGGCCCCAAATAGGAATGATGCTTTGCTGGACTTGGTAATCTCAAACCATGCAGAGCTTATTACCAATATTCATATAAAATAACATCTGGGTAACAGTGACCATAACATGATTTCATTTAATGTAAGCTGCAAGCAACAAACACGTACGGGAAAGATAAAAACACTTAACATTAAGAGAGCAAATTTTACAAGGATGAGGGCTGCTCTCCAGGACTTAGATTGGGAGGGAATATTGGCATTGATGAACAAAGAACAGAAATAGGAATTTTTCAAAAAGACTGTATGAGAACTCATTGCAAAGTATATTCCCGTGGGCAATAAGTTTAACCACTTGCTGACCGCCGATCAGCATTTGACGGCGGCAAAGTGGCTCTGTAGGGCGAATCGCCGTCATCTGACGGCGGCCGCCTGATCACGCACAGTGAGCGTGCGCGCGCTGCCGGAGGCACGCCCGCGCGCTCACTGTGTCCGGGGGGGGCCAGGGAGTGGGTGCGGCGGAGTCGATCTCCGCCGGCCACCCGCGATGCCCCCCCCGGAGTGAAGGAACGGAAGTCCGTGTATGTAAACACGGACCTCCGTTCTGTGAAGGGGGAAGGGCTGTGATCACAGCCTTCCTGTACATGGAGGCTGTGACCACTTCCCTTCCCCAGCTAGGGCAGTCCCACCACAGTTAGAACACGCCCAGGGAACACTGTTAACCCTTACAGCGCCCCCTGCAGGTTAACCCCTTCACTGCCAATGGCATTTACACAGTAATCAGTGCATTTTTATAGCACTGATCGCTGTATAAATGCCAATGGTCCCAAAAAAGTGTTAAAATGGTCCGACAAGTCCGCTGAAATATCGCAGTACCGCTAAAAATCGCAGATCGCCGCCATTAATAGTAAAAAATAAAAAACAATAAAAACCCCCAAAATTAATTCTCATCATCCGTAAACGCGACCACTTTTGTGCAAACCAATCAATAAACGCTGATTGCGATTTTTTTTATCACAAATATGAGGAACAATATAAATCGGCCAAAACCGATGAAAAAAATGTTTTTTTATTTTTTTTTTTGGATTTGTATTTTAGCAAAAAGTAAGAAATTTGGTTTTTTTTGCAAAATTGTCGCTCTTCTTTTGTTTATAGCGGTGATCAGAAATGATGCAGCGGTGATCAAATACCACCAAAAGAAAGCTCTATTTGTGGGAAAAAAAGGACGCAAATTTCGTTTGGGTACAACATCGCACGACCGCGCAATTGTCAGTTAAAGCGACGCAGTGCCGAATCGCAAAAAGGGCTCCGGTCCTAAAGCTGGAAATCCTTCCGGGGCTGAAGTGGTTAAAAGCTAAAAACAAAACCTATGTGATTCACGGCCAAAGTTAAACAGTTATAAACGATAAGAAAAGAGCATTTAACCACTTCCGGACCGCCGTACGTCGTTTGACGGCGGCAGGTTTGAAGTGGAATACCGTTGTTATGGTAGCAGATAGCTACCATAACCCCGGTATCTTTTTTTTCTGCAGGCGATTCCCTGCAAGATAAAAGTGATCTTAGTGGCGGATTCGCCGCGAGATCACTTTTATCAGCGGCGGGAGAGGTGCCCCCCCTCCCGCCGCTTTCCGGTCATCTCTGCCGCTTACCGGACCCGCCGGCAGCAGCGGAGATGATCGGGTCCTCTCAGTCCAGTGTCCGTGTGCCGAGTGAGCGGCTTCAGCCGGCTCCATAACATGGCTGGGCGGAAGCTACGTCACAAGTAGCTTCCGCCCAATGCTCTTAAAGGGGACATTTTTTTTTTTCCCCTGCCACTTTTTTCAAAATTTTTTTTTTTTAAAACTTTTTTCACCGTCCCCTTTTTTTTTTTACAGGGGAAATTCTCGTAACCCGCCTTCGATGAACACTGCATCGAAGGCGGGTCGGTACAATACCTCGGCCGACTTCGGCGAGTGAGCCGTGTGCCTGTGACCTGACTCTCCTGGGCTAGTAGAGGCGACGACGGCCGCCCAGGCCATTCGCCGTCTCTACTGGCCTTTCGCCGCCCTCCCCCCCGTGGAGAGGGCGGCGACTATTTTCACTAGAGCGCCGCTTAGGCGGTGATTCTAGTGAAAATAGAACGTCCCTTAGCGGACGTCTTTTTTTT
>BLSH010373737.1:123595-137116 GCA_018402905.1 Glandirana rugosa | reverse complement strand
TTATATTGGACCTGGGATTAAAAGTACCTTTTCAGTGTTTGCAGATGACATCAAGCTTGGCCGTGGAATAACATCAATACAGGATGTCTCCAACTTACAAGCAGACCTCAGTGCACGGTTTAATTGGGCGACTATGTGTCAAATCAGATTTAATGTTGATAAATGTAAAGTTATGCATTTGGGGGCATAAGAATAAGAATATGCATGCATCATACATACTAGGGGGAGTACAACTGGGGGAATCCATAGTGGAGAAGGATCTCAGGGTTTTGGTAGATCATACGTTTAATAAAGGCATGCAATGCCAAGCTGCTCTTTCCAAAACAAGCAAAATCCTTTTGTGTATTAAGAGAGGTATGGACTCCAGAGAGAGAGACATCATTTTGCCCCTGTACAAATCATTAGTAAGACCTCATCTGGAATATGCAGTTCAGTTTTGGGCAGTTCTCAAAAAGGATGTCGGGGAGCTGGAGAACGTGCAGAGAAAGACAACCAAACTAACAAGAGGCATGAAGGAGCTCAGCTATGATGAAAGATTAGAGGAACTGAATTTATTCTCTCTTGAGATGAGGAGATTAAGGGGGCATATGATCAACATGTACAAATACATAAGTGGTCCATATAGTGAACTTGGTGTTGAGTTATTCACTTTAAGGTCATCACTAAGGACAAGGGGGTACTTTTTACGTCTAGAGGAAAAAAGATTTAATCTCCATACGTTAATATTTCTTTACAGTTAGAGCTGTGAAAATGTGGAATAGACTCCCTCCAGAGGTGGTCCTGGCCAGCACTGAATATTTATTTAAAAAAGGCCTGGGAATATAAATAATATAACTTTGTACTAACATTTTTAGGTAACGTTGATCCAGGGAAAATCTGATTCCCCCTCGGGGATCAGGAAGGAATTTTTTCCTTCACTATAGCAAATTGGATCATGCTTTGCTGGGGTTTTTTTGCCTCTCTCTGGATCAATTGTGGGTGAAGTATAGTGTATATGGAATTGTATGGTTATATATAATTTTTTTTTAATTGGTTGAACTTGATGTCTTTTTTCAACCTAACTATGAATGTCATGTTGTAGTACAGTGGTCAGTCCAGGTAGGGGAGAGAAAAAAATCTCTATTTTTACTGATAAATTCCTTAACGTCATTTTGTTGCGTCAGCGACAAGGACTCAGTTATGGGGACGTCTGGAGTCATGGATAGACTGTCCTCTTGAAAATTGGTCATTACCAATAAAGTCTTTCTGTCTTTCCATGGTTTTAAGAGATTCACATGGTAAATTTGCTCGGGTTTCCTTTTCCCTGGCACGTAAACTTTGTAGTTCACTTCCCCTACTCTTTCCCTAACCTCAAAGGGACCCTAGCATGAACTTTGGGGTGTCCGGGACCCGGACCAGAACTCGGACATTTAAAAAACGTTCGGGTTCTGGGTTCTGGTAGATGATCACGCATGTTGAATAGCTGCAGGGCAGCCAATCAACAAGTGTTTCACTGGTTTGCCCTTAGAAGCCATTACAGCCATGCCTACTAATGGCATGGCTGTGCATGGCCAATGCATCATGTGACCCAGCCTCTTTATAAGCTGGAGTCACTAAGTGCTGCAGTCACATGCTTTCTGAGACTCTGACTAGTGTAGGGAAGCTGCCAGCGTTGTGGTGAGGGACAGATTGCAGATATTTTGTCTCAATAGTTTTTATTGAAGTTTTAACAAATCACAATAATAAGTTGAACATTTGTATGTTGAGTATGATAATAAGAGCATTGTTGAACACAACGTTTAATACATAGATGAATATAAACTTAAATACAGAGGTGGGTAAAGAAGCCAGTGTTAGGGGGTATATTATTTATTATAAGTTCAGTGAGTAGTGTTACTAGAGACGGTGGTGTCTCATATTACAAGTTATCTTATATTATATTAATATATATGCCTCCGAGGCAACAGTTTGTGTGTTGGTATTGAATATCCTCTCGTTTGGTGGAGGTGGTATTACCATTCTTTTTGTTCTTAGAAGTGAGTGGGGGGTTGTAGTGGAATATTGATTTAGAGGTCTCCCTTTTCTTTTAATGGCGTCATCGTTTGTTGCTCAGCTTACTCCCGGGGGTTTCACCCCTTCGCCTCCAGACCACCCGGTCTCCACTTTAGGGATCATGAGCAACCGGATGGGGGCTTCCAGGGCACAATCCCCCAGGAGGTTTAGCCGGTTTACTGCAGAGTTAGGTGTGCATTTGAGCAATTCAGAATACGTTTTGGTGCCATTTTGTCCATAGGTTCCATTTGTACTCAAAGAGGGTTTTGTCACCAGTGCTGTTAGCTAGGATATATTCGTATTTATAATGTAGGTTGGTGGTGTCAACTAGGTCAGCTCTTGTGGGAATAACAGGGGTTTTCCATCTGCGGGTTATATTTAGTCTTGCGGCCAGTAGGATATTGATTATCATGCTGCGGGTAGGTGGAGGGTATGATTCAATGCCTAGGGAAAGTAGCGCCAGTTGAGGCGACGGTGTTACTGGTTGTTCAATTATTTGTGATATCAGTTGGAATGTGTCTACCCAGTAGTGTGACATGTGTGGGCAATCCCACATGATGTGCAGAAGATCTCCTGTGTTGCCACATTTCCTCCAACAAAGTTTTGATTGTGTAGGGGAAAATCTGGATATTTTCTCAGGTGTGAGGTACCATCTTTGAGATATTTTCATTGTTAATTCCCATAGAGAGGTGCTCCTCGTGGCTGAGTACGTGTGTTTGAGTGCGGATTGCCATTGCTGCTCTGTGTACGTAGAGTTTAGAGCTTTTTCCCATTCTAAAAGTTGGGCATGTTTGTGCATGCAATCTTTCTGTTGTAAAGCATTATAGAATAATGTAATGCCTTTCTGGTTAGGTCTTTTGCCATTGAGTAAGGCCCAAAGGGAGTGAGGTATTTTGGCGGACAAATTCGGTGTTTTGGCTAGTGCGTTTTTAAGTCTAAGGTATGTGAAAGTCTCCTTAGGTGATAACGAGTATGTTGTTTGCAAAGTTTGGAAGGGTTTAAGTGTTCCATTTTCTAGAATATCTCCTATATTAGTAATGCCTAGATCTATCCAGGATTTTAGAGAGAGTGATGGTATGATGTGTTGAAGCGTTTGCATAGGTATGGGTATTGATTGTGCATCTATTTGGTTCTGGTATTGTTGGATTAACATTTTCCAAGCTTGTGCTGAGATTACCATAGTTGGGGGGACGGATGTTGGGATTTTAGCCCCTATGGATGTACTCAGTAGCCATGTAGATAAGGATTTGTCTTTGAGGTAGTGCGCCTCAATCTCCCCCCATGTAGAAGTAGGGTTCGGTCGGAACCATTCTTTTAAATTGACAAGTACTGAGGCGTAAAAGTAGTCTCTAATATCTACGTGTCCTGCGCCTCCTGTGGATCTGTTCTTGATTAATATTTTATGGGCTCGCCTAGGCTTCTTGCCTTTCCAAATATATGATGATATGAGCGATTGTAATGATCTAAAGTATGTTTGTGGTATGGGGATCTGAAGTGATCTGAATATGTACAAGAGTTGGGGGAGATGTAACATTTTAAAGGCGGACAGTCTGCCCATCCATGAGAGTTCATATTTAGTTAAATTACTAAGATTGTCTTGAAGCTGATGTTTTATGGGGATGTAGTTGGCTTGAAATAATGTTTTAAGAGATTTGGTTAATTGGATTCCCAAGTATGGTATCTTGTCTTTTGCCCATTCATAAGGGAGTGTTTGCTGGAGGTACAGTCTGGTTTAGGGATTTGCAGATCTAGGATTAGGGATTTGGTTTCATTAACCTTGTAATACGAGATTTTACTGAAACGTTCTAATGTTGATTGGATTTCTGGTAATGAAGATGTTGGGTTGCTTAGAATGAGTATGACATCATCAGCGAATAAGCTTATTTTGTGCTCTCTTGCTGCTAAAGTGAGGCCTGTAATCTTAGGGTTAGTTCTAATGTGCTCTGCAAGTGGTTCCATGATTAAGTTAAATATCAGGGGGGATAAGGGGCATCCTTGTCTGGTCCCATTTGTGATTTGGAAGGGTACCGAAATGGCATCAGATGTGTATACTTTTGCTGATGGTGAGGAATATAGTGCAAGAATTGCTTCCAAAATTCTACCTTGGAAGCCGAATTTTGTCAGAACTTGTGATAGGTATGTCCAATTTACTCTATCAAACACCTTCTCTGCGTCCAATGACAGAAGCAGAGAAGGCGTTTTGTTGGAAGTAGCATGGTGCAGGATGTCAACTAGTCTCCTGGTAGCGTCCGAAGATTGGCGACCCTTCGTGAAGCCTGATTGATCTATGTGAATGAGGTTCGGGAGGTATTCTGCTATCCTGTTGGCTATCAATTTGGTGTATATCTTGGAATCAATGTTAAGGAGTGAGATGGGGCGGACATTTTTAGGGGTTGTGGGTTCTTTGCCTGGTTTAGGGAGTGTGACTATGATGGCCTCCAGCATTTCAGGAGGGAATGCAGCTCTTGACGTAATGGTGTTAAGTGCTGTGCAGAGATGTGGAGCGAGGATGTCTATGTGTTGTTTGTAATATTCGCCCGTATATCCGTCCAGACCTGGTGACTTGGCGTTTGGCAGCTTGGTTATTATAGATCTTATTTCATCTGGAGTAAATGGTTCGTTTAGTTTTGAAAGTTGTTCCTGGGTTAAAGTTGGGAGATGGATTTGATCTAGAAAGTTTTTAATATCAGATGTAGATGGTTGGTAAGTAGATGAGTTTGTGTTTAGGTTGTATAGGTCCCTATAGTACTGGCTGAAGGCGTCCGCAATTTCTTGGGGTTTTCTAAGTTGTTCCTGAGTGTGGGGGTGGTGTAGATGTGTAATTTTAGATTTTACTCTTTTCCCTTTGAGGTAGTTTGCTAGTGATTTCCCCGCTTTATTCCCCGTGGTGAACAGCTTTGCTTTTGTTTTCCTCCGTTAGGATGGATCGCAAGTCAAGGCGCAAGGAAAACATTTTTGATTGTAGCTTAGAGGACGGGAAGGTTTTGTTCTCAGCTTCTAATTTTGAGATTTCTCGAGTCAGTACTTCTACCATAGACACTTTTTTCCTCTTTTGTCTAGCCCCCAGTTGAATAAACAGACCTCTTAATACCGCCTTATGGGCGTTCCACACTGACACCGGTCCGTCTCCGTGTCCGAGTTCATTTGAAAGAATTCCAGTATATGTTTCTGAAGTTTTTGTTTGTACTCATCATTTTGGAGAATGGCGTTACTAGCGCGCCATAACATTGGTTTCGCTAGGGGGTTTTGGTCTGTAATTTGCATTGTGACTGGAGCGTGATCGGACCAGGTGGCAGTGTGTATGTCAACAGAAATTACATTTTGTAGAGTCCACTTATCAGTGGCAAATAGATCTATGCGAGAATAGGTATTGTGTCTAGGTGAAAGGTATTTATAGTCCACTTCTGAGGTGTGGCATCATATAAGTCGTTGTCAATGAATAGGGGGTCCAGTGGGGTAGTTTGTCTCCTTTCGCTGTTAGTAGTGTCCAATCGTTTGTTCGGGACTGAGTTGAAGTCCCCACAAATGATGATGTTGCCTTGATTAAGGGTCTTAGCTTTTTTAAGCACCTTTTTTGTGAAGGCGGTTTGCCTGCGGTTGGGTGCGTATAGAGATACTAATGTTAGAGGAACAGAGTTCAATGTGCAAGACATAATCAAGTATCTTCCCTCAGGGTCGCAGATGGTGTGATGTGCCTGGAACTGAACTGTGTCTCTAATTGCCATTAAGATGCCTCTTTGTTTTTTGGAATAAGATGCTTCAAAGATATGGGGGAACTGGTGGTGCTTGCATGTAGGATGGGAGTCTTTGATGAAGTGAGTCTCCTGTATACATAGAATATCAGTGTTGTGGGAGAGAGCTGTCTTCCATAGAGATGATCTCTTTGCAGGGTGGTTCAACCCATTTACATTCAGGGTTAGAAATTATATGGGCATGGTGGTGGTGATGTTGTAAGTGGTAGTATGCAGTTACTTACAGTTCGTTGATCAGACAGTTTTATGAGTGGGTAGGTGTGACCTCTAGTGTTCGTAGCTGGTATTGCAGTCTTCTTTGGGTTCGTAGTAGATTTCCGTGTTGTCTGTTGCTTGTTGTGAAGTTGCTGGATTTGGAGTCACTGGCAGAAAAAGAGAGGGATAGGGAGAACAAGAAAAAGAAAGAAGAAACGTTGAGCAAATAACAGGAACCAATTGGTTCTTGAGTGACAACAGCGATGGGTTGTGAGGGATCGCTGTTTATGACAGGGGTTTAGTCCGATTTTGGATGGAGGATTGCCTGTGGCCGGACCGGGAGGTTTTGAGGTTGTCATATTTGGAGCGAGAAGTCATTGACTATGTTACTTGCGGAAATCCCTTTGGGGTTTGTCCTTGGGAGTCAGTTGTTGTTTGGGTCTGGATTCTGAGCTGGGATCTAGTTGTTCCGGGATTATCCCCCAGGAGTGCAGAAGTTTCAGGCCTTGTTCCATTGAATTAATCCCAATCTTGGACCCGTTATGGGTTACTAGCAGTGTCGCCGGGTAGCGCCATTTGTAGGTCAGCTTATGATTGGTGAGGGCCTTGGTGATTGTTTTTAGGTGTCTCCGTTGTTGCAGTGTGTGTTGCGACAGATCGGAGTATATCTGCAACTTATCATATGGTTGTGGTAAGTTATGGAGCGATCTAGCTTTGGCTATAATTTGTTCTTTTGTAGTGTAGAAATGGATCCGCATTAATACATATCTCGGTATGCTATCCGCTAGGTGGGGCGGTTTGGGGATCCTGTGTATGCGGTCTATATTTAATTCAATGAGTGGGGTGCCTGGTAAAAGGATTGTGAATAGGTCAGTCGCATACTTGTGCAGGTCCGATGGGCCGACTGATTCAGGGACCCCTCTCAATTTTAAGTTGTTACGACGGCTGCAGTCCTCTAAATTAGCTAATATGGTTCTGATCCATGTATTTTCATCTTTTTGTTCTTCATATGCGTCTACCAAGTCATTAACAGTGTGGGCACATTCAGACATTTTGCCTTCTATATAAGAGATTCTATCCCCCATATTTTGGACATCTGATGTTACTTTATGGATGAGAGGAGCCAAGCTAGATATTAGTGAGGATTGTAGGGAGACTAGCATCTCCTTCATGGTAGTATCCATGACTGGCTGGCCTGATGTGGGAAAGGACGCTATGGGTGATTGAGCATTAAAGTCAGGGCCCCAAGCCTGGTGGTCATTACTCACTGTTGCGGCCTGTTGTGGGGAGTCCAGTCTCATTCGAGCCTTTGCTGGGCTGTGTGATAGTGGACATGATGTTGGAGAGTGAGTGGGGGAGGATGGTGTGGTTTGGTCCTGGAATACATCTGTGTCAGCGTCTGGGAGGTCTGTGTATGCTGCAGAGGTCTGTGAGGCCGCGCCGTCGGCGCCATCTTGCCTGTCCTCGTTGTTTGGCGCCGGTCTGATGAAGAAGTCCGTCACCTTCTTGGGCCAGGGTTCCTCCTTCCTCTTGCGCTGGGCAGACGCGGGGTAGTGTTGGGACATAGCGGGGGTCGTTTTGGGGTTCTTCTGGTTGTCGGGTTTCGCTCCGTGAGTTGATTATGCTCCGGTCCGGCTGCGAGCTCTCTGCTTATGCGGCCATCAGCTAGCACACGCAAGCCACGCCCCCAGATTGCAGATATTTTAACATCTCATCCTGCATTACAGGACGATCTGACTCTGGACTAATTCGAGATTACTACTACTGCTGCTCTGAGGGACAGACTGTAGATCTCACCCTGCAGTACACAACGATCTGATTCTGGACTAATTAGAGATTTCTCATACTGCTGCTTTGAGTGACAGATTGCAGATCTCACCCTGCATTACAGAACGATCTGACTGCACTAGGTAGAGGCTTCTGCTTAGAGGGAAAGATTATATTGTTCTAAAATCATCTCCTAGTTCTATAGGGTCAGGTTCCAGCTGTTGCTTAGAGGGACAGGTTATTGTTCAAAAATCATCGCCTACTCCTATAGGGCCAGGTTCCAGCTGTTGCTTAGAGGGACAGATTATTGTTCAAAAATCATTGCCTACTCCTATAGGACAAGTTCCAGCTGTTGCTGTAAGGGACAGATTATTGTTCAAAAATCATTACCTACTCCTATAGGGCCAGGTTCCAGCTGTTGCTGTAAGGGACTGATTATTGTTCAAAAATCATCGCCTACTCCTATAGGGCCAGGTTCCAGCTGTTTCTGTAAGGGACAGATTATTGTTCAAAAATTGTCTCCTAGTTCTAAAGGGAGAGGTTCCAGCTGTTGCTGTAAGTGACAGATTATTGTTGAAAAATCATTGCCTACTCCTATAGGGCCAGGTCCCAGCTTTTGCTGTAAGGGACAGATTATTGTTCAAAAATCATTGCCTACTCCTATAGGGCCAGGTTCCAGCTGTTGCTGTAAGGGACAGATTATTGTTCAAAAATCATTGCCTACTCCTATAGGGCCAGGTTCCAGCTTTTGCTGTAAGGGACAGATTATTGTTCAAAAATCATTACCTACTCCTATAGGGCCAGGTTCCAGCTGTTGCTGTAAGGGACAGATTATTGTTCACAAATCATCGCCTACTCCTATAGGGCCAGGTTCCAGCTGTTTCTGTAAGGGACAGATTATTGTTCAAAAATCATTGCCTACTCCTATAGGGCCAAGTTCCAGCTGTTGCTGTAAGGGACAGATTATTGTTGAAAAATCATTGCCTACTCCTATAGGGCCAGGTTCCATCTTTTGCTGTAAGGGACAGATTATTGTTCAAAAATCATTGCCTACTCCTATAGGGCCAGGTTCCAGCTGTTGCTGTAAGGGACAGATTATTGTTCAAAAATCATTGCCTACTCCTATAGGGCCAGGTTCCAGCTGTTGCTGTAAGGGACAGATTATTGTTCAAAAATCATCTCCTAGTTCTAAAGGGAGAGGTTCCATCTGTTGCTGTAAGGGACAGATTATTGTTCAAAAATCATCTCCTATTTCTAAAGGGCCAGGTTCCAGCTGTTGCTGTAAGTGACAGATTATTGTTCAAAAATCATTGCCTAATCCTATAGGGCCAGGTTCCAGCTGTTGCTGTAAGTGACAGGTTATTGTTCAAAAATCATTGCCTACTCCTATAGGGCCAGGTTCCAGCTGTTGCTGTAAGTGACAGATTATTGTTCAAAAATCATTACCTATTCCTCTAGGGCCAGGTTCCAGCTGTTGCTGTAAGTGACAGATTATTGTTCAAAAACCATTGCCTACTCCTAAAGGGAGAGGTTCCAGCTGTTGCTGTAAGTGACAGATTATTGTTCAAAAATCATCTCCTAGTTCTAAAGGGAGAGGTTCCAGCTGTTGCTGTAAGTGACAGATTATTGTTCAAAAATCATTGCCTACTCCTATAGGGCCAGGTTCCAGCTGTTGCTGTAAGGGACAGATTATTGGCTACATAGTACATTTGTGGGCACAATGAGGAGAGCATCAAATAAGGGATGTGGTCATGGTGATGCTGGTGCTCCTGGTGTTGGTCGGGTTGGTGAGGCTCCTGTTGGAAGGAGAGGACGTGGTTGATGTATGCCAGCTATACACACACGTGAAACACCTTCCTCAGGTAGCCAACAGAACCTTCACCGGTATATGGTAGGCCCGAATGCAGCTCAACGAATGGTGAGGCCAGAACAAGTACAGGCGATAGTAGATTGGGTGGCTGACAATGCCTCCAGTTCCTTCACATTGTCTCCCTCCTGGTTCCTTGATGAAAGCTCAGAGTTGGCACCTGAAACCCATGGCCATCTGTCTTTCACCTCAGCCCCTTGTAAATTAGCCAAGCAGTCTGAGCCCCAAGTCATGCAAGAGACTTTTATGCTTTTTGATGACTCTCCTGGTGTGCTTTCCGTGGGCCATCCACATAGCGCTGCCCCAGAAGTGGAAAACATTGAGTGCACCGATGCCCAACCACTTCTGTTGCAGGATGAGGACATGGAAACACCAGTGCAGCACGTCTTAGATGATGACGAAACACAGGTGCCAACTGCTGCAGCTTTCCTCAGTGTGCAGACTGACAAGGAGGGCAGTGGTGAAGGGTGGGTGGAAGATGATGGGGAGGATGATGATGAGGTCCTAGACCCCACATGGACTGAGGGTCATGCGAGCGACGTGTGCAGTTTGGAGGAAGAGGTGGTGGTCGTACAGAGGCACCAGCACAGCAAAAGAGGAAGCAGGTTGCAAAAGCGAAACGAGCGTCCCTTAGACAGTATGCCTGCTACTACCCACCGCACCCAGAGACCTAGCACACCAAAGGCAGCTCAAAGGCGTTCCCCCACGTGGCAGTTCTTCACACAATATGCTGACCTGCTTTCTCCTCTGCTGCTGCCTCGACCTCTTCCTCCACCTCTACCATGACAGTGTCATCTGCCACCCAGCAAACAGACGATATGACAGCAACGCCACCATGTCCGCCACCGTCCCCAAGCATTTACACACCATGGCCCCATGGAAGCTTACAGCTCTCAATCTCCCAAACACTGGAGAGAAAGAGGAAGTACCCCCCCTACCCACCCACGATCCCTGGCCCTGAATGGCAGTATTTCAAAATTCCTGGCCTTTGAAATGCTGTCATTCCGTTTGGTGGACAAGGACAGTTTCAAAAACCTGATGGTGGTGGCTGTCCCACAGTACGTGGTTCCCAACTGCCACTGCTTTTCCAGACGAGCCATCCCTTCCCTGCACAAACAAGTCGGGGACAAGATCAAGTGTGCACTACGCAATGCCATCTGTGGCAAGGTCCAAATAACCACTGATACATGGACCAGTAAGCACGGGCAGGGACGCTATATCTCGCTAACTGCACACTGGGCAAATGTAATGGCGGGTGGGCCTGAGCTGGCTAGCCATTTGGTGCATGTCCTTCCACCACCAAGGATTGCTGGGCATTTCTCTTTGCCTCCTGTTGCCTCCTCCTCCTACTGCGCTTCCTCCTCCTCGAATACCTCCTCATCCGCTCACTGTAACACCTTCACCACCAACATCAGCACATCCAGGGGGAAACGACAGCAGGCTGTTTTAAAACTGATATGTTTGGGGGATAAACCCCGCACTGCGCAGGAGCTGTGGACGGGCATTGAACAACAGACCAATGAGTGGTTGTTGCCACTGAGCCTCAAGCCCGGCCTGGTGGTGTGCGACAATGGGCAAAATCTTGTAGCGGCTCTGGGCCGAGCCCGTCTGAGGCACATCCTTTGCCTGGCGCGTGTGCTGAATTTGGTGGTACAGAATACCCGGATATGTCAGAGCTGCTGCAGAAAATGCGGGCTGTCTGTGCGCACTTTCGGCGTTCTCACCCTGCTGCTGCTCTCCTGTCTGCGCTGCAGCGGAACTTCGGCCTTCCCGCTCACCGCTTCATATGCGATGTGCCCACAAGGTGGAACTCCACCTTGCACATGCTGGAGAGACTGTGCGAGCAGCAGTAGGCAATAGTGGAGTTTCAGCTGCAGCACGCACGGGTCAGTCGCTCTGCGGAACAGCACCACTTCACCACCAACGAGTGGGCCTCCATGCAAGACCTGTGTAGCGTGTTGCGGTGTTTTGAGTACTCCACCAACATGGCCAGTGCCGATGACGCTGTTCTCAGCGTTGCTATCCCACTTCTATGTCTCCTTGAAAAAACACTTCGGGCCATGATGGAAAAGGATGTGGCACAGGAGGATGAGGAGGAGGAAGAGGGGTCAATTCCACAGTTATCAGGCCAGTCATTCGCAAGTGGCTCGGAGGGTGGGTTCCTGCACCAGCATAGGCCAGGTCAAAAATATTCAAGCCAGGGCACAGTTCTGGAGGACGAGGAGGGCGAGGAAGATCATGAGGAGGAGGAGAAGGAACCACAGCAGGGTGGCACCCAACGCAGCTTGTGGACATCACTGGAGCGTGGCTGGGGGGATACGGAGGACACAGATGATATACCTCCCACAGAGGACAGCTTGTCTTTGCCTCTTGGCAGCCTGGCTCACATGGCTGACTACTGTCACGTCCCTGGTGGTAGAGTCTGACTTATGCAGTAGGCAACCTCTCTTACGGCCCTGGTTCCAGAACCCCTGGTAGAGTAGACAGGGAGCGCTGGAGCACAGGGGAGCACGAGGGCTGGATGGGACACAGGTGGTGGTATGAAGTTGTCCCATAGTCCGTGCTAGGCTGAAGAGTAGTGGTGCAGGCCGGGTCGTTAACTTGCGGTCAGAGTGGTACCGAAGGAGCAGGCAATCAGATGGTCGGGTGCAGGCAGGGTCGTTAACAGGCAGGCAGGTGAGGTACAGAAGGAACAGGCAGTCGGATGGTCGGAGACAAGCTGGAGGTCGGTGCAGGCAGCGTTCAAGCAGACGTGGGCTCAGGCCGGGTCACAGGTAATCAGGAAGCTCAGAACGGGTAGCTCAGGAACACAGTAACGCTGAAGAATGGACAGCACTTGCCTACAGGAAGCAGGAAGTTTAAATAGAGCTGCCCATCCAAGAATTAGAGGAAACACCCAACTGCAATTAACCCTCCGCACACTCTTCTTCTAACATTGCCCCCCCCCAAGGGGCAGCCTCCGGATGCCCAGCCGGGCCCTTAAGTCTGGGTGTCTTCTCCAGAATCGTTTGACAAGCTCTTTAGCATGGATATGGTCTTTGGGCTCCCATGAACTCTCTTCTGGTCCGTACCCCTTCCACTTGATCAGGAACTGAGTCATTCCTTGCTTTTTCCTACAATCGAGGATGGCTTCCACCTCAAATTCCTCTTCTTCGTCCACAAGGATCGGCTCAGGTGGGGTCGCCCTACGGCCCGGAAAAGGATCCTGTGTCACGGGCTTCAGCAGAGTAACATGGAACACGGGGTGGACCCGAAGGGATGGTGGCAGATCCAACTCATATGCCACACTGTTAATCTTCCTCTTCACGGGGAATGGACCGATAAATCTGGGACCCAGTTTCTTTGACGGGCACGACAGCCTCAGGTTCTTTGTGGCTAACCAGACTTGGTCACCAGGTTGTAAGACCAGTTCCCCACATTTCCTCTTGTCAAAGGCCCTCTTATAGTGTTCATGTGCCTGGGATAGTGTTTTCTGTAGCAATTTATTGTTCCTTTCAAGGAATTCTGTTGTCTTCTGCACTGCTGGCACTGCACTTTCTGGAATTAAGTTGGGTATAAATGTGGGTTCTACTGACCTAGAGTGACGATGGTTATCGACTCAAGCGGATGTTATTATGGCATGTGAGCCGCTGGTTCGTTAGAGGTAAAACCCGCTTGGAACCGATAGTGGGGTGTAAATATGGGTTGAATTAAGGTCTTTCACGTCACGGTCGCCACGTCTTCTGTTGTCTTAAGGAACTTTCCCTGTTATTTAACGATGTCTTTTGTGACAGGGTCCGTGTCCTTGTGATATTCTCCCGGAAACTGTTCTCCTTTACACCCCTTGACCAGATTGTTCGACCACTGGTTCAGACCAATCGGTGTTTCTTGGACTCCGACAGCACGGGCAGTTTCTTTGACCCAGGGTCT
>BLSH010373737.1:79063-121052 GCA_018402905.1 Glandirana rugosa | reverse complement strand
AAACCCCGTGGACCTTTCTGCCCTGCGTTCCCGCAGGCGGCGGTCAATCTGTATAGACAAGTTAGTCAAGGCATTCAGGGATCGGGGGGCACCCACACGGGCCAACTCATCCTTCAGTGGCTCTGAGAGACCCCGCCTGAATTGATGGCAGAGTGCCGCTTCATCCCAGGCCGTATCGGCACTCCAGCGCCGGAACTCCGCCACATAGTCCTCCGCCATATGGTGGCCCTGCTGGAGTGTGTGGAGGGCGGCCTCCGCAGTAGCAGTCTGGTGGGGGTCCTCATAGAGCCGAGCCATAGCCTGGAAGAAGAGGTTGAGGTTGGTGGTTTCTGGCGCCCGTTGCTCCAATAGCCGGTGAGCCCAGACCTGGGGGTCATCGCGTAGCAAGGAGATGACCATCCCCACCTTGGTGGAATCCAGGGAAAAGGTACACGGTTGCAGGGCAAAATAGAGCTCACAGGCGATACGGAACGCCTGAAACTTCTTACGGTCTCCTGTAAACCGTTCGGGCAGAGGCACCTCGGGCTCAGTGGGCATGGTTACTATGGTGCTGGCAGCTGGCAGGGACAGCTCCAGGACCCTGTTTTCCAGCTGGGTGTACCCACTTTGCAAGTCCTTCACCGCTTGGGTGAGCCCTGTGAGATGCAGGCTTAGGTCATCCATTCGAGAGGGCCACTGCGCAGACTCGGACTGGCTGTCCGTTGCTCCACGTCCCTGGTGGTAGAGTCTGACTTATGCAGTAGGCAACCTCTCTTACGGCCCTGGTTCCAGAACCCCTGGTAGAGTAGACAGGGAGCGCTGGAGCACAGGGGAGCACGAGGGCTGGATGGGACACAGGTGGTGGTATGAAGTTGTCCCGTAGTCCGTGCTAGGCTGAAGAGTAGTGGTGCAGGCCGGGTCGTTAACTTGCGGTCAGAGTGGTACCGAAGGAGCAGGCAATCGGATGGTCGGGTGCAGGCAGGGTCGTTAACAGGCAGGCAGGTGAGGTACAGAAGGAACAGGCAGTCGGATGGTCGGAGACAAGCTGGGGGTCGGTGCAGGCAGCGTTCAAGCAGACGTGGGCTCAGGCCGGGTCACAGGTAATCAGGAAGCTCAGAACGGGTAGCTCAGGAACACAGTAACGCTGTAGAACGGACAGCACTTGCCTACAGGAAGCAGGAAGTTTAAATAGAGCTGCCCATCCAAGAATTAGAGGAAACACCCAACTGCAATTAACCCTCCGCACACTCTTCTTCTAACAACTACATTCTGCAGTGCTTGCGCAATGACAGCCAAGTTTCCCATACTGTATCGTGTGCCAATTACTGGGTGGCCACCCTGCTTGATCCCCGTTACAAGGACAACGCGCCGTCCTTAATTCCCTCACTGGAGCGTGATCGGAAGATGCGCGACTACCAGCGCACACTGGTAGACGTGCTGCTGAGGGCATTCCCAAATGACACCGGGGGCTTAGTGAAAGCACAAGGTGAAGGCAGAGGAGGAGGAGGAAGAGGCCGCCAACGCAGCTGTGGCACCGCCAGCACCGCAGAGTTAGCATGGCCGAAATGTGGCAAAGCTTTGTCACCAGCCTGCCACAACAAACAGCACCACCAGCCGATAGACAACATCTTAGCAGGAGGCAGCATTTCAGCAACATGGTGGAAGAGCATGTGTGCACACGCCTACACGTACTGACTGCTGGGTCTGCCCCATTCAACTTTTGGGTCTCCAAATTGGCCACATGGCCTGAGCTTGCCGTTTATGCCTTGGAGGT
Organism: Glandirana rugosa; assembly: GCA_018402905.1. Lineage (NCBI taxonomy): Eukaryota > Metazoa > Chordata > Amphibia > Anura > Ranidae > Glandirana > Glandirana rugosa. The sequence continues at coordinate 119,299 of BLSH010373737.1, read as the reverse complement.
TCTGGCCTGCCCTGCAGCCAGTGTATTGTCTGAACGTGTGTTTAGCATGGCAGGGGGTGTTATCACAGACAAGCACAGCAGCCTGTCCACAGCCAACGTTGACAAGCTAACATTTATTAAAATGAAACAGACAACCACAAGACTTGTCTGTACCTTGTGCAGAATAGACATTTAGACCGGACTCACACAGCCATTCGTATACTTGTTTTTTTGAATATGCCTCAATATTTTGGGGGCTACCCCATTTATTAAAAAAAACAAAAAAACACAGTGTTGGCTACCTCCTCCTACTCCTCCACCACCGCCACTTCCACCTACACTGCCACAGTCACGGCCTAGTCAACCTCTAGGTTCCTACTCCACATCCACCCCCCTTCCCTTTTTTTATGTGATTTTCATTTATTTTCCCTATCCCCATTTTTTTGTAGGGCACTTGCCCTACTCTTACCCCAATTTTACTTCCTTTTGAAGTCCTCTAGCACTTGCCAGGACTTTGTTACAGCCATTTTTGTGCTGAAAAGTTTGGGTCCCCATTGACTTCAATGGGGTTCGGGGTCCGGGATAAAGTTCAGATCGAGTTCGGTGCCGAACCCGGACTTTTTCCCAAAGTTCGGCCGAACCCACCTAACCTGAACATCCGGGGGTTCGATCAACTCTAATCCCAATCTCTCCCATCCTTTTCCACTACCTTTTTCAACATGCTTTTGAGCATTTTATCAAACCTCTCCACAAGTCCATCTGTTTGGGGGTGGTAGACCGAAGTACGGATATGGGAGATTTTATACAACCTGCACAATTCCTTGGTTACATGGGACATAAACAGGATGCCCTGATCTGTTAGGGTCCCCATCTGACTAAACATCTGGACTAACTCCCTGGCAATAGTCTTAGCGGTGTTCCATAAGGGTATGGCTTCTGGATAGCGGGTTGTGTAATCTAGTAGTACCAGGATGTTCTGGTGTCCCGGGGCAGACTAGGGGGCCCATGAGATCCATGCCAATTCTTTTGAAAGGCACTTCAATTATGGTCAGTGGAACAAGTGGACTGCGAAAATGGGGTGAGGGCACAGAGAGTTGACACTAAGGGCAGGATTCACAATACTCTCTGACATCTGCATGCAACCCGGGCCAGAAGAATCTCTGGGTTATTCTTTCCCTGGTCTTATCCATACCCAGATGTCCCCCATTACATGTCAATGGGCTGGATCTCACACCATCCTTCGAAAGGGTTTGGGAACCACTAACTGTTCCACCTCATCCTCCCCGTGTTTCACCACCGGATACAATAAATTATTTTTAAGAGCCATGTAGGGAAAAGATACCCCCTAATTAGCTGTACAAGTAGGTTCCCCCCCAAAAAAGGGACTTTAAATAGGTTGACCAACCATTGACATTAGATAAAAATATATTATTTATTAAATATAATGTAAATCAAAAAGAATCATCGGATATAAGCAAGACAAGGGGAAAAAACAGAAAATCAAAATGACATGTATGTGTATTAAAAACAATCACAGTTTTATTGCATTAGTGTTGCCTTGATGGAGGGTAACCGCACTACAGTTGCGGACAACAGACTCATCAACTGTGCTCCTTGGAGCAACATTCCATCAAGGCAACACTAATGCAATGAAACTGATTGTTTTTAATACACATACATGTCATTTTGATTTTCTGGTTTTTCCCCTTGTCTTGCTTATATCCGATGATTCTTTTTGATTTACATTATATTTCATAAATAATATATTTTTATCTAATGTCAGTGGTTGCACAACCTATTTTAGGTCCCTTTTTTGGGGGGGAACCTACTTGTGCAGCGAATACTTTTGGGATGAGGTTGCAACCACTAGTTATCCTATAGACTGCATGGTACACCATTTTTTCCCCCCAATTAGGGTCCACCTCCTCTGGCTCCCCAGCCAGCACAGGAAAAGGAAGAGGGTCTCCTCCATCCTTGGTCCTGCCACGAGTCTCCCCTTCCATTTGGCAAAAAGGGTCTGGGGAGAGTTCCCGTGCTTCCTCAGCAGGGGAGCTCTATTCTCCAGTTTCCCAGTGCCTTCCCAAAACCTACAAAAATGGGGAAAATCCCTGCCCACTAGGACGTCCTAAAGCAGTGAAGGTACCACCTCCACTGAATGAGTCACATTGCCCAAGTGGTGTCAATCTCAACCACCGCGCGGCTGGTAATCATGAGTGTCCCCATGTCAAGCAGTGCAGTGACTGGCTTCCCATCAACAAAAATCACAGGTATTTGCTTCTCCCTGTGATTTGAACATGATGCTGCATATGCGACCTGTGCAAAAAGAGAAAGGCGTCTATTCACATAAGTATGATCACATTGATTGGGTTCATCATTCAGGGAACAATTGGCAGCAATATGGCTAAAATGCATGGCATCGGTAGCACTGTAAATGCTCTATACCCTGTACTATCAAGGGTCCCCAAGACCTTCCTGGCTTCTTTGGCCAGTCTCCAGGTCTAGAGCCCACAGTCTCTTTAGCCATAGCAGTCTTATCAAATTTCCTCATGCCCCTGAACCCTGGAACAGTCTTACTGGGTCCACAGGACAATCTTTTAGCCCTGGATTCATTGGAGTGGGGTGCAGATGGGTGCAACAAGTCCTCAGCAGCAGTGAATCTCTCCACGAGTTCCATGAGTTGGTGGGTGATCTTAGGGTCCCCATGACTGACCCATTTCCTCAGAGCAGCAGGGAGAGCATGTAGATAGTGGTCCATGATCACGCGCTCCACAATCTGGGGACCTGGCAAAGTCTCCGGCTGTAGCCACTTTCTGGTGAGGTGGCCCATGTTGAACATCTGTAAGCGGGGTGGCTTGTCGGTGTGGTAGGTCCACTGATGCACCCGATGGGCCCCGACTGCCATGGTGACCCCTAGGCGTGCGAATAGCTCTGCCTTTAGGGTCTTATAGTCCTGGGCCTTATCTGGTTCCAGATCAAAGTAGGTTTTTTGGGGTTCACCGGTCAAGAATTGTGCTAACAGTCCCGCCCAATGTTCTTTTAGCCATCCTTCGCGAAGAGCGACTTTTTCAAAAGTTGTGAGATACACCTCCGCGTCATCCACAGGTGTCATCTTCTTCCCTCCTTCATTCTGCTACTGTTGGCCTCTACGACAAAATCGCACCCCTGTCCTGCCCAGACCAAACCACTTCTATCTACAACAACACGCTGTCTTCCTCCCTAGACGCACTTGGTCCCCTTTCTACACGCAGAACTAGGCCTCATCTACCACAACCTTGGCAAACAGACAACATCAGAAGTCTCAAGAGACGTAGCCATGCTCTTGAGCGAGTGTGGCATAACTAAATCCATGCAAGACTTTACCCTCTACAAATCTGGCCTTCTCAATTACAACTCCTGCCTCCACACTGCTAAACAAACCTACTACAACACTCTCATCAAAACTCTCTCATCTAAACCTCGTCAACTCTTTTCTACCCTTAACTCCTTACTTCACCCCCACTCCCCCACCTACCAACTTGCTTACTGCTCAAGAAATTGCCAACCATTTCAAAAGCAAAATTGACACAATACACAAGTAGAGTTGAGCGGACACCTGGATGTTCGGGTTCGGCGGGTTCAGCCGAACTTCGTGAAAAAGTTTGGGTTCGGCACCGAACTTGACCCGAACTTGACCCCGGACCCCGAACCCCATTGAAGTCAATGGGGACCCGAACTTTTCGGCAAAAAATGGCTGTAAAAAAGTCCTGGAAAGTGCTAGAGGGCTGCAAAAGGAAGTAAATTGGGGGTAAGAGTAGGAAAAGTGCCCTACAAAAAAATGGGTATAGGGAAAATAACTTAGAATCAAATAAAAAAATAAAAATGGGAAGTGGATGTGAAGTAGGAGCCTAGAGGTTGACTAGGCCGTGCCCGTGGCAGTGTAGGAGGAAGTGGCGGTGGAGGAGGAGGAGGAGAAGGTAGCCAACACTTTTTGTTGTTTGTTTAATTGGGGTAGCCCAAAATATTGAGGCATATAAAAAAAACAGTATACCAATGGCTGTGTGAGGCCGGTCTAAATGTCTATTCTGCACAAGGTACAGACAAGTCTTGTGGTATCCATGCCTGGTTCATTTTAATAAACGTTAGCTTGTCCATGTTGGCTGTGGACAGGCGGCTGCGCTTGTCTGTGATAACACCACCTGCCGTGCTAAACAGACGTTCAGACAATACACTGGCTACAGGGCAGGCCAGCACCTCCAAGGCATAAAGGGCAAGCTCAGGCCATGTGCCCAATTTGGAGACCCAGAAGTTGAATGGGGCAGACCCATCAGTCAGTACGTGTAGGCACGTGCACACATACTGTTCCACCATGTTGCTGAAATGCTGCCTCCTGCTAAGACGTTTCCTATCAGCTGGTGGTGCGGTTTGTTGTGGCGGGCTACTGACAAAGCTTTGCCACATTTTGGCCACTCTAACCCTGCCTTCTGAGGTGCTGGCGGTGGCACAGCTGTGTTGGTGGCCTCTTCCTCCTCCTCCTCCTCCTTCGTCTTGTGCTTCCACTGAGCCCCCGGTGTCATTTGGGAATGCCCTCAGCAGCGCATCTACCAGTGTGCGCTTGAAGTTGCGCATCTTCCTCTCATGCTCCAGTGAGGGAATTAAGGACGGCGCGTTGTCCTTGTAACGGGGATCCAGCAGGGTGGCCACCCAGGAATCGGCACAAGTTACAATGTGGGCAACTCGGCTGTCGTTGTGCAGGCACAGCAGCATGTAGTCGCTCATGTGTGCCAGGCTGCCCAGAGGCAAAGACAAGCTGTCCTCTGTGGGAGGTGTTGTACCATCTGTGTCCTCCGTATCCCCCCAGCCACGCTCCAGTGATGCCCACGAGCTGCGTTGGGTGCCACCCTGCTGCGGTTTCTCCTCATCATCTTCTTCATCCTCCTCATCATATTCCTCATCCTCCTCATCCTCCAGAACTGTGCCCTGGCTTGAATATTTTTTACCTGGCCTATGCTGGTGCAGGAACCCACCCTCCGAGCCACTTGTGAATGACTGGCCTGATAACTGTGGAAATAACCCCTCTTCCTCCTCCTCCTCCTCATCCTCCTGTGCCACATCCTCTTCCATCATCGCCCAAAGTGTTTTTGCAAGGAGACATAGAAGTGGGATAGTAACACTGAGAATAGCGTCATCGGCACTGGCCATGTTGGTGGAGTACTCTAAACACTGCAATACAGTACATAGGTCTCGCATGGAGGCCCACTCGTCGGTGGTGAAGTGGCTCTGTTTATCAGAGCGACTGACCCGTGCGTGCTGCAGCTGAAACTCCACTATTGCCTACTGCTGCTCGCACAGTCTCTCCAGCATGTGCAAGGTGGAGTTCCACCTTGTGGGCACGTTGCATAGGAGGCGGTGAGCAGGAAGGCTGAAGTTCCACTGCAGCACCAAATTCAGCACATGCGCCAGGCAAGGGATGTGCGTCAAACCGGCTAGGCCCAGAGCCGCTACGAGATTTCGCCCATTGTCGCATACCACCAGGCCGGGCTTGAGGCTCAGTGGCAACAACCACTCATCCGTCTGTTGTTCAATGCCCGTCCACAGCTCCTGCGCAGTGTGGGGTTTATCCCCCAAACATATCCGTTTTAAAACAGCCTGCTGTCGTTTCCCCCTGGATGTGCTGAAGTTGGTGGTAAAGGTGTTACGCTGAGCGGATGAGCTGGAGGAGGGGGAAGCGAAGTAGGAGGAGGAGGCAACAGGAGGCAAAGAGAAATGCCCTGCAATCCTCGGTGGTGGAAGGACATGCGCCAAATGGCTAGCCGCCTCAGGCCCACCCGCCACTACATTTGCCCAGTGTGCAGTTAGCGAGATATACCGTCCCTGCCTGTGCTTACCGGTCCATATATCAGTGGTTATGTGGACCTTGCCACAGATGGTGTTGCGCAGTGCACACTTGATCTTGTCCCTGACTTGTTTGTGCAGGTAAGGGATGGCTCGCCTGGAAAAGTGGTGGCGGCTGGGAACCACATACTGCGGGACAGCCACCGCCATCAGGTTTTTAAAACTGTCCGTGTCCACCAGACAGAATGACAGCATTTCAAAGGCCAGGAATCACAGGTTTTTGAAATGCTGGCATTCAGGGCCAGGGATCACGGGTGGGTAGGGGAGTACTTGCTCTTTCTCTCTAGTGTTTGGTAGATGGAGAGCTGTAAGCTTCCATGGGACCATGGTGTGGAAATGCTTGGGGACGGTGGCGGACATGGTGGCGTTGCTGTCACAATCTCTGTTTGCTGGGTGGCAGGTGACACTGTCACTGTAGAAGTGGAGGAAGAGGCAGAGGCAGCAGCAGAAGAGGAATCAGGAGGAGGCCGAGACCTTTCTTGGATTTTGAGGTAACTATTCCAATGCAGCTTGTGCCTAGAATTTAGATGCCTGGTCATGCAGGTTGTGCTCAGGTTTAGAACATTTATGCCTCGCTTCAGACTATCATTGCACAGCGTGCAAACCACTTGTGTCTTGTTGTCAGCACATTGTCTGAAGAACTGCCACGTGGGGGAATGCCTTTGAGCTGCCTTTGGTGTGCTAGGTCCCTGGGTGCAGTGGGTAGTAGCAGCCGTACTGTCTAGGGGACGCTCGCTCCGCTTTTGCAACCTGCTTCCTCTTTTGCTGTGCTGGTGCCTCTGTGCGACCACCACCTCTTCCTCCAAACTGCACACGCTACTCACATGACCCTCATTCCATGTGGGGTCTAGGACCTCATCATCCTCCTCCACATCATCTTCCACCCACCCTTAACCACTGCCCTCCTTGTCAGTCTGCACACTGAGGAAAGCTGTAGCAGTTGGCACCTGTGTTTCGTCATCATCAGAGACATGCTGCGCTGGTGTTTCCATGTCCTCATCCTGCAACAGAAGTGGTTGGGGATCGTGCACTCAATGTCTTCTACTTCTGGGGCAGGACTATGTAGATGGCCCACAGAAAGCACTCGAGGAGAGTCATCAAAAAGCATAAGAGTCTGTTGCATGACTTGGGGCTCAGTCTGCTTGGCTAATTTACAAGAGGCTGAGGTGAAAGACAGATGGCCATGGGGTTCAGGAGGGAGACAATGTGAAGGAACTGGAGGCATTGTCAGCCACCCAATCTACTATCGCCGGTACTTGTTCTGACCTCACCATTCGTTGAGCGGCATTCGGGCCTTCCATAAAACGTTGAAGGTTCTGTTGGCTACTCGCACCTGAAGAAGGTGTTTCACTTGTGCGTGTAGCTGGCACAGACGACCACATCCTCTCCTTCCAACAGGAGCTTCACCAACACCACCAACACCAGCAGCACCAGCAGCACCAGCAGCACCATGATCACATCCCTTATTTGACGCTCTCCTCATTCTGACCGCAAATGTACTATGTAGCACTATTTATTAATACAAAAAAAATGAATAATAAATTCTTCTTCTTTTTTTTTTGGAAAACAGCAACGTAGACACACTTTCTATTTTTGTGCAAGAAATGCACCGCTCACACCAACAGCAGGAACCTCTCCCTATAGAACTAGGAGATGATTATAGAACAATAATCTGTCCCTTACAGGAGCAGCAAGAACCTCTCCCTATAGAACTAAGAGACGACTTTAAAACAATAATCTTTCCCTTACAGCACCAGCAGGATCCTCTCCCTATAGAACTAGGAAATGATTATAGAACATCAATCTGTCCCTTACAGAAGCAGCAGGAACCTCACCCTATAGCACTAGGAGACGATTTTAGAACAATAATCTGTTCCTTACAGCAACAGTAGGAACCTGACCCTATAGCAGTAGGCAATGATTTTAGAACAATAATCTGTCCCTTACAGGAGCAGCAGAAACCTCTCCCTATAGAACTAGGAGACGATTTTAGAACAATAATCTGTCCCTTACAGCAACAGCAGGCACCTGACCCTATAGCAGTAGGCGATGATTTTAGAACATTAATCTGTCCCTTACAGGAGCAGCAGGAACCTCACCCTATAGCACTAGGAGACGATTTTAGAACAATAATCTGTCCCTTGCAGGAGCAGGAGAAACCTCTCCCTATAGAACTAGGAGACGATTTTAGAACAATAATCTGTCCCTTACAGCACCAGCAGGAACCTCTCCCTATAGAACTAGGAGATGGTTATAGAACAATAATCTGTCCCTTATAGCAACAGCAGGAACCTGACCCTATAGCAGTAGGCAATGATTCTAGAACAATAATCTGTCCCTTACAGGAGCAGCAGGAACCTCTCCCTATAGAACTAGGAGACAATTTTAGAACAATAATCTGTCCCTTACAGGAGCAGCAGGAACCTCTCCCTATAGAACTAGGAGATGATTATAGAACAATAATCTGTCCCTTACAGGAGCAGCAGGAACCTCTCCCTATAGAACTAGGAGATGATTTTAGAACAATAATCTGTCCCTTAAAAGCACCAGCAGGAACCTTTCCCTATAGAATTAGTAGATGATTAGAGAACAATAATCTGTCCCTTACAGCAACAGCAGGAACCTGACCCTATAGCAGTAGGCGATGATTAGAGAACAATAATCTGTCCCTTACAGCAACAGCAGGAACCTGACCCTATAGCAGTAGGCGATGATTTTAGAACAATAATCTGTCCCTTACAGCAACAGCAGGAACCTCTCCCTATAGCACTAGGAGATGATTTTAGGACAATAATCTGTCCCTCAAAGCAGTAGACTCTACCTAGTCCAGTATCAGATCGTTCTGTAATGCAGGATGAGATGTTATTAGATCTGCAATCTGTCCCTCAAAGCAGGAGTAATAAACTCTACCTAGTCCAGAATCAGATCGTTCTGTAATGCAGGATGAGATCTGCAATCTGTCCCTCAAAGCAGTAGTAGTAGTAATCTCTACATAGTCCAGAATCAGATTGTTCTGTAATGCATGATGAGATCTACAATCTGTCCCTCAAAGCAGTAGTAGTAATCTCTACCTAGTCCAGAATCAGATTGTTCTGTAATGCAGGATGAGATATTATTATATCTGCAATCTGACCCTCACAGCGCCGGCAGCATCCTCTCCCTACACTAGCCTGAGAGCATGTGACATGCAGCACCACTTGACTCCAGCTTATACAGAGGCTAGGTCACATGATGCACTGGCCAATCACAGCCATGCCATCAGTAGGCATGGCTCTGATGGCTTCTAAGGGCAAACCAGTGAAACGCTTGTTGATTGGCTGCCCTGCACCTATTCAACAGGCGGAATAAAATACCCGAACCTCGAACCCAAACTTTTTTTCAAATGGCCGGGTTCGGGTCTGGGTCACGGACACCCCAAAGTTCGGTACGGACCCGAACTTTACAGTTCGGGTTTGCTCAACTCTATTCACAAGGAGATATCCAACATCCAACTTCCTCCCCTATCCACACACATCAGATCCAACACCACACTCGATACTCTCCTCCTTCTACCCTGTTACCACCGAGGAAGTTGATAAACTCCTCTCCATAGCCCACCTCACCACCTGGACCCTGTCCCCTAACAATTACTGCGACCTTCATGCTCTATCCTAAACTCATTAACCCACATCTCCAACCTCTCCCTTTCCTCTGGCACCTTTCCCTTCTCACTCAAACATGCACTGTTTATCCCCATACTTAAAAAACCTCACTTAACCCACCTTTTTGAGTAACTTGAGACCCATCTCCCTGTTCCTGTTTGCCTCCAAACTCACTGAGTGCCTTGTCCACGACCGAATGAGTTGCTACCTCTCTGACAACAACCTTCTTGACCCCCTACAGTCTGGCTTCCGCCCACAACACTCCACTGAAACTGCCCTATTAAAACTCACCAACGACCTACTAACTGCTAAAACCAATGGCCAGTACTCCATACTCATACTCCTGGACCTCTCTGCTGCTTTTGACACAGTTTACCACCGGCTCCTCCTCAGCAAACTCCACTCCCTTGGCCTCTGTGATTCTGCTTTATCCTGGTTCTCCTCTTACCTATCTCAGCGCACTTTCAGTGTCACTTACAACCCAATCTCCTCCACTCCTCTTCCTTGGGCCCCTCCTATTCTCTCTCTATACCTCTTCCCTGAGCCAGTTGATAAATTCCCATGGCTTCCGATACCACCTCTATGCCGACGACACCCAGATCTATCTCTCTACTCCTCAACTCACCCCCTCAGTCTCATCACAGATCGCAAACTTACTGAATGACATATCGGTATGGATGTCACACCACTTTCTCAAACTCCATCTTTCTAAAACTGAGCTTGTTATATTTCCTCCTTCCCGGTCCCCCCCATGAGTTTACTATTAAGATCAATTGGTCCCTCCACACATGCCAGGGTGCTGGGTGTAGTTCTTGACTCTAACCTTTTCTTCAGCCCTAACATCCAATCACTGGCTAAATCTTGCCACCTTAACCTCCGCAGCATCTACATAATTCGATCTTTCCTGACTAACGCCACCACAAAACAACTTATTGACTACTGCAACTCTATCCTTAATGGCCTACCTTTACACAGGTTATCCCCCCTTCAGTCTATTATGAATGCTGCTGCTAGACTAACATACCTCACTAAACGATCCATGACTGCTGCCCTTCTCTGCCAATCCCTTCACTGGCTTCCCCTACGCCACCATATAAAATTCAAAATATTAACCACAACATACAAGGCCCTCCGCAACATCGTCCCCAGCTAAATCACCAACCTCATCTGCAGATATTGCCCAAATCGTCCCCTCCGCTCCTCCCAGGACCTCCTGCTCTCTAGCTCTCTTATTACCTCCCCCCATGCTCACCTTCAGGACTTCTCCAGATCCTCTTCCGTCCTCTCGCCCTGATATGTCCGATCAGCCACTACCATGTCCACCTTTAGGAGATCTCTGAAAACATATTTATTTAGGGAAGCATACCCCACCTCCACCTAAGAACTGTAACTGAGATACTCAAATCAACCCATCCCCCTCAGCTACTACCTTTTGTACCACCATCCCCCTCCCTTTAGAATGTAAGCTCTACCAGCAGGGCCCTCCTGTCCCTTCTGTATTGAACTGTATTGTAATTGTGATGTTCCCCCTCTACATTGTAAAGTGCTGCGTAAACTGTTGGCGCTATATAAATCATGTATAATAATAATAACACACAGCCATTAAGGTCTAAACCCCTACCAACAAAAGTGAGTACACCCCTAAGTGAAAATCTCCAAATTTGTCCCAAAGTGTCAATATTTTGTGTGGTCACCATTTTTTTCCAGCCCTGCCTTAACCCTCTTGGGCATGGAGTTCACCAGCGCTTCACAGGTTGCCACTGGTGTCCTCTTTTACTCCTCCATGACGACATCATGGAGCTGGTGGATGTTAGAGACCTTGCACTCCTCTACCTTTCATTTGAGGATGCCCCACAGATGCTCAATAGGGCTTAGGTCTGGAGAAATGCTTGGCCAGTCCATCACCTTTACCCTCAGCTTCTTTAACAAGGCAGTGGTCATCTTGTTGGTATGTTTGTGGTCATCATCATGTTGGACTACTGCCCTGTAGCCCAGTCTCTGAAGGGAGGGGATCATGCTCTGCTTCAGTAAGTCACAGTACACGTTGGCATTCATGGTTCCCTAAATGAACTGTAGCTCCTCAGTGCCAGCAGCACTCATGCAGCCCCAGACCAGGACACTCCCACCACCATGCTTGACTGTAGGTAAGACACACTTGTCTTTGTACTCCTCACCTGGTTGCCGCCACACACGCATGGCACCATCTGAACCAAATAAGTTTATATTGGTCTCATTAGACAACAGGATATAGTTCCAGTAATACATGTCCATCAAACCACAGGACATGGTTCCATTAATCCATGTCCTTAGTCTGCTTGTCTTCAGCAAACTGTTTGTGGGCTTTCTTGTGCATCATCTTTAGAAGAGGCTTCCTTCTGGGACAAAAGTCATGCAGACCAATTTGATGCAGTGTGCGGCTTATGATCTGAGAGTCTGACCCCCCACCCCTTCAACCTCTACAGCAATGCTGGCAGCACTCATATGTCTATCTCCCAAAGACAACTTCTAGATATGACACTGAGCATGTGCACGCAACTTCTTTGGCTGACCATGGTGAGGCATGTTCAGAGTGGAACCTGAGGAGCAGGTGCGTTAAATGGTGTGTTATCGCTCTCACTCTCTCATACTGGTCACTGGAAGTTCAACATGGCACCTCATGGCAAAGAACTCTCTGAGGATCTGTAAACAAGAATTGTTGCTCTACATAAAGATAGCCTAGGCTATAAGAAGAATGCCAAGACCCTGAAACTGAGCTGCAGCATGGTGGCCAAGACCATACAGCGGTTTAACAGGACAGGTTCCACTCAGAACAGGCCTCGCTATGGTCAATGAAAGAAGTTGAGTGCACATGCTCAGCATCATATGCAGAGGTTGTCCTTGGGAAATAGATGTATGAGTGCTGCCAGCATTGCTGCAGAGGTTGAAGGGGTGGGGGGTCAGTCTGTCAGTGCTCAGACCATATGCCGCACACTTCATCAAATCGGTCTGCATGGCTGTCATCCCAGAAGGAAGGATCATGCACCAGAAAGCCCACAGTTTGCTGAAGACTAGCAGACTAAGGACATGGATTACTGGAACCATGTCCTGTGGTCTGATAAGACCAAGATAAACTCTTTTGGTTCAGATGGTGTCAAGTGTGTGTGGCGGCAACCAGGTGAGGAGTACAAAGACAAGTGTGTCTTGCCTACAGTCAAGTATGGTGGTGGGAGTCATGTTCTGGGGCTGCATGAGTGCTGCCAGCACTGGGGAGCTACAGTTCATTGAGGGAACCATGAATGCCAACATGTACTGTGACATATTGAAGCAGAGCATGATCCCCTCCCTTTGGAGATTGGGCCGCTGGGCAGTTTTCCAACATGATATCCCAAAACACACCTCAGAGATGACCACTGCCTTGCTAAAGACACTGAGGGTAAAGGTGATGGACTGGCCAAGCATGTCTCCAGACCTAAGCCCTATTGAGTATCTGTGGGGCAACCTCAAATGGAAGGTAGAGGAGCGCAAGGTCTCTAACATCCACCAGCTCCATGTCATCATGGAGCAGTGGGAGAGGACTCCAATTGTAACCTTTGAAGCTCTGGTGAACTATATGTCCAAGAGGGTTAAGGCAGTGCTGGAAAATAATGGTGGTCACACACAATATTGACTCTTTGGGCCCAGTTTGGACATTTTGGGTGTACTCACTTTTGTTGCCAGCAGTTTAGACATTAATATCTGTGTGTTGAGTTATTTTGAGTGGACAGAAAATGTACACTGTTATACAAGCTGTACACTCAGTACTTTACATTGTAGCAAAGTGTCATATTTTCCATGTTATCACATTTTGAATAGCATAATGAACATTTTCCTCCTGCAGCTGCTGCACGCCGGTGGGAGGGAGAGGAGTAGAAGCCAGAACTGAGTGGTTGCAGGAGCAAACCACAAATGCAAATAAGCCCTTACTGTCCTGAGAACCCTGTAAGGCTGCTTTCACTTTGATACATTGCAGTTTACTCACACAACAGGTGCAGCACATATACTGTATAAAAGGGAAATATCAAAATACCAAAATATCAATATAATACTTAATATCCAATAAAATGTGTATGGGTTGAGAGCTGCTCATTATAAAATTTTATTTTTCAAAAATTTTTATTGAAGATTATTCAAAAGTAAAACATACAAAAGTTGACATTTGCGAATAAGATACAAGCAATCTGAAATGTCATCGGTACATTGATTAATTATTGGGAGGTTAGAAGACATGACAGTTAGTATAGATTGTCTCAAGATATGTTGACCAGAAGATTAACAAAAATACCTGACTGGGACTAGGAGGTCCAACCTTCGTAGCTATCTATGTCGGAGTGTCTCCTGCCCTGAGGCACAGTCGGCCGGGTGGGAGCGTGCGGGGCACCCCTGAAGCCCCTGGCACCCCTAAAGGGAACAAGCTGTGCCGGAGGAAGGGCCTCCCCCCACCCCCCCACCTTGTGCGCCCCCAAAATATCTCCAGCCCTGTCAGGTCCATCAGGGAGACCAGGCAAAGGTCAATTATGATATTCAATGTCCACTTGACTATCTTGCCCATTGCTTACGAGCCGGAACCTCCCCACATTGCAAGAGAGGAGCGGCCAGCTCCGCTAGGTAGATGAGAGAGAGCAGGAGAAGGGACAGAAGCCAGAGAAAGGTAAAGAAGAAAGAGTGAAAAGAAAGAGTGTCGCGCCAACCCTGTTGTCATCCTAGTGAGCTTGAGGAGCTGGAACACCAGGGATAAAAGATATAACCATGAAAGTTGCCCAGGGTTTCCCAGATTACTTCAAATTTGTTCACATTATCAGTTAAAACACTGGCTATCTTCCCTTGTGTTATTAACTAAGAGATTTTACATGTAGCCACTTTCAGCGAAACCCGCTGCTGTTTCCATGCCCCAGCTATAGTAATCTTGGCCCCTAGTAGGATGTGATGAATTAATTTCCTGTTGGATTTGGAAGCCAATGGGATGTATTCATTCGGTAGGGCAATGGTGGGGGACCTTGGGAGTTAGCATCTCGTGACCTTCTTGATTAGGCAGAAATTTTTAGACCAAAAAGGACGTATTCTTGGGCATTCCCACCACACGTGAGCCATGGTGCCCGAAAGCTGACAACCCCTGAAGCAAAAACTTTGCCAGTCTAGCTAGAGTGAGATACAATCTCAATATAACTTTCAGACTGGCTTCTGACATAGTAGTGTTCAGAATACCCTTGTATGATTTGAAACAGGCAGCCTGCCAACTATCAAGGTCCCATTTAAATGGAGATCTGATTCCCAGGCAGTCATGAAAGCTGATTTCTCAGAGGGAAGGGTGAGTGCTTCGTATATAACTGAGATACCTCCCTTCTGCACTGAAGGCTGACCACACCAACGTTCATATGCTGTAAAACTAGGGGAGAGAGTCTTTTCTCTCCAGATTTTATGTAGGAAGTTAGAAATTTGGCCGAACCTAAATTTTCAGTCAGGGAGTTCCAGTTTACTCACACAGTTGTTTATGGATATCGAGCCTGTGGCCATGCAGAAGTGTCCTATACGAAATAACCCTTTGTTCAGCCACCATTGGAATGCTTTAATGTTTAACCCCGGGGGAAAATCAGGATTATGAAAGAGGTGCGCTAGTGGTTTAGCAGGAGACACTAATGGACGGAAGGTGTCTGAGTTTGTCCCACAACGCCAACTCGTTGGAAAGTGTCGGGCCATGACCGGGGCCTATTTTTGGGGGACACCATAGGAGAAAGTCTAATGTGTGCCGAGGAGTAGCCTGCCTCTCTATCCACATCCAGTCTGGCTTCTCAAATCTAGAGTAAATTATTGACAATTGTGCCAGCCTGGTGGCCAGGAAATACTTAAAGAGATGAGGTAGACCTAGACCTCCCCTGCATCTGTGATGGTATACAGTGTGTTGGGGAAACCTATATCCTGAGCCTCCCCACGTGAATTTGAGGATTTCGCTTTGGAAAGAGGGAAGATGATCCTTCAGTATTGGGATGGGTAAAGAGTGAAAGAGATAGAGGAGTCTAGGCATTAAGGTCATTTTCACTGAGTTTATTCTCCCTAGCCATGAGATTTCCTGTTTAGACCATCACTTTGTCTGCCTCTAGCTTGTGAAACATAGGGGGATAGTTAATGATGTAGAGGGTTTCAAATTTAGACAAGAGGTTTATGCCCAAGTATTTAATAGAGGATTCACTCCACTCAAACTTGAAATCCATCTTTAACGCAGAGACTATCTGGGGGGGGGGGCAATGAGACATTTAGCATCTGGGATTTTGTATAGTTAACCCGGAGACCAGAAATTTCAGAAACATTTTCTAGTAGCCGGCATAGATTGGGGAGGGAAGTCATTGGAGAAGTTATAAATACTAGAATATCATTGGCGAACAGGCCACATTTGTGTTCCTGGTGGCCGCAAGAAACCCCTTTAATGTTAGGGTTGCTTCTAATGGATATGGCGAGTGCCTCTATTGCAATTGTGAAAGTTAGGGGGGATAGTGGGCAGCCCTGGCTCGTGCCTGCCTTAATAGGAAAAGGTTTGGAGCAGAATCCTTGAAGTTTTATTGATGCCTGGGGATGAGAGTAGAGAGCTCTAATGAGGTCTAGAAACCGCTGGCCGAATCCCCATCGTTTCAGCAGGGAAAACAGATAGGGCCATGAGACTGAGTCAAAAGCCTTACGAAGATCCAGAGAAAGTAGCATCCCTTTCTGTTTAGGCCCTCCAGGCCAGTTGGATTGAGGTATAGATACTAAGTTAATTGCCCGTCTAATTTGGTCGGGACCCTGTCGACCTGGTATAATTCCCACTTGGTCTTTGTGGATGTATATATCTATAAACAAGGCTAAACGGTTTGTTAACAGCTTAGTAAGAATTTTTAGGTCATTGTTAATGAGGGAGATAGGGCGATGGTTGTCCACTTCCTCTGGATTTTTCTCAGGCTTGGGAATCACTGTAATGAATGCCGTGTTTAGATGCATTTCCAGGGGTTCCCCCTTCATTTTTGTGTTAAAGAATCTCGCCATGTGTGGCACCAAGGTATTAGCGAAAGCCTTGTAGTAAGGGACCGATAGACCATCCGGTCCAGGGGCTGAGCCCCGATTGAGATCCTTGTTGACCTCTAAGACCTCCTCCTAAGAAACTGCTGCATCCATTAGGTCTCTATGTTTGTCCGAGAGGTGGGGTTATGGAGTGTCATCAAGAAACCCTGCTATTTCCTCTGCATTCTCTACAGGCAAGGGGCTGTATAGTTTCTCATAGTAGTTTTGGAAGGCACCTAATACTTTGTCAGGATTGGCCAAGGGGGGGATTGGCAGAAACCCTAATCTTTGGCATGGAAAAGTGTCTGATGTGAGGGGTCAGCTTCCTCGCCAAAATGGAATTCATTTTATTACCCCTTGTGTAATATTTGTTTCTACTCCATCAGATGCTTTTCTCCGCTTTCCTCGTGAGGGCCAGGTTCAGCTCTATCTTAACCTTGTCTAGTCTGTCTAATAGTTGAGGGGAAGGGTGTGCTTTGTGCTTAGCTTTAATTGCCAGGAAGGATTCCTCTAATTTCTTAAGAGAGGCCCTTCTCTCCTTTTTGATCCTAGATGCTATTTGAATGAATTTTCCTCTTATAAAGGCCTTATGTGATGCCCACAGTTATTCTATTGATGTATCCCCCACCTTATTGAATGAGAAATATTCCTGAAGGCTTTTATCAATTTCTACAACGTTTACTGGATCCGCCAACAGCGATTCGTTAAGTCTCCAGTGTGATGTGTGAAACACCTTGGACTGGGTGCGGACAGAGAGGGAAACTATAGAATGATCTGAGAGGACTGTATCGTGGATGTGAGAGTCTAGTGTGATGGGCAAGATGAAGGCTGGGGTTAGTAAGCGATCGATCCTGGATAATGAGTTGTGGGGACTGGAAAAGTGGGTTTAATCCCTCCTCGAGGGATGCATTTCCCTCCATACGTCAACTAAGTTATATGAGTGAAATAATTTAGCAATTCGGAGGCTGACTCTAGATGGGCGAAGGAGTTGGCGGGCCTAGTCTTGTCACACCTTTGGTTTTGTTTGCCACATTGGCTAGAAAAAAATGCAGATAATGAGAGTGTAGAAGTTTTGGATTGTATTGAACAGGAAAATGTGTTTCTTGGAGCATGAGGACATCTAATTTTAGGGATTTATAATGATCACAGATTTTTCTATGCTTTATGGATGAGTTAATGCCCTGCACGTTGTGTGTAGAGACCTTCAGAAGAACTTGTATGTGGTCAGCCATCAGTCCTGATGCAAAAGGTGATGTATCTGTGGTCACTCACCATACCTCGGGTCAACCATATGCCTTCACTGACATTCTGAGTGAAACGATCATCCTGGGTTCCTGGGCTTGTCCTTGGTGAGACAACCTGGTTGGCAACTACTCTGAAAAGAGAAAGAGAGATTAGGGAGTACAAGAAGAGAATAACGGAAAATGGAAATACGAAGCAGGTGAGACTTGTGAAGCTAGCTCTACTGCTTTGTAGCCCTGAAAAGGGCAGCTTTCTCCGGAGGAGGGTTATGTGACCATGGGGGGAGCCCTTTGAATTAAGTAAAAAAATATAACATCTTTTGTTAAGAAACAACAAAACTGACCACTGACCAACAAAACTGACCCAAGCTATCCTGGGTCCAAGGGGCAACCTCTTACCCCCCCGGTCCAGTCCCAGACTGAGAAGAACCTTCCCCCCCACAGAATGAGGGGAAGTAGTTCCTCCCCGAGAGGGGACCTCCTGCTAAATGGTTGAACAAATTAAATAACCTATCCTTAAAAAGGGTGATTTGGGTATGTGTCGTACAATCCTTTATTCTTTTGTGTCCACTGGAAGATCAACAACCCATAGAACAGTTCTTTCCTTTGTGTGCACCAGGAGTCACCTTACCAACTTAGGAAGACTAAAATTTGGAGTCAAAAAAGAGCTCAACTTGACAACCCTGGTGTAGGATGCTGAGGACCTGAGACAAAAGCTGTAAAAGAACAGGTCTGCAAATAATACTTGCGCCCCCTTGCACTGTCTTTAGAGCATGGGGGCTGGCTTGCTCAAAACAGTTAACATAACGGCTATAAAGTAAATCCACCTGACAGTTTCAGAGGAGCCAAGATTTAACAGTTCTCGAGGGACGCTCATGAAGGTGGAAGCTCGAAAGGGCCCTAGAGTAAAACCATGCAAAATACTGTCTCTAGCTGGAACAGCAACTTCATTGTGGGCCATTGTTTTTAGCCCGTTTCGGCTTAGCCTTTATCCACAATGGGGTCCTGGGACTGGTGGGAGACTGTCTCTTGGAAGGACTCGGGATATTGTTAGATGTGTCCATGTCGGATTCCCGAGAAATTTGTTTCAGATGGAGAAGCAGCCTCTCCCCCTTTTGAAGAGAAGAAAAGGCATAGTCCCTGCCCTTGAAGGTAAACTTGACAGCAAATGGAAAGGACCATTTATACTTAATTTCCTTCTGTGTCAGCACCGTCAGAAGTGGCTTTAAAGCTCTCCAACTTTGAATTGTGGAGGGGGCCAGGTCGGCAAAGATTTGCACTGGATGGCCTTTGCAGAGAATCCAAGCTGTTGTTCTAGATTGTCTCATGACCCCCTCCTTGATAGCGTAAAAGTGGGGTTTAACTATAATGTCTCTCGGGGAGCCATCCTTCCTGGGGGAGCAGAGCTCTATGGGCCCTGTCCATTTCCAGGCGGTGTTTTGGGGTGTCCGGCAGGAGGTTGGTGATCAAGTCCTGTATTGCATCAGAGACATCTGTGATCGCTTCGGGCAGGCCTCTAACTCTGAAATTGTATCTTCTGGACCTATTTTCAAGGTCGTCAATTTTTGAAAGAGCCATGTAAAATTGGTCCTGTAGAGTACTGATGAGATCTGAATTTTGGTTAGAAATTGCCGCAGTGGTGTCAAGTTTATGTTCAATCGCCTCCATTCTGACCCCCCAGCATTTGGAAGTCCATTTTGATTTTCCCTGTTATTGTGGCCACTGTATTGGCTAAACCCCTTTCCAATAAAGATGAGAATTTCTGGTAGAGGTCCTCTACTTGGAGGGAGATCCCTTGATTAGGGGTGCCAGGCGATTGCAGGGTAGGGTTGTTAGGCCCCAGGGAAGGAGAGGAATATTCTCCCTGGATGCGGCCTAGTAATGACTCTGTGGAGGTGGGAGATGGCGTGACAACCTGCAGATTGCCCCATGGGCTACTGGAGTGAAAGCCAGGCTTGCAGGTGAGAGCACTTGCCTGTGGTCCGGGCGGCTGATGTTGCTGGGGCCCTCTGTGCCTTGTACCTCATGGATCCCTGTAGCAATGGCCAGAGTGGCGGCCATCTCGGTACACCCGTGATGCGAGGCCACGGCGAACAGTGGGCCTAAGTCCTACTTAGCGGCCGGAACAGCCATGCAGGGAGGGACTGTGGAGTCAGGGCGGGCTCCGTTGACGGGCGGTGGCGAGGAGCTCCCGGCTCTGTCAGTGCGGGCATAGGAGATCTACTGATCCCTGTCACTGGGATCAGTTAGTTCTAGTATGCCCATAACAGCCCAGCCCCCCCACAGTTAGAACACACATAGGGAACACTGTTAACCCCTTCCCTGCCCCCTGCAGGTTAACCCCTTCACTGCCAATGACATTTATACAGTAATCAGTGGATATTTAGATTTCTGATCCTTGTATAAATGTCATTGGTCCCAAAAAAGTGTCAAAAACATTCGACATGTCCGCTGCAATATCGCAGTACCACTAAAAATCGCCGATCGCCCCCATTACTAGTAAAAAATAAAAACCCCAGAAATGAATTCTCATCATCCGTACACGTGGCAACTTTTGCGCAAACCAATCAATAAATGCAGATTGCAATATTTTTTTTATCAAAAATGAGGAATAATATGAATGATGAAAAAAATGTTTTTAATTTTTTTTGGATTTGTATTTTAGCAAAAAGTAAGAAAACTGTTTTTTTTGTAAAATTGTCGCTCTTTTTTTGTTTATAGCGGTGGTCAGAAATGACGCAGAGGTAATCAAATACCACCAAAAGAAAGCTCTATTTGTGGGGAAAAAGGACGCAAATTTTGTTTGGGTACAACATCGCACGACCGCGTAATGTCAGTTAAAGCGACGCAGTGCCGAATCGCAAAAAGTGCTCTGGTCCTAAAGGGGGAAATCCTTCAGGGGGTGAAGTTGTTAAAGGTCCCCAACTTTTGGTCTCTAACCCCAAGCCATGGAGTTCAGCTCTCTGTTTCATCCAGTAGAGAATCTGGTACATGTGGATAAATGGATACCTGCATACATTTATTGGTGCTCCTGCACCTTTAAGAGACTCTGTAAATAGCTCAGTAGCATGAACAGGGAGATAAAGGAGCCCCTCATAGTGTAGTACTTTCAATTTATTAAATAAAAGGTTAAAAATTGTACTTACATTTATGAGACATACTCAGGCATTAAAAATGAAATTCCGGTATACCTGTGTTCCAAATACCGGAAGTGAAGTACTGCTTAAAGTCCACCTAACACGTTTTGCCAGCAACATCTGGTGTCATCAGGGGTTGCATGCCCTGACACGTTTCCTTCTTTTATACACTGCCTCCATATTGCACCACCCAATCCAATCAAAATCGCAGCCATCCTTCATATAAATTGAACCTATTCTAAATAAAATGTAAATACACTGAGCAAAATTATAAACGCAACACTTTTGTGATTGCCCCTATTTATCATGAGCTGAATTTAAAGATCTCTGACTTTTTACACAAAAGGCCTATTTCTCTCAAATATTGTTCACAAATCTGTCTTAATCTGTGTTAGTGAGCACTTCTCCTTTGCCGAGATAATCCATCCACCTCACAGGTGTGGCATATCAAGATGCTGATTGGACAGCATGATTATTGTACAGGTGTGCGTTAGGCTGACCACAATAAAAGGCCACTCTAAAATGTGCAGTTTTATCACACAGCACAATGCCACAGATGTTGCAAGTTTTGAGGGAGCGTTTAGTTGGCATGCTGACTGCAGAAATGTCCACCAGAGCTGTTTCCCTTGCATTGAATGTTCATTTCTCTACCATAAGCCGTATCCAAAGGCGTTTCAGGGAATTTGGCAGTACATCCAACCGGCCTCGCAACTGCAGACCACATGTAACAACACCAGCCCAAGACCTCCACATCCAGCATCTTCTCCTCCAAGATCATCTGAGACTAGCCACTCAGACAGCTGCTGCAACAATCAGTTTCCATAACCATAGAATTTCTGCGCAAACTGTCAGAAACCATCTCAGAGAAGCTCATCTGCATGCTCGTCGTCCTCATCGTGGTCTCGACCTGACTGCAGTTCATTGTCATAACCGACTTAAGTGGGCAAATGCTCACATTTCATGGTGTTTGGCACTTTGGAGAGGTGTTCTCTTCACGGATGAATCTCGGTTTTCACTGTACAGGTCAGATGGCGGACAGCGTGTGTGGCATTGTGTGGGTTAGCGGTTTGCCGATGTCAATTTTGTGGATCGAGTGGCCCATGGTGGCAGTGGGGTTATGGTATGGGCAGGTGTATGCTATGGACAATATACACAGGTGAATTTTATTGATGGCATTTTGAATGCATGATACCGTGACAAGATCCTGAGGCCCATTGCTGTGCCATTCATCCACGGCCATCACCTCGTGTTGCAGCATTATAATACACGGCCCCATGTTGCAAGGATCTGAAAACAATTAATGGAAGCTGAAAACATCCCGGTTCTTGCATGGCAGGCATACTTACTGGACATGTCACCCATTGAGCATGTTTGGGTTGCTCTGGATCAGCGTATGCAACATCGTGTTCCAGTTGCTACTGATATCCAGCAACTTCGCACAGCCATTGAAGAGGAATGGACCAACATTCCACAGGCCACAATCAACAACCTGTTCAACTCTATGCGAAGGAGATGTGCTGCACTGCATAAGGCAAATGGTGGTCACACCAGATACTGAATGGGTTTTGGACCCCCCCAATACAGTAAAACTGCACATTTATGAGTGTCCTTTTATTGTGGCCAGCCTAAGGCACACCTGTGCAATAATCATGCTGTCTAATCAGCATCTTGATATGCCACACCTGTGGGGTGGATGGATTATCTCGGTAAAGGAGAAATGCTCACCAACACAGATTTAGACAGATTTGTGAACAATATTTGAGAGAAATAGGCCTTTTGAGTACATAGAAAAAGTCGTAGATATTTAAGTTCAGCTCATGATAAATAGGGGCAAACACAAAAGTGTTGCGTTTGTAATTTTGCTCAGTGTATATTCAATATACACCTTGTTTGTGGAATATATTTAATGTTCTCTGTTGACCATTGTATATTATGCATGGTCCATACTATAGAGTAAGAGACTACAATTTCACTTTATGTTGACATGGAATTGTATATTCTTTTTGCACTGGAAGGTGATTGGCACATCATTAAAGACTGTTATTCATGAACAGGTAAACATTCTTTTTACCTTTTTGCATCTTATGATATGGGACTTTTTATAATATTTATTAAGGATCCTATCAATTGTCACATAATATTTTGTATTATATTTTTACTATATATTATGGATTTTTTTTTAATGTAATCATATTGTTGATATTGATTTAGCGCCACACTATATATATACTTTAGTTGTTGATTTGGTATCACAAACTTTGTGTTGTCTGCTCTGTCCAAGTATTCATCTAAACTCCAGCTCAGAATTATTTTGATCTTAGAATATCACTGGATATGATTTTTTTGTGCTCAAGCCTCAGTTTGAATATGACCTCCAACAGGCATTTTTCAATTTAGAAATAAAATTTTGAATGTCATTTATTTGCAGAAAAAACACCCCAAAAGATTGTAGTACTTATGCTTGCAGTATTAAGCCTTTGGCATCCCGATTTTAACAGAGCCCCCAACAGCCATTTACCATTGCAAAGATCAGCATTACTCAATAATTTATTCACAGAATAAAAACCACAAATATTGCACCGGCTACATGCATTGTCTTTAAACACTTTTACTAGGCTGCTTTGAAAACAGGACACAAAACAGACAACATTATATTATATTATATTATATTTACTTCACTGTAAACAGAGAAAGGATGTGTATGGTCTTTAAATCCAATACCTAGGCTGCTTTGTTAACATAACGCACACAGCTATCTTTCATAATAAATCAAAGTTTCAGTGTTTTTATTTTACTAACAAAAAAAAGCAGAGAACCAAAAATATTTTAGTGAGTTTATGCAAAGTATTCTCTTTCAATAAAAAATAAATGCCTTACCCCCTTTTGTTGAAAGAATATGAAAGAATATAAGGAAAACATATAATAAAAAGGCAGCCCCAAAAAAAGAGGAGGTACCGCAATCAAACAGTAACTAAAGTGGTTTCTGTGACACACACAAAAAATACACTGGGATCTGCTATAGGAGAGTGCAATTCACACACTCTAGGGTTGATTTATTAAAGATAAATGGATTGTTCACTTTGCAAAGGCAGTTTTCCCTAGAGCTTAGTCAATTAGGTGAAGCTTTATTTACATCCATTATCCAATCATATTTACAGTAAAAATTATTTAATTACATTTCCTTGCACATGATTGGGTATTGTTTGCAAAGTGAAATGTCACCTTATTTACTAAGCTCTGGGGTAAATTTCCTTGCAAATTGAAACTTCCATTGCAAAGAGATAAGTCTATATTCCTATCCACCCCCCTGTCCCAATATACATATGGATGTTTTCAGCAATAACCGCCAGTGGACAAGATTAATAGGAGTTCTCTTCTGGCCCCGAAGAACAAGGAACTATCAGGGGACCAATTTAACACAGCGTTTATTACGAGATTTAACATTTAATATAGGGAGGTGGAAAAAAACATAATAAAATATTGGCCAATGTTATTAAAGGATCACACACCACAAAAAATTCTCCCAAACAAACAAAACAAAAGTTTATTTACAGAAGGGCCCTTCTATGCTGGCTAAGAATGTCACCCAGCCCCCCCAAGAGACCACCCACATTTCTGAACCGCATGGGTTTTTACAGATGTAGAAGATGTAAAGCCTGCAGAACTGTTCGAGACAAAGGAAGAAAAACAGTTGTCACTGACAAGGAGTATGACATTAGACAATTGATTATGTGTGACAGCAGTTATGTTACCTACCTACTTATGCGCCCTTGCAATAATCAATATATAGGCCGCACCACTAGAACCTTGGCCAGGAGGGTAGGAGAACATATAGCCAACATAAACAAGGGCTTCAAACACCATAGTGTTTCTAACCATTTTAGACAGGTACACAATAGGATCCGTCCCTATTGAGATTCTGGGGTATAGACAAGGATTGTCTCTATTGGAGAGGTATAGACATTAACAAACAAGTTTCCCAATTGGAAACACAGTGGGTATACAGGCTCCAATCTCTATATCCCCAGGGCCTCAATACACAGTAGATATAGATCTGAAATGTTTTTTTACTGACTTCTGATCTGGTTTCAAATAGATTTTAAATAATTTTCAATTGGGGTTTTTGTGATGGATCTACCATAAATAGGGTTTTTTATCTAGTGTTTCAAATTAATTTTTAGGAAAATTTTAATAATTTAAAAAAAATGTTGTTTACTGTTTGACTATTATTGGTAGAATAAAATACCATCTATGCATACTGTACTCATATTATAAATTGGATATTTTACATCTTTATTGACCCACATGCAATTTAAATTTTATTTACCTGCGTTTTATGGGACCCCCCATACAGACCGTGGACACAGGGTCCCTATAGGAGTCCAATCTCTATTTAGGAACCTGCAAGTTTGCAACAGAGGGAACCAGAACACAGGGTGTCCTAATTGTGGTATTCACAATTAATTTAGCTGAATATGTATTTACATATATAGTGAGATATTAATACATTTAGATATCTGTGATTGTTAAAAGGTTTAACCACTTCCAGCCCAAGGACATCTATTGATGTCCTGGACTTATAGTGGTGATATTTGAATGGTGCTGGCAGTTACAGGCACCATTCAGATATTTTTTTTTTCTGCAGGCGATTCTGTGTAGGATAAAAGTGGTCTCCATGGCGGATTCACCACGAGATCGCTTTTAGCAGCGGCGGGAAAGGTGCCAACCCCCCGTTGTTTCCCCATCATCTCCGGCGCTTACCGGACCCGTCGGTAGAGGCGGAGATGACCTGGTCTGTTCCCCCCCAGTGTCTGTGAGCTGAGTGTGCCGAAGATACCACCCACTCGGCTCCATAACATTGCAGGGCAGAAGCAATGTCACAAGTCACTTCTGCCCATAGCTCTTCAAGGGGACATTTTTTTTTAACTGTCATTTTTTTTCAATTTATTTATTTTTTGCATTTAACTGTAAATATGAGATCTGAGGTCTTTTTGACCCCAGATCTCATATTTAAGAGGTCCTGGCATGCCTTTTTCCATTACAAGGAATGTTTACATTTGATATATACAAGTGATATATTTTTTTTTAAGAAAGGTATAAAAATAAAAAATACATAGTAAAATAAATAAGGAAAAAAACATTTCTAAAGCGCCCCGTCCCACCAAGTTTGCGCGCAGAAGCGAACGCATACTTTAGTCCTGTCCGCATATGAAATCAGCGTTCAAAACATACATGTGAGGTATCGACACGATTGTTAGAGCGAGAGCAATAATTCTAGCCCTAGAGCTCCTCTTTAACTCAAAACTGGTAAATTGTAGGGATTGTTAAACGTTGCAGAAGGAGATTTTTAAGTGCCAAAGTTTGTCGCCATTCTACGAGCGGGCGCAATTTTCAATCATGACATGTTGGGTATCAATTTACTCGGTGTAACATTATCTTTCACAATATAATAAAAATTATGCACAATTTCACAATATATAACAAATTGGACTAACTTTACTGTTCTCTTATTTTTTAACTCAAAAAAGTGATTTTTTTCCCCAAAAAATTGCACTTGTACGACCGCTGTGCAAATATGGTGCAACAAAAAGTATTGCAACAACCGCCATTTTATTCTCTAGGGTGTTAGAAAAAAATGTATAATGTTTGGGGGTTTTAAGTAATTTTATAGCAAAAAAAAATTATTTTAACTTGTAAACACCAAGTCCAAAAAATAGGCCCGGTATTGAAGTGGTTAATAACAAATATGTAGTCTATATGGGTTAAACAAGGATGTGTGGGTGGATATGGTGGTGGTGAGGCAGACTATTGTCTCCCCCCTGCATCCTTGTGGAGTCCAACCAATCAGATTTTCCTAATAAAAGCAAACCGGAAACAATGTGTTGTCACTTCCTGAAGATGTGAAGTACGGTGAAACATACATTGGAGCAGGGATTCTTAATTTTTGGGTCCTATGTGACGTATATCCGAGTGTAGTGCTCAGAAGAATGAGCTGTGGAGAGCACGCCAGTGCTGTCCATTATGTCCATTCTCAAATACCATAGATTCCTAGGTACCAGGCTGGGCACGGCTTGGGCAGTGCAATAATTACCGTTTTTATCTGCTATATAAGTTTTAATAAATATACTACACTATACGCCCTTTTTGTGTCCCTGGTGGAGTCACTATTTTCTCTAGTGCTACCTGAGAGACCGTTTGAGGAGTTTTGGTGACAGTAGCAGTTGCCATGTGTTTTTCAAAAAGCGCTCTTTGACCCCCTGTAATAAGGAGTCAAACACCGCTGATGACTAGCCACCCCTTTCAGAGCAATTGTGGTCAAGCATTTGAAGATCACATTTCCACATCCTAATCGTTTGCATATTGTTGTTGGGCACAGTCACATTGGACTATGTTGCATTCAATTGCTGGCATATGCTTGCATCATATATATGTTCTTTTTTTCTAATCTTTTTTTTTCCAGTTTTTGCACTAAATAATTTTCTTTGCACTAACTAATTTTCTTTGTATCTGTACAGGTATACAGTAATGGTTTGCAGAGTAAAGCACCATTTGCTTTACACTTTGATTTATTTAGCACTTGAAAATTGTCATTCATTACACTTCTATAAAAGGGGCAGCTTTTCACATGTTTTTGGGGGTGCCATAAGCCATTTGCACTTTTACCAGTTTGGAGCTAGCTGTCCCTAATAACTCTGAAATCTCTCCCTGGTTTGCTGTAACACTGCAAAACAAATTCTGTGAGTATGTCTGTGACTTAAAAAAAAAATAATGACATATAATTGTTCAGCTTACTGTTAAAACCTTCGTGTCTTTCTCTGCCCTCTGTGAGCTTTCCTCACATAATCCATGTCTGTTACACTAAACAAAGGTGTTTGGGAACACTAGTCCTATAAGAAGATGCTGGCTGTCATGTACAGTACCTATATAACAAGCCTTGAGGTGATGAGGGTGGCTTCTTACACAATTTATGTCCAAACACCACTGTAGTTTGAGACAGGGACTGTTAGGGCAATTAAATGGCTTCACTGACATAAAGCTGGATCCATGGACTTGAACTTGGGAGTGCTGGTGCAATGTAAGCATTAGTGCAGCAATAAGGGTAGTCCACGTTCACCCAGACCAGGAAGGCACTAAATCACGAGCAGGATCAAGGTCAGAGATTGAACAGAGGTTGGCAAAGTGCAGGCAGTGAGGTACAGAATCTTGGTCAGGAGCAATGGCGGCTGGTGAAATTTTAGGATGGGGGGCGCCAGACCCCGCCCTTCCTTTTACACCCCACTTATCATTAGCCCCACCCCTTATAGATTCCACCCATTGTGTCGGGAGTATACAGCCCAGCATCGTCAGATAGGGTATACAGCATCGCCAGATAGGGGTATATACATCATCAACATATAGGGATATATACAGCATCACCAGATAGGGGTATATACAGCATCCCCTAGGGGTAGAGATAGGGGTATCCCCTAGGGATATGGGGTATATACAGCATCACCAGATGGGGTATATACAGCATCACCAGATAGGGGTATATACAGCATCACCAGATAGGGGTATACAACATCACCAGATAGAGGCATATACAGCATCACCAGATAGGGGTGTATGCAGTATTATCAGATATAGGTATATACAGCATCCACCAGACAGGGGTATATACAGCATTCACCAGATAGGGGTATATACAGCATTCACCAGATAGGGGTATATACAGCATCACCACATAGGGGTATATACAGTATCCACCAGATTAGGTATACAGCACCCCCCCCAGGTCAGTTGGGACATCAAAGTCCTGCACTTACCCCATCTAGGAAGTGGGCAGCAGTGTCCGGTGAGCGGGAGTGTGCTGTGCTTCGGTGGCTTCCCTCCTTCTCAGAGAAAGGCGTCCAATAGGATCGTCTGTATGTTCAGCCAATCAGGAAACTGCTAACATACCCGCGCTTCCTGATTGGCGGAGAGGCCATTCAGTGTTTTAGAAAAGTAAATATTCATTTGCTTTTGTAACACACGTGAGTGGGCTTGCAAGCGCAATGCTCTTCGCCACGAGCCACTCTATTTTGAAGCCTATTAGAGACTATGGCTCTAATCAGGCTTCAAAGAACCCCCCCCCCCCGCCACTGTAATTCATGCGGTCAGCATCCTGAAAGGGGCCGGATGCATGAATTAGGGGGTGACCGTGGCGGCCATGGATAGATTCATGCTAAATAGTTACATAGTTAGTCAGGTTGAAAAAAGACAAAAGTCCATCTAGTTCAACCAAAAAAAAAAATATATATATATATATATATATATATATATATATATATATATATATATATAAAACCAAATCATCCCATATACAATCCTTCACCCACAGTTGATCCAGAGGAAGGCAAAAAACCCCAGCAAAGCGTGATCCAAAAAATTCCTTCCTGATTCCCCGAGGGGCAATCGGATTCACCCTGGATCAACTTTACCTAAAAATGTTAGTACCCCGTTATATTATTTACATTAAGGAAAAAATCCAGGCCTTTTTTAAAGCAATCAACCGTGCTGGCCAAAACCACCTCTGGAGGGAGGCTATTCCACATTTTCACAGCTCTTACTGTGAAGAAACCTTTCCGTATTTGGAGATGAAATCTTTTTTCCTCTAGACGTAAAGAGTGCCCCTTGTCCTTTGTGATGACCTTAAAGTAAATAACTCAACACCAAGTTCACTATATGGACCACTTATATATTTGTACATGTTGATCATATCCCCCCTTAATCTCCTCTTCTCAAGAGAGAATAAATTCAGATCCTCTAATCTTTCCTCATAGCTGAGTTCCTCCATGCCTCTTATTAGTTTGGTTGCCCTTCTCTGCACTTTCTCCGGTTCCCCGATATCCTTTTTGAGAACTGGTGCCCAAAACTGAACTGCATATTCCAGATGAGGTATTACTAATGATTTGTACAGGGGCAAAATAATGTCTATCTCTAGAGTCCATACCTCTCTTAATACAAGAAAGGATTTTGCTTGCTTTGGAAACCGCAGCTTGGCATTGCATGCCATTATTAAGCTTATGATCTACCAAAACCCCCAGTTCCTTCTCCACTATGGATTCCCCCAGTTGTACTCCCCCTAGTATGTACGATGCATGCATATTCTTAGCCCCCAAGTGCATAACTTTACATTTATCAACATTAAACCTCATTTGCCACACAGTCGCCCAATTAGACAGTGCATTGATGTCTGCTTGTAAGTTTGAGACATCCTGGAAGGACGTTATTCCACTGCATAGCTTGGTGTCATCTGCAAACACTGAAATGGTACTTCTAATCCCAGACCCTATATCATTTATAAATATATTGAAAAGTAAGGGACCCAACACTGAACCTTGGGGTATGCCACTGATAACCTTAGACCATTCAGAATAAGAATCATTAACCACTACTCTCTGAATTCGGTCTTTTAGCCAGTTTTCTATCCATTTACAAATTGATCTTTCCAAGCCTGTAGACTTTACCTTACATATTAGCCGTGTGTGGGGAACGGTGTCAAATGCTTTCGCAAAATCCAAGTATACCATGTCCACAGCCACCCCTCTGTCCAAGGTTTTACTTACCTCCTCATAAAAAGAAATCAGGTTTGTTTGACAACTTATGTCTTTCATGAATCCATGCTGTCTGTTGCTTAAAATATTTTTGTCCAACAAGAACTCATCTATGTGGTCTTTTATTAAACTCTCCAGTATCTTCCCAGTTATAGAAGTTAAACTAACAGGTCTATAGTTACTTGGTAAAGACTTAGATCCCTTTTTAAATATGGGCACCACATTGACCCTACGCCAATCCAGTGGTACTATTCCAGTCATTAAGGAGTCCCTAAAAATGAGATACAATGGCTTTGAAATGACAGAGCTCAATTCCTTTAGGATCTGTGGATGGATGCCATCTGGTCCAGGTGCTTTATCTACCTTTATTCTGTCTAAATACTTCTGGACCATTTCACTTTTGAGCCATTGTGGATCATTTGGGGCTGTGTCACTACCACCCCCGACGTGGACATGAGCTCCCCCATGCTCCTTTGTATACACAAAGCTGAAGAAAGTATTTAATAAGTTTGCCTTCTCTTTGTCCCCAGTCACACACTCTAGATTATTTTGTAAAGGGCCTACATGCTCATACCTGACCTTTTTACTATTAATATATTTGAAGAATTTTTTGGGGTTTGTCTTACTATCTTTTGCAATCTGTCTGTTAGAAAAAGACTGTGCTAAGGGTTAATTTCATTTGGTTATGGTTTCCTCTAATGCCATGGATCTCCTGGATGAGCAGCTCTATTTAAACTTCCTGCTTCCTGTGGAGAGTGCTGTCCGTTCTACAACGTTTGTGTGTTCCTGTAGCAACCTGTGATCCTGATTGTTTGTTCCTGTGACCCGGCTTGCCTTGACTCTGCTATTGATCTCTGCCTGCACCGACCCTGGCTTCCACGACCACTCTTCTGCCTACTCCCTTGTACCTCGCTGCCCGCCAGTTAACGAACTCTGCTTGCACCTGACTACTCTTCAGCCTGACCCATCTGTACTGCTCTGCCAGCCCGTTACCGACCCGGCCTGCACCACCACGCTTCAGCTTGCACGAGTACCTCACGGACCAGCACACCACCACCTGTGACCCAGTCCGACCCTCGTGCCTCCCTGCACTCCCGAGCTCCCTGTCCACACTACCAGGGGTTCAGGAATCAGGGTCGTAAGAGAGGTTGCCCACTGCATAAGTCAGACTCCACCACCAGGTACGTGACAACAACAGACAGCCATGTCTGAGTCTGCGCAGGGGCCCTCTCCAACACAGGAGCTATGCTTACACCTGACCGGGCTGACCTGAGCCATAAAGGACTTACAAGCCGGGTACACCTGGATGGAAAGCCAAGTCCAGGAACTTTCCATGTTGGCTGCATCAAGCTCCGACCAGCTTATTTTCACCCTGCCCACTGAGCCAGAGGTACCTTTACTTGAACGATTCTCAGGGGACCGCAGGAAATTTTGGGGTTTTCGCAGCGCCTGTGAACTGTATTTCGCACTGCAACCCCGCACCTTTTCCTCGGAAGTCACTAAAGTGGGGCTGGTTATCTCTCTCTTACGAGAGGAACCTCAAGCATAGGCCCACCGCCTCTTGGAACTTAAAGCTCCTGAAACAGTGGACTTGCACCTCTTCTTCCGGGCCATGGCATTGCTCTATGAGGACCCCCACTTGGCCGCAACCGCAGAGACAGCTCTCCACGCCCTCCAGCAGGGCCAACGCACGGCAGAAGATTACGCTGCTGAGTTCCGGCGCTGGGCTGCGGATACAACCTGGAATGATGCGGCCCTCCATCATCAATTTTGGTTGGGCCTGTCCGAGTCTCTGAAGGATGTATTGGCTCGAGTAGGGATACCACAATCGCTTGAGGCTCTGATCGACCTGGCCATCCGGGTTGACCGTCGCTTGCGGGAACGCAGGGCCGAGCGATCGGTGGGGAACCTGTCGAAATCTGTGCCTACTGTGTATCCACGCACACCCCTTACTCCGGAGGAAAGGCACAGGCGCCTCAGCCTCAACCTATGCCTGTACTGCGGAGGTTCTGGGCATCGTGTCAGGTCATGCCCAGCGAAGGATCCCATCTCCCCCAAGGGAGTGGTCCTGTCTCTACCCGATCAGGCAACCCATCTGGTGCTGCCTTTGTCTCTTCAACTCCCCAATGGGAGCATCCAAGTTTCAGCCATCCTGGACTCAGGCGCCTGCAGCTGCTTTGCAGACCTAGCCTTTGCTGCACAGCATCAGATTCCCCTCAAATCCAAAGTGCACCGAATGGTCGTCCGCCTGGCCGACGGGTCACCTCTCAAATCGGGTACAGTTACCCATGAAACCATTCCCCTTCTCGCTAAGACTGTCACTGGCCATTCTGAGTACCTGCTCCTGGATGCCATTGCATCCCGCTCTACCCAGTCATTCTTGGCCTCCCATGGCTGCGGGCACATTGCCCCGACATCAATTGGGTCACAGGGGAGGTCCAGTTCCCGTCCTTCTACTGCTGACATCATTGCCTTCAGCCATCCCGGGAGCCTTCTCCCTCTGTCTTATGTCTGGATTCTGACCCTGACCAGGAGACCCAAGATGCAGTTCCCTCAGCTTATCACGATTTCCTGGATGTATTTAGCAGGAAGGGGGTAGAACAAGTTGCCTCCGCACCGGGCCTACGATTGCCCCATTGAATTGCTACCAGGTGCAGAAGTACCTTTCGATCGGATTTACCCGCTCTCTGAGGGGGAGCTCAAGGCCCTCAAGGCCTACCTAGATGAAAATCTGGAGAAGGGTTTCATCCGGCCATCCACGTCCCCTGCTGGAGCTGGAATATTCTTTGTTGAGAAAAAGGACCGGTCTCTGAGACCATGCATGGACTACCGGGACCTCAACAAGATAACTATTAAAAACCGCTACCCCTTGCCCCTAGTACCCAAGCTGTTCCAGCGACTGGGCGCTGCTACTACTTTCTCCAAGCTAGACCTCCGTGGGGCATATAACCTCATTCGCATCCGCGAGAGTGACGAATGGAAGACTGCTTTCAGAACGAGATTTGGCCATTATGAATACCTCGTGATGCCCTATGGGCTCTGCAACGCCCCAGCCACATTTCAGCATTTGGTAAATGATGTGTTCAGGGATTACCTAGACCAGTTCATCATTATCTATTTGGATGACATCCTTATTTTTTCCTCATCGCTGGAAGAACACCGCAGACACGTCAAGTGTGTTCTGGGGCGCCTGCGACAGCATGGACTGTACGCTAAGGCCGACAAGTGCATGTTTGAACGTTCCAGCATCCCTTTCTTGGGCCTCATCATCTCTGTCTCTGGGGTCACTATGGATCCACAAAAAGTCACCGCCATCCTCGACTGGCCCGCACCAGTGGACAAAAAAGGGGTGCAATGGTTCGTAGGCTTTGCAAACTTCTATCGCAAGTTTATTAAGGGGTTCTCCGCTGTGATAGCCCCCATCACTCAGTTGACCAAGTAAGACTCCCGTTTCTGGTTGACTCCCGAGGCTCAGGAGGCCTTCTTAACGCTCAAGAAGCTGTTCACGTCTGCTCCTGTCCTGAAGCATCCGGATCCCATCTTGCCCTATATCCTGGAGGTAGAGGCCTCAGAGACTGCGGTGGGGGCGGATCTGTCCCAGAGACGAGGCTCCAAGGCTTCCCTTCACCCCATCGCATTCTTCTCCCGGAAGCTCTCGCCACCAGAAACCAATTATGATGTTGGAGATCGAGAGCTGTTGGCAATTAAGTCCACCTTGCAGGAATGGCGGTATTTTTTGGAGGGAGCCGCACATCCTGTTCTGGTCTTCACGGACCACAAGAACCTTGAGTACCTCCAGACTGCAAAGAGACTCAAGCCCCGTCAGGCACAATGGGCACTCTTTTTCTCAAGGTTCCAACTCCACATCACTTACAGGCCTGGGTCGAAGAACACAAAGCCAGACGCTCTATCCCGGATGTTTAATGGCTCTGAAAGACTGGCTCCACCAGACACCATCCTTCCGTCCCAGAGCTTCTTATTATCCCAAGAGTACTTGCTATCCCGACTCAGGTGGGCCTTAACCCATGTCGCCATGCCACCTGACCCTCGACTGATACCGATAGATGGACTGTGGTGGTATTGTGACAGGGTCTTCATACCCAAGGAACTACGCCTGACTATCCTCGAACTGTGCCATGACCATCAATTGGCAGGCCACTTTGGTAGTCGCAAGACACATGAGTTAGTGTCTCGGTCCTTTTGGTGGCCCTCTGCCGAGGAGGACTGTAAAAAATACGTCAGCGCCTGTCCAGTCTGTGCCCGCAACAAGACAAGCAGAGCCAAAGCCTGGGGTTTACTAAACCCACTTCCCATTCCTGGACGCCCATGGTCCCACATATCCATGGACTTTATAGTCGAATTGCCTCCTTCAGCCGGCTTCAATTCCATCTTTGTGGTCATGGACCGCCTCACAAATATAGCCCATTTTATACCCATGAAGGGTACCCCGCCTGCTACTGAAACGGCAAGAGCCTTCATCAAGGAGATTGTCCGTCTTCATGGAGTCCCCAACAATATAGTCTCTGATCGTGGAGTACAATTCACGTCCCGGGTCTGGAAGGTCATATGCTCGGGTTTGGGGATTGAACTATCGTTCTCGTCTGCTTATCACCCACAGACGAATGGCCAGACTGAACGAACAAATCAAACCCTGGAGCAGTACCTCCGTTGGACTGCTTCCAGTAGCCGAATTCGCCTACAACAACACGGTGCATTCAGCCACGAAACAATCTCCGTTTTGGGCGAATTTCGGCTACCATCCTACCTTCCTACCCAGCGTGAGCCCAGAAAGTTCGGTGCCAGCGGCCCAAAGCATCACAGAATTCCTTGTAAGGAATAGTCAAATGCTACAGGAGACACTTTCCCGGACCCAGGAGCTCAACAAGAAGGCCTTTGACAAGGGGATGCGGGGGGAATTGGACCTGCAACCGGGTGACCGAGTTTGGCTAGCGACCAAAAACCTAAGACTTTCCTGCCCCTCCAAGAAATTAGGACCAAGGTTTATGGGACCGTTCCCCGTGAAGAAAAGGATCAACCAGGTGGCATACGAGCTGGTCTTTCCTCCGTCCATGCGAGTCCATCCTGTATTCCATGTCACGCTACTCAAACCGGTGACTCAAGACCCCTTTGGAGGACAGCTCCACCAGGCCCAATCCTAGTAGACGGCGAAGAGGAGTTCGAACTGGAGGCTATCCTAGATTGCCGGAAGAGGGGTAACGCGGTTCAGTACTTGGTGAAGTGGAAGGGCTACGGCCCAGAAGAAAACTCCTGGGAGCCTGCAGAAAACATTCATGTGGATGAACTCACCCGATCCTTCAAGGAGAACAACCCTGCTAAACTAGCCCGTTTGGGCATCCGGAGGCTGCCCCTTGGGGGGGGGGGGGGGCAATGTTAGAAAAAGACTGTGCTAAGGGTTAATTGCATTTGTTGTGGTTTCCTCTAATTCATGGATGAGCAGCTCTATTTAAACTTCCTGCTTCCTGTGGAGAGTGCTGTCTGTTCTACAGCGTTTTTGTGTTCCTGTAGTAACCTGTGATCCTGATTGTTTGTTCCTGTGACCCGGCTTGCCTTGATTCTGCTATTGATCTCCGCCTGCACCGACCCCGGCTTCCATGACCACTCTTCTGCCTACTCCCTTGTACCTCGCTGCCCGCCAGTTAACAAACTCTGCTTGCACCTGACTACTGTTCAGCCTGACCCATCTGTACTGCTCTGCCAGCCTGTTACTGACCCGGCCTGCACCACCACGCTTCAGCTTGCACGAGCACCTCACGGACCAGCACGCCACCACCTGTGACCAGTCCGACCCTCGTGCCTCCCTGCATTCCCGAGCTCCCTGTCCACACTACCAGGGGTTCAGGAATCAGGGTCGTAAGAGAGGTTGCCCACTGCATAAGGCAGACTCCACCACCAGGTACGTGACACTGTCGATTGTTGTGAATTTTTGCATCCTTGATTTTCTTTTTACATATTCGGTTTAACTTTGGCCGTGAGCCACATAGGTTTTCTTTTTAGCCTTTTAAATTTATTGCCCATGGGAATATACTTAGCAGTGAGTTTGCATACAGTTTTTTTTTAAAAATTCCCATTTCTGTTCTGTGTTCATCAATGCCAATATTCCCTCCCAGTCTAAGTCCTGGAGAGCAGCCCTCATCTTTGTAAAATTTACTCTCTTAAAATTAAGTGTTTTTATCTTTCCCATATGTGTTTGTTGCTTGCAGCTTACATTAAATGAAATCATGTTATGGTCACTGTTACCCAGATGTTATTTTATATGAATATTGGTAATAAGCTCTGCATGGTTTGAGATTACCAGGTCCAACAAAGCGTCATTCCTAGTTGGGGCCTCAATAAACTAGACCATAAAATTGTCCTGTAATATGTTTATAAATTTTTGCCCTTTAGCTGTCCCAGCTGTGCCATTACTCCAGTTAATTTCCAGGTAGTTAAAATCCCCCATTATTATCACTGTCCCAGCCCTTGCAGCTCTTTCCATCTGTGCAAGGAGCAGAGTTTCCACCTCCTCTTTAACACTGGGAGCTCTATAACAAACTCCAATGATAATGTTTGTAGTGTGCACACCCATATGCAGATCTACCCATAATGCTTCAGACTCATCACACTCTCCATCAACTAGGTCCTCATTCACACTCGCTTTGAGATCACTTCTCACATAGAGACAGACACCACCACCCCTCCGTTTTACCCTGTCTTTCCAAAAGAGAGCATAGCCAGGAATATTAATAGCCCAGTCATGTGAAGAATGAAGCCAAGATTCAGCTATACCAATCAAATCATAGTTCTCCTCATGCACCAGAGCTTCCAACTCACCTATTTTGCTTGGCAGACTCCTGGCATTGGTGAACAAACACTTTAATTCACTGTCACATTTTGCACATGTATCTTGCATATTTTTAATTTTAGTACAAACAGTACCATTTCCAATGGTTGATTGTAACATGGGAACCTTCATATCATCTTTCTTAGCCCTTCCCCCATCTTTCCCCATTCCCCCCACCAATAGGGGCTGACCCCTGTCTGACCTGTCTACCCCATTATAATCTAATGCACCCTCCCCCCTCAATCCTAGTTTAAATACTCATGCTATGCATGAATCTATCCATTTAGCATAGAGGGGGTGGCGGGATAGGGGGGCGGTGCCCGTGCACTCTTAATGGACAGCCCGCCCCTGGTCGGGAGTTCAGGTCAAGGCTGGTAATACAGATAGGCAGGAGAAATAAACAGACATGGGTAGGGCAGAGACAGATCAGACAAAGCTGTGTCATTAAAAGAGTCAAGCGGGATTCAGGAACAAGGATAACAGAGATACTAAATGAAAGATTATCCAGCAAATATCCCACTCAGTCTTCAGGTTTAAATAGGCCGCTATGCACCAGAATCTGTGGTGGACATACCCATAAATCCATGTATGTGTGCATCCTCGATACTTGGTTAGGCTACCATGCTCAAAAACATGTGCATGTTTATGCACATGAGCATGAAATTACCACAATCTTTGATGACTGACAAGACGTTCCTGACACTAGCACATAGTCAAAACCCCATGACTGGCCCTTACAGAGCACCTGACCACAGTTCAGAGGCCAGAAAGCACATGGTAATGGTTGCTATTGACTGATTCCAAATGTTCGCTGTTTTCAGAGCGCCGGACATGCAAACTTCAGGTCAAACGTTACCTCAACCTGAACTTGAAGCTCATGCCTAGTCTTGATATTAGCCTCTGGTAATGTTACAAATAGAAGAACTATGAGTGGTTGATGGGTTTTGAGCTGGTAATCACAGCTCTACAGATTTGCAGACTTTTGTAATTGTCCCTTCCTAAAAAAGTTTAATGGAGGAGGGAGCAGAGGAATAATCTCATTGATCAGCTACTGCTTCTTTGTTGTTCAATACAGTGGCAGACAGGTGACAAAGCTGGATCAACTGCAGATGATAATGGAAAGGTCGCCATCCTAGCCATGAAGTCTTGCAGGGGCTATCAGAGCCCAACAATAGCTAAACAGAATTGAAAAAACATGAGATCTCACCTAAATATGTATTTAACTGCAGTTCAGTTGTAAAGCCCCAACTACAAAATTTATTTATCTGATTACACCCCTCTAAGGGAAGAAGAATTCTCAATAGAAAGTAGCTAGAACACAGTATGCTGATGGTAGGGTAGCAGAGCTTCCAGGGACAATATACAACCACCCATGTGTGATACATCAGTCAGTATCGCATTCACCTGCCTGCTGTTGAAATCTGGCTTTATTCCTATTGTTTCTATAGCTGCAAGGCTTGTGTATTTTACTTGTTGGAATAATGTACTGTGTACTGACCTATAGATTGCTTTTTGGGTTAGAAGGGAGTGAAAGAAGGCAGTAGGCCTAGGAGTGCAGAAATTATAAATCCAGCCCTGATAAAGAGTGACATTCAAGTATGTAATTAATATCCCTGAGGCATGAAACCGAAATTGCAAAGTGCAAGAGCACATAAAAATTGAAAATTAATGTTATAGTCACAAAGAGATAAATCATTATTCTTTCTTATCTCAATCTAGAAGGCTTTCATTACTCTTTAGAGTGAGGAGTTATCCCTTAAATTGTGTCATCAGAGCCTTTCAATATGTTAAAACTACTTGCAGAAACTGTCTTTTGATTTCATGTTATAGATCTAAAGATCGGACAGGAAGATTAATTGCTCAATTTAATAAGCACTGGTCTGAAATAAAAGATATATTAGCAAAACATTGGAAGATTCTTTTGTCCATTGATGCTACATGTCAAAAGTATGAGAAAATGCCATTCATTAAAATGAATCAGTGCTGCAAAAACCATATATATATATATATATATATATATATATATATATATATATATATATATATATACAGTATTACAGTAGCTCACAAAAGTGAATACACCCCTCACATATTTGTAAATATTTTATTGTATCTTTTCATGTGACAACACTGAAGAAATGGCACTTTGCTACAATGTAAAGTAGTGAGTGTACAGCTTGTATGACAGTGTAAATTTGCTGTCCCCTCAAAATAACCCAACACACAACCATTAATTCTAAACCGCTGGCAACAAAAGTGAGTACACCCCTAAGTGAAAATGCCCAAAATTGGGAACAATTAGCCATTTTCCCTCCCCGGTGTCATGTGACTCATTAGTGTTCTCAGGTGTGAACGGGGAGCAGGTGTGTTAAATTTGGTGTTCTTGCTCTCACTCTCTCATACTGGTCACTGGAAGTTCAACATGGCAAAGAACATGGCAAAGAACTCTTTGAGGATTTGAAAAAAAGAATTGTTGCTCTACACAAAGGTGCCCTAGGCTATAAGAATATTGCCAAGCCCCTGAAACTGAGCTGCAGCATGGTGGCCAAGACCATGCAATAGCTTAACAGGACAGGTTCCACTCAGAACAGGCCTCGCCATGGTCGACCAAAGAAGTTAACCTATACTGCGACTTATACACGTGAATTGAAGAAACCAGCTGGTACCGCTCCGGACAAGACTCACCTTGGACAGGACAATTCGATAACGTACCAGAACCGGTGGTACGACGTCGAGTCAAAGTCCCCGAACCGTTATAAGAATATCGGATCCCGTGGAAACACATCTCGTTGTTAAGAAAAAAAGTTTAGGAGTTTCTCAAGAAACGGTACAAGAAACGGTACAACTTGAAGGTCACTGGTCATACTCTCTCACTCTCGTTCTTGTGGTTTAAATTGTGTGGACGAG
>BLSH010373737.1:60121-78793 GCA_018402905.1 Glandirana rugosa | reverse complement strand
TATATACAGTATTACAGTAGCTCACAAAAGTGAATACACCCCTCACATATTTGTAAATATTTTATTGTATCTTTTCATGTGACAACACTGAAGAAATGGCACTTTGCTACAATGTAAAGTAGTGAGTGTACAGCTTGTATGACAGTGTAAATTTGCTGTCCCCTCAAAATAACCCAACACACAACCATTAATGTCTAAACCGCTGGCAACAAAAGTGAGTACACCCCTAAGTGAAAATGCCCAAAATTGGGAACAATTAGCCATTTTCCCTCCCCGGTGTCATGTGACTCATTAGTGTTCTCAGGTGTGAACGGGGAGCAGGTGTGTTAAATTTGGTGTTCTTGCTCTCACTCTCTCATACTGGTCACTGGAAGTTCAACATGGCACCCCATGGCAAAGAACATGGCAAAGAACTCTTTGAGGATTTGACAAAAAGAATTGTTGCTCTACACAAAGGTGCCCTAGGCTATAAGAAGATTGCCAAGCCCCTGAAACTGAGCTGCAGCATGGTGGCCAAGACCATGCAATAGCTTAACAGGACAGGTTCCACTCAGAACAGGCCTCGCCATGGTCGACCAAAGAAGTTAAGTGCACATATTCAGCGTCATATCCAGAGGTTGTCTTTGGGAAATGTATGAGTGCTGCCAGCATTGCTGCAGAGGTTGAAGGGGTGGGGGTGGTCAGCCTGTCAGTGCACAGACCATACGCCACACACTGCATCAAAATGCATGGCTGTCATCCCAGAAAGAAGCCTCTTCTAAAGATGATGCACAAGAAAGCCCACAAACAGTTTGCTGAAGATAAACAGACTAAAGACATGGATTACTAGAACCATGCCCTGTGGTCTGATGAGACCAAGATAAACTTATTTGGTTCAGATGATGTCAAGCGTGTGTGGCGGTAACCAGGTAAGGAGTACAAAGACAAGTGTATCTTGCCTACAGTCAAGCATGGCAATGGGAGTGTCATGGCCTAGGGGTGCATGAGTGCTGCCGACACTGAGGAGCTACAGTTTATTGAGGGAACCATGAATGCTAACATGCACTGTGACATACTGAAGCAGAGCATGATCCCCTCCCTTCGGAGACATAGAAACATAGAAACATAGAAAAGTGACGGCAGAAAAAAGACTGAGTAGTCCATCGAGTCTGCCCCTTTTTTTTTAGTTATTTTTTTTTTTCTTTATATATTTTTTTTTTACATTAACCTTGTTGTCTGACTATAGATTTATGTTTATCCCAAGAATGTTTGAAGCCATTTACTGTTGACTGTCTCACAACCTCTGTTGGTAGTTTATTCCAATCCTCAACCACCCTTTCAGTAAAATAATACTTTCTAAGATTAGTTTTGAACTTCCCCCCAGTTAGTTTGAGGTCATGTCCCCGTGTTCTTGATTTTGGTTTCATATTGAAAAGACTGCCCTCCTGAACCTTATTCATCCCCTTGATGTATTTAAAGGTTTCAATCATGTCTCCCCTCTCCCTTCTTTCCTCCAGACTGTACATATTAAGTTCCTGAAGTCGCTCTTGATATGTTTTATCCCCCAGACGTTTCACCATTTTTGTTATCCGTCTCTGAACTCGTTCTATTTTATCAATATCTTTTTGTAAGTGTGGTCTCCAGAACTGGACACAGTATTCAAAGTGAG
The DNA here is from genome assembly GCA_018402905.1 of Glandirana rugosa. Lineage (NCBI taxonomy): Eukaryota > Metazoa > Chordata > Amphibia > Anura > Ranidae > Glandirana > Glandirana rugosa. Next base: position 77,145 of record BLSH010373737.1, on the reverse strand, counting down.
GTCTCACTAAAGATCTATATAGATCTAGATTCCATGTTACAGACACCTCCAGGGATATCAACCCTATTACACACCTTTGTAAGACTGGGCCACAGGGCAGTATTCCAACATGATAACAACCCCAAACACACCTCCAAGACGTGGAGGAGTGCAAGGTCTCTAACACCCACCAGCTCCATGATGTCATCATGGAGGAGTGGAAGAGGACTCCAGTGGCAACCTGTGAAGCTCTGGGGAACGCCATGCCCAAGAGGGTTAAGGCAGTGCTGGAAAATAATGGCGGCCACACAAAATATTGACACTTTGGGCCCAATTTAGACATTTTCACTTAGGGGTATACTCACTTTTGTTGCCAGCGCTTTAGACATTAATATGACATTAATACCTGTGTTGAGTTATTTTGAGGGGACAGCACATTTACACTGTTATACAAGCTGTACACTCATTATTTTACATTGTAGCAAAGTGTTATTTCTTCAGTGTTGTCACATGAAAATATATAATAAAATATATACAAAAATGTGAGAGGTGTACTCACTTTTGTGAGATACTGTATATGTATATATATATATATATATATATATATATACAAAAGTAAGGCTATATCCCTCCCAAACTAATGCAGTATTTATGAAATCCTAAGTTTCTTTAGTGGGGTGGGATCACTGATTGTCTGCTTGCTTTTTTGACCTATTTAAGATGATCATAGTTAATAATAAATGTTTTGGGTCACTGACAATGAAATCAATTTGCTGTGCCAGATAAATAGGAAGGCTGACCGCAGGTCAGCCTGAGTTTGTAGGAGGAGTCTGGCCATAGTTAAGCTAGCCTCCTCCTACAGGGTTCTCAGCGTCATCTCATTGTTTTCCGGAAGGGGTTCAGTTCAGGCTTTGTGACGTCGTCACTTGTGGATCGGTCCTACGGGTGGGGGATCTGGCGGTGTGGAGCGGTTCACAGGTAGGAGGGGGTGCACGGGCTAGCACATGGTTAAGGCAGGGGGGGTAACCTCATGGAGGATCAGTACGGCGCACGACGTTGTCACAGCAGCACCTCCATCCATTGCACGCTTCCTGCGAATACTCTGCAGCCACCCTCATACTGCTCTGGGGACACTTGATTACTGGCACCATGGCCAGGGGGGGTCAGGCAGGCAACCATCCAGGCAGGTGGAGGCACAGGGGTCCCACATCACTGAAGCATCAGGCATGTGCCTGGAAAGGGGGAGCAAATAGGCATGGAGGGTGGCTTGGCATCCGTCATGGGGCGGGGGGGCTCTCCCATCCATGCATGCAGGAGTGAGCAGCCAAGCGTGGAGGTGCTGGGCAGCTGTAGTGTGGGTTGGAAGATTTCAGATATAGCCTGTCACGATGGCACCTGCCACAATCTAGGAGTGGGATATGGAGGTCACGGCTTCTCTGGGCATGCAGGCAGGTCAGGCAGGCTGCATTAATTGCAGCACAGGCATAGGATCCACCACAGACACTGCGGGGGCTGTGGGTCTCTCCTTGCATGGTGTCCATCAGGTCTTTGGCTGCCACAGACATGATTTTCAATGGCTGGAGGGGGGGGGGCAGATCTCTGCAGGGACAGGTGGACCATTCAGGTGCCTTGTATACCCCATGGCAGGTTCATGAAGAGGTCTTTTCACCTTCAGCACATGCTTGGCTTGTTTTTTTTATCAGTAGTTACATTTCCTCCAACCAGCGTTATCAGGGTCTTGGGGGGAGCACTCTACAGATGTTTAAAAAAAAAGGGAAAATGTATTCAAGCTTACATTTCATTGAGGGGGCATGTCGCAGCTGACAAGTTGTTGAGGATGACATTTCTGTTCAATTGTCTATGACTGTCCCTCCGCCCACATCGGGGCCACGGAGGAGGGCAACAGCTTATCATTTCAGTGGTCACGTTCATTCAAGTTCAGCAAATGGCCCGGGGTTATTTAAAAAAAAACATTAATTTATGTTGTCTATCAGGAGGCATGTCACAGCTGTCAAGTGGCAGAGGGTGACGTTTCTGTTCTATTGTCCATGGCTGTCCCTTTGTCTACATCAGGGCCACGAGGAAGGGCAACAGCATATAATTTCAGTTGACACATTCATACAAGCTCAACGCTGGCCTGAAAAAGTATTTTTTTTTTTTACTGGGGGAGGCGGGATTCAGGGGGTTGGTTGCAGTTTCCGGGCTAGGTATCAGGTTGTAGCTTCTTTCTTATCCTTTCTTCTCGGTTCAGGTCATCAGCCAAGTTCAGGAAGGTCGTTCTGTTCACCGGCAGTCAGGAACAGGCTGGTGAGTTCTGGAAGAGGGGGGCGGCAGGTTCTCTTTTGGATTTGCTCAGGGTAGTTAGTTTAGCATATTGTTTTGTTCCTTCTCCTTAGTTTCTGAATAGGACGCTGAGGGTTACTTTTCTGGATCATCATTGGCTCATGTCAGTATGTTCGGATGTCATTTCACTCTTCATTCATACACACAAAGCTAGGGCAGCAGTCAGGGTGGCATCACACCAGGTTTGTTCATCACCTGTCAGGTCTACAGGTTAAATGGATTGAGTTGTTCATTTTTAATTGGCTTGTTTGGTGGCAAGTCTGCTCATCCATTGCTCATACGTCATACGTGATATCATTTCACTACTCACTTGCAGGTGCCTGTCACATTATTCAGGTGCTTGGAGGTCTGGGTGAGCATTTTTAACCGGTTCCACACGGCGCGCAGTATATTTACTGCAGCGGTGTGGACGCTTAGCGCGAATCGCCGTAAAAAGGCAGCGATTCATGCAGGCACAGCTAGGGGGCGAGTGCGCGCCGCCGGCAGTGCGCTCTCGTGCCTGACACACTCTGGAGGAGTGTGCCCGCGGCTCAGGCAGATCTGATGTTCGCTGGCGAGCCGCGATGAGCTGCTAGAGCCAAAGAGCGGGGAACCGCCGATGTAAACACGGCGGTTCACCGCTCTTTCAATGGGGACATAAAAGATCTACAGATCCCTGTCACTGGGATCAGTTAGATCTCTTATGCCCATGGTAGCCCAGCCCCCCACAGTTAGAACACGCCCAGGGAATGCAGTTAACCCCTAGATCGCCCCCTGCAGGTTAACCCCTTCACTGCCAATGACATTTACACAGTAATCAGTGGGCATTTACATTTCTGATCGCTGTATAAATTTCACTGGTCCCAAAAAAGTGTCAAAAATGTCCGACATGTCCGCCCCAATATCGCAGCACTGCTAAAAATCGCAGATCACCGTCATTACTAGTAAAAAATGTAAAAAATAAAAACCCCAGAAATGAATTTTCATCATCCGTAAACAGGGCAACTTTTGCACAAACCAATCAATAAACGCCGATTGCGATTTTTTTTTTACCAAAAATATGAGGAAGAATATAAATCGGATAAAACCGATGAAAAAAAATGTTTCTTTATATTTTTTTGGATTTCAATTTTAGCAAAAAGTAAGAAATATTGTTTTTTTTGCAAAATTGTTGCTCTTTCTTTGTTTATAGTGGCGATCAGAAATGACGCAGCGGTGATAAAATACCCCCAAAAGAAAGCTCTATTTGTGGGGAAAAAAAGGACGCAAATTTTGCTTTGGTACAACGTCGCACAACCGCGCAATTGTCAGTTAAAGCGACGCAGTGACGAATCACAAAAAGTGCTCTGGTCAGGAAGGGGGTAAAACTTTCCGGGGCTGAAGTGGTTAAATACCTGCAGATGCCCAGGTGACTCGACCTAGTTGTTCATCGTTATCATGTATGTAACGGTTGTGTCAGGGTTTAAGGTCTCAGTCACCTAGCGGGTGGTTTGTCATTTGTTAATCATAGGAGACATGTTTATTTATGTTCTGCTTGCTCACGTAGATCATGTCATAGGCTGAGGACATTGGAGATTTCCTGTCCATTTCCCCTTCTCCATCTAGGAGCTCCATACATGGGAGATCGCCTTTACTAAGAGCTTGGACCATTCTGAAGTTGATGGCAGAATTACAGAGTAGAGGCAGTTCATTTTCAGCGTCAGCATGCAAAGCAGAACTTTTTAGATTACTATTTCCCACTGCTTCCGGGTCTGGTGCTGAGCAAGTGACGCTGCTTTCAGTCACCTTGTCCTTGTCGCAGATTCATGCCATGTTGGATTCTCTGGTTTCATCTGGGCAGGAGTTGAGGTCTAGTGTGGAAGCCTTGGAGAATCAGCCAAGTCCTGCTCCTGAGGGGCCGGTACTGCCATGCATTTCCCCCAATCAGGGTACCCCTGTGGTACCAAATGCAGTTCTGACAATGACAGGTAATAGCGCCAGTGCACCTGCAGTCACTCCAGTGCATTTCATTCCTGCTAATTTAAGGTGGGACATCTTGGAGGGAAAGGATGTCAACTTAGCATCCCTTCTGATTGCAGCCCATGATGTGGCTGATAATAAGTCCTATGCCTCTGGGGATGTTTCTGTGGTGGTGAAGGCCAGGGATCACAGACTCAGCTGCAGGCTATCCATTCCTGAGTATGTGCTGGCCTTCAGTACGTTCAGAGACATAATTTGTTCCATACAGCCACTGAGGAGGGAGGAGTTGGATCTTTGCATGTAGGCAGTAGTTGAGCTTGTCACAAATACGGTGGGTTGGCATTTTACGACTATCATCTGCCCTTTTCAGCCAAGGCAGCGGCTATTTTCGCTCAAAATCAGTTAAGTATCTATTGGGGCAATGTGGACACAGAGTTATTCTGCAGACATTTTGCGGGGTTAAGGGCTCCAGTTTGTGCAACTTGCCAGACCTCATCGCACAACACATTCTGGTGCCCCAATGCGGAACCAGTGGCGGTACCCGGTGTCACTAGGCCAGGACCAAGTGGATTAACTGCAGCAGATAGCTCCACCCCCTGTGACAAGCTGGGCCGCCTGATATGTTTTTTGGGCAAATCACAGGTGTGCAATAAATACAATCATGGGTCATGTAACTACAACCATGTCAGCTGCTGCACGTATGCCTAGATTGTTTTAGGGCTCACCCCAAGTTTACTTGTTCCATGAAGCAGTCTAAAGGGTCCTGACAAGGCCAAGTGAATGTGCCGTCACTACATGTCTGTTTGGCGGCACACCCGTCTCCCGCGATCAAGGATTATCTGATCAAGGGCTTTTCTTCAGGTTTTCATACAGGGCTTATTGCTTTTCCCCAGAACATGTTTGAGTGCCGTAACTGCCTATTGGCAACCACCAACATGGAAGCAGTGGACGTCTTGCTGCAATCAGAAGTAGACCAGGGGTTTGTCATTGGTCCTTTTACAGTATCACCTTTCGATAGCTGGAGAGTCAGTCCTATTAGTGTTGTAAGAGGAAAATTTTCTAACTCAGATTAATCTATGATCTGTCAGTGCCTCATTCCTCCAAGGTTTCCAGCCAGGCGGTTTAATGCATCATCAGATTATGGGAGGGGATTGGCTTTCCAAAGCAGACATATCCGATGCTTTCAAGTTGCTGCCTATTCAGCCTTCCTTCCTTCCTTCCTTCAGTGGCATGGGATCAAGTGGCGGGGGATATACTATTTTGCAACCAAGCTCACGTTTGTTTCCAAAAGCAGCCCTTGGCTGTTTGACACTTTTGCGCAGGCACTTAAACTGGATTCTCACGAACAGAGAGGGTCGTCAGGAGGTTATCCATTACTTGGATGATTTTCTGTTGATTAAAAGTGGCAGGCAAATCCCTGCTGACTTGCAGAAGTTGGTCTCGCTTTTCTGGGCTCTCGACGTTCATCTAGCCGAGAAAAAAGTTGAAGGGCCGACCAAAGCGTAAGTTAATCTGGGTGTCTCATTCTCTCGTCAAGCTGAATGCGGCTGTGTTGGCAGATATAAGGATGTGGGATGATTTTCTGCAGCATTGGAATGGAGTATCAATGTTTATTCCCGCAGCATTGGAGTCATCCCCCAGGGTGGTGTCTGATGCGGCAGCCACTAAGGGTTATGCGGCCATCTTCTGCACACATTGGCTAGCAGGCCCATGCCCTGAGGAGGTCAGGTCAATACCAGGTTTGACAGATCGTACTCTTTATTCAAAACCTACCCTATAGTTGCTGCTGCTCAGGCATGGGGTCACTTGTGGTCAGTAGTATTTTTCTCAGATAAGCGGTCGTGCGGCGTTGTACCCAAACAAAATTTTTATTATTTTTTTCCCCAGAAATAGAGCTTTCTTTTGGTGGTATTTGTTCGCCTCTGCGGTTTTTATTTTTTGCGCTATAAACAAACAAAGAGCGATGATTTTGAAAAAAGAACAATATTTTTTACTTTTTTACTATAATAAATATCCAAAAAAAAATATAAAAAAGAAAATTATTTATCAGTTTTGGCCGATATATATTCTTCTACATATTTTTGGTAAAAAAAAAATCGCAATTGGCGTATTTTGATTGGTTTGCACAAAAGCAATTGCGTCTACAAACTATGGGAATAGATTTATGGCGTTTTTACTATTTTTTTATTTTTACTAGTAATGGCGGCGATCTGCGATTTTTATCGGGACTGCGATATTGCAGCGGACATGTCGGACATTTTTGACACATTTTTGGGACCAATGACATTTATACAGCGATCAGAAATTTAAATGTCCACTGATTACTGTATAAATGTCATTGGCAGTGAAGGGGTTAACCTGCAGGGGGCAGTGAAGGGGTTAACAATGTTCCCTGGGTGTGTTCTAACTGTGGGGGGGATGGGCTGGTCGGGGCATAACAGATCTAACTGATCCCAGTGACAGGGATCAGTAGATCTATCATGTCCCATTCACAGAACGGAGAACCGCCGTGTGGTTACATCGGCGGTTCCCCGTTCTGAGGCTGCTACAGGTGATCGGCGGGTCTCGGGCGGACATCGAGTCCGCCCGACCCGGAAGACACGCCCACGCAGCATGCGGCGGCCACAAGAGCGCGCCGCCACAGGCTGCGAGTGTGCGCGGGGGGCGCGCACGAGGGAGGACGTCCATGGACGTCCTCCCGGATTTTCAGAGCTTCGCTGTAGCCGTCTTTCGGCTATAGCGCGGTTCTGTACAGGTTAAAGGGGATTCAGAAGAGCAGCCCACCAGCGCCTGTCAGCAGGCTTTCCATCACAGGGCCATTGTTCCGGGGCATGTCAGACATTCTTTCTAATGCTCCATTTGGGCAGAAACCCAGTCTAGTCCTCGAAGCAGCCATTTATTTAGCTTTTTATGGGTTCTTGAGGCCAAGTGAGTTCTCTCGTTCAGGTGCTCAGTCCCGTCCTCTGACCATCAAACAGCTTACAAGACATCAGGATCACTTTCAGCTGCATTTGGAGGTGTGTAAGACGCAGTAGTTAGGAGGTGGTACTGTTATCAGATGCTTGAAGACAGGTACCTTCTGGTGTCCAGTCAAGGTCTTGGATGCCCCCGTGGTTCAGCTAGATGGGGAACCTGGGGTGGGCCCCTTGCTACCCTTTCCTAGACCCCCTCTCACAATGGCTCAGTTTGTCAAAAACTTCCGCATCTTGCTGTCCAGGTTAGGTGTAAATCCGACAAAAATTACACGGGCCATTCCTTCAGGATTGGAACAGCCTCAGCGGCATCCAGTCAGGGACTGCCCGTGCACATCATCAGGAAATTGGGCGGGTGGAAGTCTTCTTGTTATACCAAGTATATTCCTGAGCCTCATGTAGAAATGTCTTGGGCCTTCGCCTGGTTGGTGGATTGAATGTTGACTATTGTCGCAATAAAGCTTCTTTTCTTGCATCCTAACTGTATCATTTTTGTCCCCTTTAGGCATACTGAACTCATGACCAGGGCACACCACAGGTCACTGTTCATCCATGCTTACATTCCCCATCAGCATCACTTAGACTCCGAGTACAAATAGGAAGGCTGACCGCAGGTCAGCCTGAGTTTCTAGGAGGAGTCTGGCCATATTTAAGCCAGCCTCCTCCTACAGGATTCTCAGCGTCATCTTGTTGTTTTCCCCACCCACCCTTTCCCTTTCTTGTTTTGCTTTAATTTATTTTCACCCTTGGGTATGCCCCCTTTAGGCATACTGAGCTTGTGACCAGGGCACACCACAGGTCACTGTTCATGCATGCTTACATTCACCATCAGCATCACTTAGACTCTGAGTACAAAGATATATATTTTGTAAAAAAAAAAATCTTTTAAAAAGTCTACAAGCAGGTGTAGCGCTCCATCCTTTCAAAACTTTAACAAGCTCCTCTGGGTGTCCAGCAAGACCCCACATTTGCTGGTGGGCAGCCTCTAGGACCACAAACCACCCATCCCTTTAAAATGTATCTGCATAAGGTTCAGCACTCCTACATCACAAAGATGAAGATATTTAGGTACTGTATAACAAAATAAAGTATAGCTTTATTCTACTATTCTGATTAATATATGCTTCACTTTTTTTCTGCCAATTTTAACCTTTGAACTTTAAAAAGTTTCACTGTGAACATAATTCCGTAGAGATAAAGGAAAGAATTAACATCATAGAAAATGTTAATGTTTCTTATTAAGATTTCACCCCATGCAGATGTGAGATAGAGTAGCTGATAGGATTGAAGCTATAATATAAGCACAACTTGGTACCCTTTCTCAGCCATCAGCCAAACCTCATACATTTTTTGTAATGGAAACCTAGTTGGACCTGACATCATTTATATTTGTTAATAACTTCTTGCCACACTTAGGCCATATACAGTATATATATAGTCAGGATCTGAGGGGTTAACAGGCAGCTGTGAGACAGTTTATTCAACGTAAACATTTTTATTCAGCAAAAACAACAGAAAAAATTGACATAATTTGTCCTTTTTAAACATGCTCAGCATCCCAGCCACAGCATATAAGATAGTGCAGTCCCAATTCAAGCTCAGCCAGCAGGATCAAGTCAGAAGCAACAGGGGTCCTTCCAGCTTGAAGCTCCTCTCAGCTCTGAAAGCTAAACAGCCATTTCCCTAAGCCTCTCTGACCAGATGCCTCTCCAGGCTGACTCTCCACTATATATATATATATATATATATATTATCTCACAAAAGTGAGTACACTCCTCAATTTTTTGAAAATATTTTATTATACCTTTTCATTTGACAACACTGAAGAAATGACACTTTGCTACAATGTAAAGTAGTGAGTGTACAGCTTGTATAACAGTGTACATTTGCTGTCCCCTCAAAATAATTTAACGCACAGCCATTGATGTCAAAACCGCTGGCAACAAAAGTGAGTACACCACTAAATGAAAATGTCCAAATTAGGCCCAATTAGCCACTTTCCCTCCCCGGTGCCATGTGACTTGTTAGTGATACAAGATCTTACGTGTGAATAGGGAGCAGGTGTGTGAAATTTGGTGTTATTGCTCTCACTCTCTCATACTGGTCACTGGAAGTTCAACATGGCACCCCACGGCAAAGAACTCTCCGAGGTTCTGAAAAAAAGAATTGTTGCTCTACATAAAGATGGCCTAGGCTATAAGAAGATTGCCAAGACCCTGAGACTGAGCTGCAGCACTGTGGCAAAGACCATACAGCAGTTTAAAAGGACAGGTTCCACTCAGAACAGGCTTTGCCATGGTCGACCAAAGAAGTTAAGTGCACGTGCTCAGTGTCATATCCAGAGGTTGTGTTTGGGAAATAAAAGTATGAGTGCTGCCAGCATTGCTGCAGAGGTTGAAGGGGTGGGGGGTCAACCTGTCAGTGCTGTGGCAGAGCGTTGCCCTGCCAAGGTTTAGAGATGGCCCAGGATTCTCAACCTGGCAGGTTGAGGGGCTCCAGAGGCATTGCACAGTTAAGAGGAAACTGGCTTTTCAGTTCAGTTTCAGTTTCAGTAAAGTCCACTTTGGGATCTGGAGCCCAGGGATCTCTTAGAGATCCGGGTGGGATGAGATCCTGGGTCCAGGATTTGGCTTTAGCCAGGACACTGATTGCCCAGTTGTATGGAGGCTTGATGGGGCAGTCAGGATCAGGCTTCAGTGTCACACAATTGTGAGATGGCTCCAGAGAGGGAGACAGGTGATTTCCAGGGGTCTAAGGCTACAGGACACAGCCTGGTCGACCACATCTGCAAGGGGGCAGTTGTGACCCATGATTCCAAAAGTATTGGATTGCTTATAAGCCAGGAGGGCTAGGATGTTGTTGTAGCCAGGAGAGCTACTGACCGTTTATGAGCCAGGAGGCCAAAGGTTTTCATTTGTACAGTAATGGTGGAACCCCCTGTGTGGGAAACCCTGTGATTTTGTTTACTTTGAACTTTTCTTTTAATAAACATGGGCTACCATGCCCTCAAACAGAGATTCTGGCTGTCGTGGACTCACTCCAAACGCACCTACCACAAGAGCTAAAGATCCCCATGCCACAGTTTCAGACCATATGCCGCACACTGCATCAAATTGGTCTGCGTGAAAGTTGTCCCAGAAGGAAGCCTCTTCTAAAGATGATGCACACAGTTTGCTGAAGACAAGCAGATTAAGGACATGGATTATTGGAACCATGTCCTGTGGTCTGATGAGGCCAAGATAAACATATTTGGTTCAGATGGTGTCAAGTGTATGTGGTGGCAACTAGGTGAGGAGCACATATGCTCAATGATGATCATGTCTGATGACTGGGCTGGCCAATCATGGAGCATCTTGATCTTCTTCGCCTTGAGGAACTTTGATGTGGAGATGGAAGTATGCGATGGAGCACCATCCTGCTGCAGAATTTGGCCTCTTTTATGGTTGGGAATATAAGAGGTAGCTAAGATTTCTTGGTATTTTAGACTATTGATGTTGCCTTCCACCCTGCAGATCTCTTGCACACCCCCATACTGGATGTAACCCCAGACCATGATTTTTCCGCCACCAAACTGGGTGAATCTCGGATCCATGCGGGCTCCAGTAGGTCTCCTGCAATATTTGCGGTGACTGTGGTGTAACTCAACAGAAGATTCATCTGAAAAATCCACCTTCTGCCACTTTTCCAGTGTCCATCCTTTTAGCAGGCTGTGGGCCTTGGCAAATGCCACATGGTTTTTCAATTGTCTTTTATTTAGTGGTGGCTTCTGGGCACTGATTCCACCATGGAGGCCATTTTGAGACAGAATCCGACAAACTGTTCTGGTTGACACAGGGACTTCAGGTGACCAGGTCTCGTGGAGCTCTGCTGCAGTGGAAAATGGGCTGGCCTTGGATTTTCCAGCCAACAAACGGTCCTCTCGAGCAGTTGTCTTGCGGGGTCTGCCTGACCTGGACTTGTCAAAAAGGTCTCCAGTCTCTTCAAATCTTTTTTTTTATCCTCTGTACTTGACGCTGAGAAACATTGAAGGTGTCTGCCACATCAGCAGTGGATCTGGTCTTCAGCCTCTTGATAATCAAAACTTTAGTCTCAGGGTGAATCTTAGGCATGTTTGCAGAGGTCTAGTTGCAGTTGATGTGAAGGTCTAGTGTACTGGGGTTCTTTTTACTGAGACGTAATTGATCCATTATTAGTCACAGGTGAAGCTCATATGACAAGGCGACAACACTTATGTCTTTGCAAAAATTGACTCAATGGGCTTTACCAAGCTGTGAATATTAGAATACTTTTTGACAGTTTCGTTTTGCACTGAAACATTATTACAAAAGCTGTTGGGATTAAAATGAGCCATTTCTTGTAAAAAAATCTTGATTAGAAATATATTTCAGCGGCACTTCAGGTCAATTTGTACACAAGCGACAAGACTTTTGTCAGGGACTGTATACACACAGTACAGCCTAAGAAGAAAGTGTTATACCAGGATTATGGCTACAGCTGCAGCCTTGATTATGGTATTGTTTTTTATTCAGCTGGCAACTGTCTTTTATATTAAAGTGATATAAATGGCTGTACATTTGCTGGTTCAAATTTACAGTGATTGAATACAGTTCCACAGGGTAGCCTGGGACCACTGTAAGTGGTCTGGTCAGCTGTGCACAGAGAAGATGGGGGAACATCCATTTCCCCATCTTCTCTGTGACAAATAAAGCCAGAAGTGACAGGGATTTCCTCACTTCTAGTTTCAGGGTTAGGCTTTCCTGGTCAGTACAACCAGGGTAGCAACAGATCAAACAGATCTCTACCTTGGAGGGCAAAGGAGGGATTGGGGTCTTATAGAGTACTTGTTACTGCCTAAAGCTATAACATTGGGATTCTTCAACACCTTGAGAATAGATCCTGCAGGAACAATCTGTGGATCATAGGTCACCCAGAAAACTTCCCCCCAACTCCCTGCTTCATTTATGCGCCTCATGCATCCCGGAGGCTCTGGGCCAACCTAATCCCTGCACAGCCGAAAGAGCTCACAGAGCGGGAGCTCCTCACTCCAATCGCAAGTCACCTAGACCAGTGATAGTAAAATATTTGAACTACACTGACAGACTTGCTATCCTACAAAATTTCCGCAAAACCCACGATCTCAGGTTTGATGGAGCAGGATTGCTAATATTCCCGGAAAGATAGACACAGATGTTTCTGCAAGCAGCAATAAAAAATACCTACCAGATTAATGGGGGTGGGGCCAACAAAATGGATCACTGGATCAATGTTCCTCGGATAATCATCTAATATGTACCTGACTGCTTGACGATCGGTATGTTCCTTATATTTTGCCATCCTCAATTTCCTATAGAGTAATTACTCTGGTGTCCTGACCAGTATTTCCGTTTATCACAATTTAGGAATAAATTGTTCCTGTAGATTTTGGCTTCTATTCTTGGGTGCCAATTTGTGATATAGCTCTTACATGCTACTGGGATATCACAACTCAGACCATCTATTGTTCAACACCACCTCTCTTTCTCCTTTGTTCTCGGTGGACCGAGACAGGACTGAGTTATCTAAATGTTGCCTTGTGTAAATGGTCAGTATAGTCATACAAAATTGATTGATTTATATTGACTACAGGTTATTGTACATTTTGAATGTATTTCTTATGTTGTTTCTTCACTTTCCATCTCCATCCTAAACACACCAAAAAACAGGGTTTTTTTGTCTCTTTTTTGTAATATATATAGAGGATTTTAAATTTGACCACCATCCCTGAAGAAGATTTATCAAAACGCATTGGGTTTCTCCCACCACTCAGTGGTGATGCGAGTGGTCACAAGTGTATTTTAAATGTCTTGTGTTGTTTTTCTTCACCATTTTCACATGTTATGTATGTTACTCCATTCATGTTAGTTTTGGTTCAAATGTACTCTTATTGTATTCTTGGATGACGGACTTATTTACTAGGTCCTGTCCTTTTATATTGTATCAATAAACTTCTGTTATTTTATTCTAATCTTATGCTCTTTGAAGAGTTGGTTTCCCTATAAAGTCCCACTGGGGGGTTCATCCTACTTAATACATTCATGTTAGGGATGTGGGTTAACCTTTTGCTATCATAGATTAAGAATGCAGCATTAGCTAAATCACACTTAGAAAGATTGAAGAGAATTGATGAGAGTCCTTGGTGTGTCTGGAAGAGTCAGTGAGGATGCGTGTGTGTGTGTGTGTGTGTGTGTGTGTGTGTGTGTGAGCAAATAGATTCCCTTCCTTCCTGTCCATCTCCCTCCCCATTGGGTTAGCCCATTTCTTTATCTGTAATTGGGATGGGGTTAGTGTTTGGATCGAAAATATGTTCGATCCGAACATCCCCTGTTCGCTAGTTTGGGTTTCCCTGAACATTATGGGGTGTTTGCGGCAACTTTGCGTGCCCCATAATGTTTTAAAATGGCGGCAGAATGCCGCCAGCTGATTGGTCAAAGCATGCACATGACATGCATGCTTTGGCCAATCAGCGAGCGGCCTGCTGTGAGAGCTTTGATTGGCTAAAGGCAGGATGCCTTTAGCCAATCACTGCACAGCAGTCTAAATCCATGTCCCACATTATATAAAGCCGCTCGTACAGCGGCTCTATGATAGTGTGTCGGCTCTGCTTGTAGAGAGAGAGCATAGGTTCCTGTATCAGGCAGTTTAGATAGCTAGCTTAAAAAAAACTGTACAGGAGATGTGGCTAGCCAGCAACAGTGACAGTCGCACTGTGATAGAGCTCCGGCTCAACGGGCACGAAGCAACGACTGCAGCAGCAAGGGTGACCCACCGAAGATGTCTGCTGACACCCCAAGTCTCTCCCCACCTGAGGAACAGAGGAAGCGAGGCTCTCAGCGCTCAGCGCCATATAAGCTGACGGACTTCTTCTCAGCTAGGAGCGACAAAGGCCTCCAAGATGGCGGATCGCAACCACAGCATGCTGCGGCGACGGAGGGCTCCGGCTCAGCATGCAGCTTCTCGCAGGATTCGGTATGTACGGCAATACTTTTATTAACACCTGGGGACACCGCTCGTTCTCCTCCTGACAGCCCTACAACCCGCAGCCCTATCAAACATAAAAAAGCTAGACAGGGCGATAATACTGATGAACACTCAGACATGGAGGAAGGCACAACTTCAGAGGCCTCCTCACAGATTACACTGGAACAGTTCCCCTCTTCCACACAGCCTGTTTCCATAGGAGACATGAAGGAGATGTTGATCTCCCTGAGGGACTCAATGCATATAGACATGAGAAAAGCCCTGTGCCCTATTAAGATAGATGTACAAGAACTGCAACAAAGGATGACACATGTGGAACACAAGCTGGATGAGGCCTACACTGCCCACAACAACCTAGTAGAAGTGTACCAGGAACAACAATGCGATATGCAGCGATTAGCGGCTAAAATCGCTGATATGGAAGATCGCAGCCGCAGAAATCATATTAAATTCCGCGGAATTCCAGAATCTGTAGCGAATACAGATCTGCAAATCTACATTCGCCAATTACTCCACCTATTAGTCCCTAAATCTAGCGAAATGGAACTCACCATAGACAGGGACCACAGACTACCCAAGCCGTCATTTTTTTTTTTTGTAAAGTTATATTTATTGAAAAACTTTTTCAGATAGTTACAAAACAAAGCCTATTGGGCATACCCAGGCTTCAGAGAACAAACAAACAACAAACAAAAAAACAAAAAACAAAAAAACAAAAAAAAAAAATAATTAATATAAAAAAATATATATATATACCCAGAACTTTAAAGTGCTCGCTGCCGCCCAATACCCAGACCCAGTGACTGCCACCCACAACGAGGAGGTAGTCAGGAGTATCTTAAAGACCATGACATAAGACCATTCTATGGAAGCCCACAGGAGACACACTCACGTGAAATGACCACTGACTCAACAAGTAATCTTAGACATAACTACCCAGACCCTCACATTGAGGCATTAGTAGAATCTGATTCTAACCATATGTGCCACACTTTATCAAATTTTGTTGGACATCCCCTAGCGGCATATGTGGCTTTATAAAGGGGAATTACTGAGTTTATCAAGGCTTTCCAAGAGTCAAGTGTGGGGGCCAGCGCCTGTTTCCACAGCAGGAGAATGGCCTTTCTGGCATAGAAAAGGAGTAAACCCAGGAGAGTCCTGACCGCTCGGCGGTGGGCCAAATCCCCAACCAATCCCAGCAGACAGACCTCAATCTTAGCGGGAATATGAATAGTGGTGAGTGTTTCAATAAAAGCCAAAACTACACTCCAAAAGTTTGTAATTACAGAACATGTCCAAAACATATGGATAGAGTCGGCTCCAGCAATCCCACATTTCCAGCATGCCATATTAGAGTTTGGATAGATTTTAGAGAGCTTATGTGGAGTCATATAAACTCTGTGTAATATTTTGAATTGAATTAAGCGATCCCTAGCCGAAATCAAATATGTAAATGGATAATCCCACATGTCTTCCCAGTCCTCTGCCTCCAACTCCGAGCACACCTCTTTCCATTTGTTAAACAAGCCCTCCATTCCAAAGTGAACCGAGGGCTGGAGGGCCTTGTAGAGGGAGGAGGTAGGTTTTACCAAAGAAGTCTCCCTAAGGGAGGATTCCAAAGATGATCGGAGTAGAGTCAGAGGACCAGAGCTGAACTGCGCGTTGAAGGCATGGCGGATTTGTAAAAATTTAAAGAAATGCTGATTAAGGAGCCCAAAACGTTCTTTAAAAGAATCGAAGGAGGGGAAATGACCATCCACCAACAAATGTCCCAAGTTTTTCACCCCCCTCGTTGCCCAAAAGCCCGGATCAGGGACCGTCAAGAACTGATGGAGTTGGGGGTTAAACCAAATAGGGACATCAGGAGACCACGTCAGGGAGTCGGGACGCTTACAGACCAGAAGCTGCCAGGCTTTGATTACTGTTTTCATTGATGTCGTAAATGGGAATTGTGCCTTGACTCCCCTATATAGGCTATTTCTCAAAGACTCGTAGGACCCCAGTAGAGCCGCCTCCAGAACTACAGCAGCGTTGGCATCATCAGAGACCGCCCAATTGTGAGCATGGGTAAGTAGGGCCGCGAAGTAATATTTTTGGAGATCAGGGTACGCCAGGCCGCCCTCCAACCAAGGACGTTTTAGGATGGCTTTATTTATTCTGGGAGACTTAGCCCTCCACAGAAAAGGGATAGTAATTGAGTCAAATTGACGGAAGAAGGACTTGGGGATCCATACTGGGGCATGTCTTAGGGCATATAAAAACAATGGGAGTATTTTCATTTTGATTAGATTAATTCTCCCTATGAGGGAGAGGGGAAGATTATCCCAGGCACTAAGCTTTTGCTTAAGTCTAGTGAGCAAGGGTTGAAGATTAAGCGATATAAAGTCTGAGACTCTTGGGGAGACAGTAATGCCCAGGTAGCGAATAGAGGAAACCCACTGAAGGGGCACCGAGCACCCTAGTTAGTGACTTTTCGACCGAGATATACGACTACTAGAATATGATAAAGAGCTACTGAGGCCCGGGAGGAACTGCCGTCGCAACCGTTAATAGGTGGTCAAGAGCCATGTCAGACCGAACTTTTATTTAACCTCATTCAGAGTTTAATACGGTTACCTGGTTGTCTGAGTCCCCGTCTGCCATGGGAGCCACGGGGAAGTCACCCAAAGGAGATAAGCGATGGACCCGTAATGACAGAGGGGTTCTCAGAGTCTGAAATATAGCGAATTAGAAGTTGGGAACGAGTGATCTGAATTCGTTTTCGAATCACGGACC
>BLSH010373737.1:40542-59170 GCA_018402905.1 Glandirana rugosa | reverse complement strand
AGCAGGGAGTAAAGGGGACAGTTTTTCATAAATAGTGTACAGTAGACCATACTCTCCACCGGGGGGGGCAGGTAAACATTTACCAGGGCCCATTTCACTGAATATAGCTCTATCAGGAGAATAAGAAACCTCCCACCAGGGTCTGAAATAATTTTGATTACCTTACACGGCAGAGATTTATTAATCAGTATCGATACGCCTCTGGAGTAAGAGGAATATGTGGCGTGGAAAGCTTGTCGTACCCAAGGCCTGCGCAGGGCCATGATTCTAGAGCCAGTGAGGTGCGTCTCCTGTAAGAATAATATATGAGGTTTATGAGATGATAAATACTTAAAGACTATAGATCTCTTGAACTTATCATTTAAGCCTCGTACATTCCACGAGACTAGCTTAACTGTAGAAAGAGCCATAAATATAACAACAGATGCATGTGTATGCAAAGGAGAACTTTACCTGAGGAACCCCACCAAATGGTAGCAGGCTATAGCATGGTAGGCCAGCCCTGGGACCATTCGCACGGGGAGCCGCGAGCACTTCATGTATCAAAAGCAATACGAATAGAATAACAAAACCCCTACTTACTAGCCCGAACCGTAACATAACTAGGCTAGAAGTTTCAGTCCCGTAACAGTATAACAAACCCGAGTAGAGAAGAAACTCCTGTAATTCCCAGAGAAGAGTCTCCAGAAGGTTGTTGTACACTGAAGACCAAAGTCACTCCTTGCTCCACGAAGCGTAGGGAAACTGGAACAAATCCTTCTCCACTGCACAGGGGGGAACCTGTTATAACTTGTATTGACCCCCAAACCACTCCGTGATCATAGGACAATTAGAAGGGGAAAAGAACAAGGAGAACTGAGAAATCCGGTTGTGTCCAGGTGAGGGGAGTGGCCACATTGCTCGCGGATTATCTCAGGGTGTTCAGCCAGTCATCAGCATCAGAGGGATTCTCAAAAAAATGGACTGATCCATTATGCGGAATCCTGAGACGACTGGGGTAGAGCATGCTGTATTTGATGCCTTTCTCTCTCAGGCGCCTGCGGACATCTGTGAACGTTTTCCTCTTGCGCTGAAGTTCAGCAGAAAAATCCGGGAAAAGCATAATGGCGGAGCCACCATGGGTCAAAGAAGGATGTTGACGAGCTTCCGAGAGAATTTTGTCCCGGTCCCTGAAGTTAAGAAAACGAACTAGGAAGGGTCTTGGGTTGGTGCCAGGGATAGCTCTTCCGGTAGGGACTCGGTGAGCTCGCTCCACAACATAGGTTGGGGGAAGATCAGTGAGGTTTAGGAGGTCCTTGAAGAAGCCCTCAGCAAAAAGCGTTGGTTGGTCGCCCTCCGCACCCTCAGGGAGGCCCAAGACCCGGACATTGTTACGTCTGGCCCTGTTTTCAGCATCATCTGATTTAGACACCAGCATTTGAACTGTGCATTGTAGTTCTGCAATAGTGTTGGCATGAGATGCCGTAACATCCTCAGTAGCAGAGATCCTAGCTTCAGACTCTGACAGCCTACCCCTGATTTTGTCCAGATCACTTCTTATAAGGGTACATTCCTCGGCCAAATGATCAATTCTGGCCAGCATAGCCGAGCTGCTCTGCTCAATAGCAGCAAGGATAACAGTAGTGCCATCTTGAGGAAGAGAGGGGGAGGCCGCCCCCCCCGGAGAAGATTCAGGTTCCATGGACAGTTCAGACAGTAGTGCTTGTAGTCTGGTTACTAAAGGAGCTTTAGGGAGTATCGCAGGAGATGAGGAGGTATGAGCGGGTGTGCAAGATTTTTTTGATTTATGTTTGGATCCCATGAGGCAGGAAGTTCCAGGAAGACCAGGCCAAAATCAATAGCAAGGGGACACCCCTGCAACAATCTGCAAATCTACTCAGAGAGTAATGCAGCAAGTGAATGATGGGGCTGTATTCAACTTTTAGGGACAATGGAGCCAGACAGACAGTGTATATGAGAGGCAGTCTATGCAGTTATTCACCCCCAGATGAGGGAACAGCCGTGCCCAGAGAACTGGAACACTCACCAGGGCCAATTCAGGGCTTCAGATCCACAGCCTCAGGAAATCCACAGCCAGGCACAGGATCAGTCAGAGGTGCAACAGGAGCAGGTCCTCACCTTCCCAGCCCGCTTCCAGCAACCCAGGGGCTCAGATTATAAAGGCAGAATATGATCCAGGGGCAACATGGCCGCCGTGACAGTCTCCTCCACCCTCACCCAGCATCAATCTAGCACCCAGGGCCTCCACACTCTCTCCTGCGCGACCCGCTGCCCTGATAGGGTCCCCAGGAGGCACCTCAGCAGTTTTAAGGAATGGCAGTAGCGGATTCCACAGTCCGCCGGATCGCGTCCGCCGGCCGCCCGCAAATCAAGGCCGCGGCTTCAGGGCCCGAGTAGGCCGCGATTTAAAAAGTCCGTCCGGACTGCAAATAACCCCCCAGACAGGGGCAGCAGGGTGAGAACAAGGGAACCCTAAAGGATGAAGCTTCACCGGTCCTCAGGAGATAAGGATGGAGTAGGATTAGCTCAGGATTCATACGGAGCTCTTGGGAAAAGCATCCGCCGCCGCTCACATCTGGTCACGCCCCCCCAAGCCGTCATTTTTACCTGCCTCCATTCCCCGAGATGTATTGGCCAGGATTCACTACTATCAAGAGGAAGCTATGCGCTCCATCCGCAAGAATCCCCAGCTTGGCGGGCAATACATGGGAATAACACTGTATACTGATCTTTCTCAAGCCACAATACAACATAGAAAGAAGCTCCTCACGATCACTAAGGCACTGAGGAATCATGAGATTAAGTATCAATGGGGTACTCCGTCTAAGCTAATTGTAACCTACCATGATAAGATGTACAACATCCTGTCCCTAGAATCTGGTTTAAGGTACTTGAAGGACTGGGGGATCCTGCCATATGAAGACCCACAAGCAAAACGCCCTGGCCCTACCAAACTCAGACAGGAATGGTCTAAGTGACCATCAGCCCTGAATAATACCCAGCCTCATAGGACAACCTATCCACTTGGATAAGAAAGTTCTTCCAATACCCCCCACGATCAATCCACAGGTCACTCTGTTACTGACCTCAGAGCTACCTCCGGGTTTCTTTTTACGTTCTCCAACTTATGCTTCTCTTTACAATGTTTATTTTTTATATATACGTTCCAGTCCATACCGACCTCCTACACACGATCTGCTGCATCGCCTTCCTACCTGAGCTACCACTACTGACCACGAAGAAACGGACCCAACACCCTGCCGTCAATTCCCTGAAATGTGAGTTTAGATGTACAACAATCCAATGTAAGTACTGCATTACCTAGCACCAGCTCCACACACGAGAATGATTTGGCTACTGATACTGTCATATCAAATTTACATCATGACTATTAAATTCTTCTCCATGAATGTTAAGGGCCTAAATAGCCCTTTTAAAAGGAAACTTCTCTGGTCAGAAGCCAAAAGACTTAAAGGGGACATTATATGCACTCAAGAAACTCATTTTCTATCAAACTGAGCACCAGCCTGCACTCACAAAAAGTACCCTAATATTTTTTTCGCTAATGCAAATACAAAACAAAACGGGGTATGTATTGCGATTAGCTGCAATATTGCTTTTTCTCTACAGGAAATCTCCACGGACCCTAATGGCCGCTACATTATCTTAGTCTGTACCTTAAATAATGTACTCTATACGATTGTATCTCTTTATGCTCCCAATAAGGGCCAATTGCCATTTCTTAAGAAATTGATTAAGAAAGTTAACCTGATACGCAAAGGTTATTTGGTGATGCTTGGCGACTTCAACTCTATCCCTGACGCCCAGTTGGATTGCTCCAAAAAAGTCCACAGTCACAAAACAACTCTTAAAAAATTCCTGCACACAGAGTCATTATACGATACATGGCGATGCTTACATGCAGGTGAAAAAGACTACACCTTTTTCTCAGCCCCACATAGATCATACGCTAGAATTGATCTAGCCCTCACAGACTTTCACACCCTTCATCGAGTTCAAGCTACAACTATAGAAGAGATCACGTGGTCGGACCACGCTCCAATAACTCTATGCATATCAGAGCAATCTAACGACAGACCTAACATTTTATGGCGTAATAATATATCCCTCTTCCAACAGGCGTCACACAGAGAGGGAGTCTCCAAGCACTTAACTGAATTCTTTAAATTTAACTACACAGACCAAGGGGATATTACTAATATTTGGTGTGCACATAAAGCCTTTATAAGGGGAATTCTCTTACAAGCTGCGCCTCGAGAAAAAAAAAAAGAGAACCCAAACACTGAACACCCTCCTAGCCCGAATAAAAACGCTTGAAGACCAAAATAAGCAAACAATTTCACAAACCAATATTGACGAACTTAATCAGCTTAGAGTAGAATTGAAATAGCTTTTACTACAAGATCATGAGAAAACCCTCAGACATTTCAAAACCTCCTTCTACCTATATGGGAACAAAGCAGGTAAGACACTAGCGAGACAAATCCTGGTCAAACAAGCAAAAAGCAAAATAGCATGTATGAAAAATCCTCTCACGGGGACATGGTACACCACCCTAAAGACATAGTGAACATCTTTAAAACATACTACAGCGCTCTCTACAATCTTAACACAGATCCTAAGACACCTCAACCAACTCAGGAAAAAATCCATAAATTCCTAGATCCCTTAAACCTCCCCAACATCACAGAGGAACAGCTGAAAAATTTAAACACTCCATTCACCTCCAAAGAACTCGAAAAAGTAATAAAGAGCTTAGCCTCAAATAAATCTCCAGGACCGGACGGTCTGTCGGCCGAATACTACCGTTCCTTTAAAGAGACACTTATACCCTATCTTCTGTATCTATTTAACACCATAGCCTCCTCTAGAACCCCCCTAAAGAAATGCTTAAAGCAATCATCGTGACGATACCCAAACCCGGGAAATCTGCAGACTCCCCACAGAACTTCAGGCCGATATCCTTATTAAATATGGATATAAAAATTTACGCTAAACTGATTGCAAACCGGTTGGCCACAATCACCCCCAATTTAATTGATCAAGACCAGGTAGGCTTTGCCCTGAATAGACAAGCACCTAATGGCACAAGGAGAATTTGCAACCTACAAAAAATAGTGGAAAACCGAAAGACCCCTGCAGCCTTTATAGCCCTAGACGCCGAAAAGGCTTTTGATAGAGTTCACTGGGGGTATATGAATGCTACTCTTACTAAATTTGGTTTTTCAGGATTTATCAAATCAGCCATAGCAGCTCTCTATACCCATTCGTCAGCCCAGGTGTTCACATCATCAGCCCTTTCAGATATCTTCCCTATATCCAAAGGCACTCGCCAAGGTTGCCCTATCTCGCCTATAATTTTTTCACTGATAATGGAACCCTTAGCGACAGCCATAAGAGAAGCTTCCGATATAACAGGCATTGAAGTAGCGGGTAAAACCTACTCCATAGGCCTTTTCGCCGATGATGTTATCCTGACCCTCTCTAATTTAGACAGCTCCATCCCGGCAATCAACCAACTAATAGAAAAATACAGCAAAGTCTCCTTTTACAAAATTAATATAACTAAGTGCCAAGTCCTACCTCTAAACTTAAACAAAAACATTAAAAGGAAAATGAAGCAAATATTCCCATGCAATTGGGAATCTAGGGAAATTCAATATCTGGGAATTCTACTTACTAATAAATCACAATCACTATACAACGCCAACTTTAAAAAACTCCTAGGAACTGTAAAGTCTGACTTAGCTCAACTAAACAACCCATACCTATCTTGGCTGGGGCGCATTGCCACTTTCAAGATGATAATCCTACCAAAGATCCTCTACATCTTTAGAACAGTCCCCATAACTCTCCCTTGCGAGTTCTTTAATACGCTTAATGCATATATAAAACAATACATATAGAAGGGGAAAACCGCTCCTATAGCATTCCCCACACTGACTAAACATAAATCCAAAGGGGGCATGGGAGCCCCCTCTCTAATAGATTATTACAGAGCATCCCTACTAGCACAAATCAAAGAATGGACTGATCCACACTCCAATAAACCCTGGGTCCTGTTAGAAAGATATATGATAAACAATAAATGCCTTAAAAACCTCCTGATTGCAGCCGCTTCCAACCTACCTATCTATCTAGAAAAATCCCCCTCAATTCAGGCCTCCATTCAGGCCTGGAAGGATTCACTACCATGGGCCAGAGAAACAACTCAGATTCGAATAACTGATGTCCCCCTTCAAGTCTTGGAATTTTTAATCCCTGACCTCTCCCTCAAAACTTGGATAACTTTAGGCTTTTCCTCATGGAATACAGTACCAGAAGAGCTGAAAAAGAGAGACGCATACAAAAGTAACCAAATTAAACACCTGTTTCAATCCCTCCACTATAAAGATATACATATCAACAAAGACATCTGGGATTTCTACCACAATTACCCGCACTCTAAAGGAGAAATTTCCCGAATTTATAATATATTACAAGCAGACAGCCCTGTGAAGCAGATTAAAGCAGTGCAAAACTGGGAAAGAGATTTAGGAAAGAGTTACTCAGAAGAACAATGGGTAACTGCGATACAAAACAGCCTAAGAGCTGTTCTCTCTCCCAGCCTTTTTTCCAGCAGTCCCAGACGAACACACTGGTTAAATTTTAAGGGAACGTTTAGGTGTGGGGGAAGTAGGTGCCCATGTTGCCCGCTAGTAAAAAGAGGGGAAGACATACGATCCACATCTAATAACAAACGCGCAAGCATTAACAGCTTTATAAATTGCAACACTAAATATGTGGTGTATGTCATCACCTGTCTACTATGTAACATCCAGTATGTGGGTCGCACCACACGTAGATTATGTGATCGGTTGGGAGACCATCTCAGGGATATAAACAAAAATCATCCCACTAATGTGTCTCGACATTGGAACGAGATACATCAGAAGGATATCTCAGATTTTAGGATCCAGGCAATTGAGAAGGTAGTGTCTCCACCTAGGGGGGGCGATAGGTTCAGGCTTCTCTGTAGGAGGGAAGTATACTGGATATTTTTTCTTGGAACTAGGAAGCCCCATGGGCTCAATTTTGAGTGGGACGTGTCCCATTTTTATGACTAAGAGATTACTTTATAGATTTATATTTTCATTTCCAGATACTTCCCTCCCTCAGAGGTTTACGGTTCGGCTGGATTGAACATTGGGGTCTGTACATTTAGTCCTTGGTCCCGTTCCGTGTGTAGATTTGAGTTTGAGTTTGGAGATATGCTTATACTAATTGTTTTGCATTACCCATAAGGATCTAGTGAACGGAATCCTAGGACGTTGTTTTCAACACTGAACTTGCATTTGCTGCTACATACAGGTTTGCTGTTGTTAGCAGTTCATGTTAATTGTTTTAAGGAAGTTTGATGTTTATGTACCAAATGTGGTGTGTCAGTGGGACACCAGTCGCTTTCTCAGCATCCAGTGTATTGAGTTGGTTGATTGGTGTCCCTATGATTGACACTATCTTAAGTGGATTCCATTCTTTCATGATTACTTCATTCAGACACACATTTGTTTTTCTCGTAAAAAGAATCTATGGAATTTACATGTTTGGTTATTTTGATTTTTCCTTGTTAACAATTTTTTATGGATATATGATTTTTATACATTAAAATTACCTGGTCCCCTTGGGCCTCTCTCACGGATAGGTCGGCTTTGTTGCAGGTCACAGAGATATATGTGGTATGACAGAGAGGATATGGATCATCTTCAATATAGAACTGCTTCATGTCGTACCTGTCCAGTGGGGGAAGACCCAAGGAAACTTAGTGCACCAATTAAACAACAGCTGACCACATGTTGGGCCATTGGCTGAACATGGAAAGTGATTATCAGGATCCGCATATATATGCTTGTGTGTATGTGTGTTGCATTAGCTATGATTAAGCGCCCTTAGGTGGGCGTGAAACGCGTTAGCCTACCCTTGTCTGTATTGTACTGCATGGATATGGACCAATAAAGCATCATTAAGGAGTGCGGCCGTCCGGAGTATTTCTTTCTTTTATCAGCCTAAGAGCAACACATTGCGTACTTCATTGGGAAAATGTTTTCAAAATCCTGTATAGATGGTACCTAACCCCAGTCCGATTAAGCCGTATGTACAAGCATAAACACCCTCAGACTGTTGGCGCAACTGTGGCCAGAGAGGGCATATAAAACATATACTGTGGCACTGTCAATCAGTAGCCAGCTTCTGGCAAGCAACTTTTAGGTTAATCTCAACGGTTACTGGCTGTATCACGCGCCCTTCCCCAGACCTTGCACTGCTAAATTTGACTTCAGAAAGATTTCCCCCAAATATAAGAAAGGTAGTCCTACATATCTTATATGCAGCCAGACTGACAATTATGAGCAAGTGGAGGAAAGACCTAGCCCCAAATATAGACAAAGTTATATCTAGAACCAGACTGCAATGTTCCTATGAATACGCATTCGCCAAAGCACAAGGTTCCACTAAAAAATTCCTGCATAACTGGGAGAGTTGGCTAAAATTCTTCAATTTGTAATGAATACATAGCAGAAAGGAAGGACTATCTAGGCAAATATGGAGTCAGGTATGGACTTATTGTTGTTGCTGTTCATGTTAGAACAGCGCGTTAGTTGAACCAGTTTATTCCTTACGTCGCAATTTATACCTATTGACCTACACATGGTGAGATTGTACATCCAAAACGCATTTTCTGTGATACATCCACTACTTGGTCGATCTTTTTTAACTGATTGACAGAAACCTGACCACAGTGAGTACCCAATTGGGGTGGCAGGTACTTCCTAGTGAGAGTATGGAAGCAAGATTTTGTTGTAAGACCATAATGATGGATCCACACGGCCATAAACACACCTGAACGAGCAACTGTCAAAGTAGTTTCTACCTTATTCTGTGACATGTGTATAATATACTTCTACTGTCCTCTTTGAAATGTCCTCTTTGGCTTATCAATCTTATGTGGATGTATACCTGTTGCTGTAATATAATTAAAACCAAAAAAAACTGTAAAAAACAGACAAAGATCACAGAAAATAGATAGCTAACTAGATAGATAGTTAGATATCTAAAATATATCAGTCAGTTAGTGCAGACAGGTTAGTGTAGGGAAAAAAAAGAAAAAAAATATATACAGTCTAATATATATATATATATATATATATATATATATATATATATGCACAGGTGTGCTATATATCAGTGTACATTGTACATACGGCATATAGTCCACTTCACATGGTGTATAAAAATATATACAGCCTGGTATATATATATATATACATATACACACAGCACATTGAGTATGCTCTATATATCTGTACCTAAGGTATATAGTCCACTTGACGTGTATAAAAATATATACAGCCAGGTATATATATATATATATATATATATATATATATATATATATATACAGAGTATTGAGCATGCTCTATATATCTGTACCTAAGGTATATAGTCCACTTGACTATATATATGAATATATATACACACAGTGTATTGAGTGTGCACTATATAACGGTGCATTTGGGGGTGTACGGTATATAGCACACTACTTGGCGTGTTGTCTTCAAATATATACAGTCTAGTGTGAACAGATATACACGCAGTGTATTGAGAATTAACTATATATTGGTGCATTTGGGGGTGTACGGTATATAGTACAGTGTAGTGTGGTGCAAAAAAAAACATCATGTCAGGAAGGCCTCAAAGGAGAGGCAGACACTCCAGGCCACTACAAGAGGGCAAGCAGCCTCTGTGTTTTCAGTGAAAAGTGGTGGTGGTGGACACCATAGTGTCGTTTACATGCTCATGGAGGATGTGCAGCAGTTTGAAGGCTCCAATGTTGGTTCCCAGGTTGAAGAAGGGAGTAGCATGAGCCTAGAGACAGGGGGTGCCACAAAAGGACTAGAAACTAGCAGTCATGTTCCCACAGCTGCAGCATACCGCCAAGTTTGCTCCAGTGACAAGGAGGGAGGGGATGATGAGGACACGGACCGTACTTGGAGTGCCTGAGAGAAGAGATGAGGAAAGTGAGGAGGAGGAGGCCCAACTCCAACAAGGCAGGATGTCCTCCATGGGCCAGCTTAAGGGCAGCCACCCAATTTCATCAGCCCATAAAGCTCCACAGGTGCAGGGCACTGCTGCCTCCCCGCCGACTTTCAAAATTTATTTGGTGTGGGCATTTCTCAGCACATGTGCAGTAGATCGCACCGTTGCCATTTGCAATCTATGTCTGAAGTGAGTCAAGCGCGGCTAGGACTCCAGCCGCTTGGGCACTACTTGACAAGACATATGATGACCAGCCATGCAGTCCGTTGGCAAGAGTACCTGAAGAACCCAGACCAGAAAAGAAGGCGGGCACCTCCTTGCTCCTCATCTATGATCTCAACCCCTACTATACCTGCAGTCCTCTCCAAAACCTGCACTTAGAGGAATGAAGGTGTAGCAATGCGTGCCACAAGTACTTGCAGCCAGCAATCTGCTAACAGTACACCACCAGGTGAATTCAGCAGGCAAATATCACTACCCCAGTTGCTGAACCGTAAAAAGAAATACAGTCCCAGCCATCCACATGCTCAGCATCTTAATGCTAGCTTGGGCAAATTGCTAGCACTCCAACTGCTGCCTTTTCGGCTGGTAGACTCTGCGCCCTTTCGTGAATTTGTGGAATGTGCTGTCCCACAGTGGCATGTTCCCAAAAGAGATTTCTTTTCATGTATGGCCATTCCAGCTCTCTACCATCATGTGGATGGCAATGTTTTGGCCTCGTTGAACAATGCAGTCAGCAGCAGGGTTCATATTACCTCTGACACATGGTCCAACAGGCACGGTCAGGGACGTTACCTTTCCTTCATGGCGCACTGGGTAACTCTGCTGGCAGCTGGGAAGGATGCAGTACAGGGTTCAGTTTTGGAAATAGTTCCACCACCACGCATCCAAAAACCTGGTGGTGATTTTTCCACATCCGCCTCCTCCTCCACCCCCTCCTTTTCTTCTATATCTGTGGCCTTTTCTGAAGAATTGTCCTATGAACCTGCAATGCTCCCTAAGCATTCAAGGGGCTATGCAAGCAGTCAGGCTAAAATATGCCATGCGGTGCTTTAGTTAGTCTGTCTTGGGGACAGGAGCCACACTGGGGAAGAGATTCTTTCAGCTCTGCAGGGGAAGGCTCAGAGGTGGTTAATGCCATGGCAGCTTGAGCCAGGAATGGTCGTATGCGACAATGGTACCAACCTTCTCTGCGCCCTCCGACTGGGACAAATGACACATGTTCAATGTTTGGCACACATCTTGAATTTGGTGGTGCAGCATTTCTTGACCAGGTATCCAGGCTTATCAGATATCCTGAGGCAGGCCAGGAAAGTCTGTGGTCATTTCCACCGGTCATACAATGCCAGTGCTGACATCCAGCGGGAATTCAACCTGCCCAACAACCGCCTCATTTGTGACATGCCCACCAGGTGGAACTCAACATTGGCAATGCTGCAGCAACTCCACGCACAGCAGAGGGCCATCAATGAGTACCTCTGTGAGCATGGCACCAGGACAGGCTCAGGGGAGCTTCGTTTTTTTACGCCACATCAGTGGCTAATGATTAAGGATGCATGCGCTGTCCTGTCACCATTTGTGGACAATAAGAGTAACTGCAAGGGGTTCCAGTGCTCTAGCACCGCCAACACACAAGGCCCAATTTTTGGCCACCTGTTTGGGGGCTTTTGTCACAATTTGAAAACTAATTGACAAGTTCAGGGCCAGTTCCTCTGTAACAACAAGATTAAATGCAAGGGGTTACAGTCTTCTGGCACCACCAACACACAAGGCCCAATTTTTGGCCACCTGTTTGGGGTCTTTTGTCACAATTTGTAAACTAATTGACAACGTCAGGCCCAGTTCCTCCATCCAACAAGAGTAACTGCAAGGGGTCACAATGTTCTGGCACCGCCAACACACAACGCCCAATTTTTGGTGACCTGTTTGACTGGTGGCTTTCGTCACAATCTGAAAACTAATTGACAACTTCAGGCACAGTTCCTCCATCCAACAAGAGTAACTGCAAGGGGTTACAGTGCTCTGGCACCACCAACACACATGGCCCAATGTTTGGCCACCTGTTTGGAGGCTTTCGTCACAATTTGAAAACTAATGGACAAGTTCAGGCCCAGTTCCTCCGTCCAACAAGACTAATTGCAAGGGGTTACAGTGCTCTGGCACCGCCAACACACAAGGCCCAATTTTTGGCCACCTGTTTGGGGGTTTTTGTCACAATTTGTAAACAAATTGACAACTTCAGGCCCAGTTCCTCCGTCCAATAAGAGTAACTTCAAGGGGTTACAGTGCTCTGGCATAGAGTTGAGCGAACCCGAACTGTAAAGTTCGGGTTCGTACTGGACATTAGGGTGTCCGTGTCCCGAACCCGGACATTTGAGAAAAAGTCTGGGACCGGGTTCGGGGTTTCGGGTATTTTTTCGTGCCTTTTGAACAGCTGCAGGGCAGCCAATCAACAAATGTTTCATTTGTTTGCCCTTAGAAGACATCACAGTCGTGCCTACTAATGGCATGGCTGTGATTGGCCAGTGCATCATGTGACCCAGCCTCGATATGAGCTGGAGTCACGTAGCGCTGCATGTCACATGCTCTCAGGCTAGTGTAGGGAGAGGATGCTGCCGCTGCTGTGAGGGACAGATTAGCGTTATAAAATCATCTCATACTGGTATAGGGAGAGGTTCCTGCCGCTGGTGTGAGGGATAGATTAGCGTTAAAAAATCATCTCATACTGGTATAGGGAGAGGTTCCTGCTGCTGGTGTGAGGGATAGATTAGCGTTATAAAATCATATCATACTGGTATAGGGAGAGGTTCCTGCCGCTGGTGTGAGGGATAGATTAGCGTTATAAAATCATCTCATACTGGTATAGGGTCCTGCTGCTGCTGTGAGGCACAGATTACCGTTATAAAATCATCTCATACTGGTATAGGGAGAGGTTCCTGCTGCTGGTGTGAGGGACAAATTACCGTTGTAAAATCATCTCCTTTTGGTATAGGGAGAGGTTCCTGTCGCTGGTGTGAGGGATAGATTAACGTTATAAAATCATCTCATACTAGTATAGGGAGAGGTTCCCGCAGCTGGTGTGGGGGATAGATTAGCGTTATAATATCATCTCAAATTGGTGTAGGGAGAGGTTCCTGCTGCTGGTGTGAGGGACAGATTACCATTATAAAATCATCTCATACTGGTATAGGGAGAGGTTCCTGCTGCTGGTGTGAGGGACAGATTAGCGGTATAAAATCATCTCATACTGGTATAGGGAGAGGTTCCTGCTGCTGGTGCGAGGGACAGATTAGCGGTATAAAATCATCTCATACTGGTATAGGCAGAGATTCCTGCTGCTGGTGTGAGGGACAGATTAGCGGTATAAAATCATCTCATACTGGTATAGGGAGAGGTTCCTGCTGCTGGTGTGAGGGACAGATTAGCGTTATAAAATCATCTCATACTTGTATAGGGAGAGGTTCCTGCTGCTGGTATGAGGGACAGATTAGCGTTATAAAATCATCTCATATTAGTATAGGGAGAGGTTCCTGCTACTGGTGTGAGGGACAGATTACCATTATAAAATCATCTCATACTAGTATAGGGAGAGGATCTTGCTGCTGGTGTGAGAGACAGATTAGCGTTATAAAATCATCTCATACTGGTATAGGGAGAGGTTCCTGCTGCTGGTGTGAGGGACAGATTAGCGTTATAAAATCATCTCATACTGGTGTAGGGAGAGGTTCCTGCTGCTGCTGTGAGTGACAGAATACCTTTATAAAATAATCTCATACGGGTGTAGGGAGAGGTTCCTGCTGCTGGTGTGAGGGACAGACTACCATTACAAAATCATCTCATATTGGTTTAGGGAGAGGTTTCTGCTGCTGGTGTGAGGGACAGATAAGCGTTATAAAATCATCTCATACTGGTATAGAGATAGGTTCATGCTGCTGGTGTGAAGGACAGATTACTGCTATACAATCATCTCATACTAGTATAGGGAGAGGTTCCTGCTGCTGGTGTGAGGGACAGATTAGCGTTATAAAATCATCTCATACTGGTATAGGGAGAGGTTCCTCCTGCTGGTGTGAGGGACAGATTAGCGTTATAAAATCATCTCGGGGGGGTGTGGCGACCGCCGGAGAATATGGCCGCTTAGACACAGAGCTCTGCTCTCCTACAGGGGATCGACTAAGAAATCAGCGCACAGAAAGCATCTAATCCTCCACAACTAAGCACTCAGACTTCCCAACGTCTGCAGCACAGGAGGGTATGAGGAGACAACGCCAGGACCCACCGAAAGTGCAAAAAATGTTGGATTAATTTCCGACAGTGAGCCACAGGCTTCACCAAGATGGCGACTGGAGTCTACCCACGCTGCCAACAGTCGGACCTCTAGCGAGCGCCTGCACGAATGATCGTGAGCCTAAAACGGCGTTCCTACGACTGGAGCAATCATTTCTGCGAACATAGAGAGCGCAAACTTCGGAGCAGCCTTCGCTTCGGACAAAGAGAGTGAGTCAGGCCATGCAGCTCTTGCCTCACCCACTTTCAGAAGTTCTGCTAAGTCTAAACCCCGCAGAGACTCCACAGAGGTAGACCCCTTGGCACTCCCGATAGAGGTGCAAGCAACACAAAATGATCGCCCATCACCTGCAGAGCCACCAGACCCCTTTGCACAATTCCATACGACGGGTCAACCAGTCTCAGACGTCACCCTAAAGGACATGCTTATGTCACTGAGAATAGCTCTACAGACCGACATGATGGCCTGCATACAACTATGTAAAGTAGAAATCCAGGAACTGGGTACCAGAGTGGATCAAGTTGAAGGTAAAATGAGCGAATTTACAACCTCCTTCAATGTACTGGTGGACTCCCACACTTCCCATCAAGAAACCATAGAGGGACTACAAGCAAAACTGGCGGACCTCAAGGATGGCTCGAGGAGAAACAACCTGAAAATACGCGGAATATCCAAATCGGTCCAATCCAACCAGCTTCCACATTTTGTCCGTGATGTATTTAAAGCGGTGATACCATCACTCACCTCGGCGGACCTTACAATTGACAGAGTACACAGAGTCCCCAAACCATCATACCTGCCAGCAGAAGTTCTGCAAGACGTACTCATGCACATACACTTTTTCCAAGTAAAAGAAAAGATCCTAGAGGCATTTAGACGCAGTGACAATCTGCCAGAACAAGCTGCAAACCTTCAAGTACTACCAGACTTCTCCCAATACACCCTACAGAAATGCAGGAATCTAGCATCCATCACTAAGACTCTCAGAAACAAAAAAATAATTTATCGTTGGAAATACCCGGTGATACTTGAAAGATCCCACGATGGCTCCAACCACCGCATCACGTCCTTGAAAGAAGGCATAAAGCTTCTGAGATCCTGGAAAGTCCTTCCACCTGACCAAGGCCCGCCTCATCATGCAAGACCGGCAACCCCAACTTATATCCAAAGTGACTGGCAATTCTCCCGCCATAAACCTACCAAAAAGAAAACCTGAAGCGCCTCTGAGGGTTCATTTCCCTCCCATAGTAAGACAACCCCTGGATGTCGGAGGGTACCTGACAACATACCCAGTCGCTCAAAAGAATAGGCAGTTGGGCCTGCTTTAGTCCACGTTGGACTTAGTTTTTAAGGTTATAGCTCGGACACTGAGACACTTTTACGTCTCTAAGTTTGAAAGAGTTGCTATCTTGGCCTCATCCAGTCTTTTCTTCTAACCCTTTCGGCATAACCGGTGCAAACACACTCAACTAAACCTTAACCACAGGACCATGAACGAGACCATGACTACAGGTCCTTTGAACAACACAGTTCCGAATCCACCATACCTACCCAGGTTCCCCAGGTGTAACTACCAGAAGTTATATCACATTTATCCAAACATACCAGAGAGATCCTATATCGTCAGGAAACATCAACATGGGACTTAAATTCCTATCTGTCAACGCCAGAGGACTCAATCATCCAGATAAATGCAGATCCCTTCGGCAAATAGCGCTGCAACAAAATGCTGATGTCCTAGTGGTGCAAGAAACCCATTTTCACAAAGACTACAGCCTGAAATGCTCGCAGACTACATACCCTCACATCTTCACAGCATCCATGCAAGCGAAGAAAAGAGGAGTGCTACTGGCCATTCGAGACTCAATTTCCTTTGAGCTGAAAGAATCTCTAATTGATCCAGAAGGCTGGTATATTATTTTACTGTGTGTCATTAACAATCTTCCTTTAACTTTGGTTACAGTTCATGTTCCCAACTTGCACCAGCTGAGAAAATATTCAAGAAGATCTCACAGAGGCGACTTGGTAATGTCTTGCTATGTGGAGACTTTAATGTTACTGTTAATCCAACCCTTGACAACTCTTCGCCCCCTGGGAGACAGCCATCCTTCATGGGTGGCCTCCTAGCTGGCGAAGACCTATACGACCCTTGGAGGTGCCAACATGCTGAGGAAAAATCCTTCACCTATTATTCACCCAGCCACAATTCATACTCACGCCTAGATTTCTTTTTGGTTGACAAAATGCTCCTGCAAAGAATCTCCAACTCCTCTATCCAAGATATCACATGGTCTGACCATGCTCCAATTACACTACAGGTGGAGGAGGGAGGTTCTGCTGCAGCGACACGAATATGGAGATGCAACACATCTGTTTTGCAGGACCCGGAATACCAAAAAGAAATCAACAAACACAGATTAATTTTTCCATTTTAACAACCTGAACGATACGAATGCCTTTACCAACTGGAATGCCCACAAGGCATTCATGAGCGGGGTAATACTCAAATGAAGCTCCAGGCTAAAAAAGAGCTACACGGTGAAACTAGACACTCTCTTAACAGAAATTGGTACCCTAGATAAACAAAACCTACAACCGCCCTGGCGGAGAAACTGTGCAAGCTACGCAACACTCTGAGAGAATTATTGTGCACCCAAAACGATATATACTTACATAGACTCAAACTAAACTACTACGCAAACAATAATAAAGCAAGCAAATTTCTAGCAAATAGACTCAAAACCCAGAGAACCAAAACTAAAATTCCCCACATCATACACCCAGCAACCCAGGAAAAGCACATTAACCCACAATCAATCGCTAATTCCTTTGCTGGCTATTATAGTTCCCTTTACAATTTAAGAGAAGATACCTCAACCACGCAACCTTCAGACCATGCCATCGCGGAATTCTTAGACTCATTGAACCTACCCTCTCTAACACCAAACCATCTAGAAGACCTTAATGCACCAATTACTAAAGAGGAATTAGACAACACCATCACGTCCCTACCCAACGGCAAATCCCCGGGCCCGGACGGCCTCATTAATGAGTACTGTAAAACATTTAAACACACTCTAATCCCCCATTTACTTCCTTCATGGCCTTCTGGAAGCAGCTACCTTGGGATCATTCCCAAGAGAAATGTTAAAAGCGACATTATTACACTCCCCAAACCGGGTAAACCCCCAACCACGCCATCCAATTTTCGCCCAATTTCGCTTCTCAATACAGACATCAAAATCTATGCGAAAGTGCTTGCCAAACGACTTTTTAACATAATCCCATCCCTGATAAAACCAGACCAACTAGGCTTCACCAAAGGCCGGCAGGCATCGGATGCCACCAGGCACGTCATAAACATAATCCATCAGGTGGAGATGAGACGAAAGCCTTCTCTGCTTCTCTCGTTTGATACGGAGAAGGCGTTCGACAGAGTCCACTGGGGATACATGCATGCCGTTCTCCAAAAGTTCGGTTTTAAAGGTAATATACTGTCTGCCTTCATGGCCTTGTATTCCCACCCATCTGCCCAAGTTTACACAGAAGGCCTACTGTCCAAAACCTTCAACATCACTAACGGTACCAGGCAGGGGTTCCCTCTCTCTCCATCAATCTTCAACCTGGTAATAGAACCCCTGCCAGCATCTATCCGCACCCAGCCTCATATATCAGGGTTTAAGTTCCTTCAAAACTGTCATAAATCTGTTTGCCGATGATGTAATTCTCCTCATAACGAATCCCACGGTATCACTCCCGTTTGCACACAAAGTTCTCACCCACTTCAGCACCTTATCATATTACAAGTAGAGTTGAGCGAACCTCTGGAAGTTCGGGTTCTGCTGGTCCGTCCGAACTTCGGGACAAAGTCCGGGTCCGGGTCCGGACGGAACCCGAACGATCGCACGGAGTTGAGATGAACATTATACTATTCCACGACTTCACCCACTCTTGAAACACACGTTTGCCCTCACTATGGCACCCTAAGCAATACTCCTCTTAATGTAGTAGCCGTTTGTCTAAATACTGTCAAAACTTCCTTGAATTTGGGACTATATACTCCGACCCACGCCTATCTACGACCGTCCCCAAGATAATGGTCCAACTTCTAACTACCTCTCTCTCCCTTGGGGACGGACCATGGCAATCACTACAACTTCCAAAACCTGTCATCCGGAAGACACATTTGAACCCGTCTACCCACCCTTATGTTCCGGTACTTCCGTCTGTCATATAATGGAAATTTTG